>JAFELO010000951.1:305015-362099 GCA_017140195.1 Eumaeus atala | reverse complement strand
GACGAGCAATCGGAGCATGTCAACGACCACCAACGCCCAAGAACATCAGCATAATTATACCGATGCGTTGTCCTTCTTTTCACCTCTCCCCACGATGGGCCTCCGGTTAATCACGAACCGCACGAAACGCGACACCGTAGGTGTTACTTTACAGTGATGTCAAGTGAGCGAGAGGTACCTTCCCGGTTCCCGGAGGATGTAGTGTCATGAACCATGCATGACACTACCTTCTCCTGTGCAACAGGCACTACCTCTTACAATTATGTTAAGAAGAATAAAAATAACCTTGATATAATAACCTTGTAAGATATTGAGTATGACTTTATAAGATTAGAGCTCGAATCAAAGTTTATTCATCCCATGCGTCCAACACCAAACCAACAACGGCCAACATAATGTTGTTATTTGTACATCCACACAAGACATTATCACGTCATAATTGATTTATTTAGCGTTAACGGAGTTTAGCGGTGCGGGAAATCTCATCGTTCACAAACCATTTACGCTCCTATATAATTAGCGCAGCGGTATACAACTAAACCTTAAGGATTTCATTAGTGGTCCCATAATATCACTTATTACTTATATCTCTTTTATCACTTATTGATAGAAATACTGTGTACTGAATAGCTCCAAGAAAAGCACGACTTCTTTATTTTCTTTACCAGTTTGACTTTGCGAGAGCGCTGCCGTGTGCCCAAATAAAACTATTAACTACTATACAAATTAAAGTGCACCTGTCATCGACACAACGTATTCTGATTATTTATCAGCACTTTTCTTCACGCTTTGTGAATTAAATTGGTTCATTATGCAACTAAGTTGAACTGTAAGTTTTTTATATACAATAGGTGAAAAACGAGCAATCGGAGCCTTTTTGCGATTACTGGCGCCTATGAACATCCACATAATTACTATGTCGGTTCGATGAATCCCCCCCCCCCAATGGGCCATCAGCTACTCGCAAAGCACGAAACGCGACACTGAAGATGTCACTTTATGGCGGTATTACGTGAGTTGTAAATTTTTACTACTAACAATATATATATATATATAGCCGCATAGACATATTGAGAAATTTTGTTTTTCTTATTAGTTAATGCAACCTGTTGGCCTATATTTTGTACCTTGCTGATTAACTGATATGACATGTAACACGACACTGTGACTATGTATTTCGTGCTGGTGATATCTGTCAACGTGTATAGGTCTTGCCCACCGTGGTTCAGGCCTTGCCGTGGCGGTGGGGCTTAATAGCCTGGGGTGAACCCAGACAAAGTCAATTAAATCTTTATATTATAGGGGGATCTTTGCACTTCCTATAAGAAGAGAGAGTTAAAGATCAGGTGGAGGAAGCGCTCTCGGTACTCCTCTTATATGAAGAGGGAACCAAAGAGCAATAGGAGGAGGCGCTTTTGAGCACGGGGCAAGGGGCGAGGATGGGAAGGTCACCCCATTGCATTGTCACAATGTTCGTGGGGATATCCTATAGAGCGGGACAGCCCCATCTGTGGAGGTGGAATCGGTCCCATAGGGGGCTGACTAAGCCAACTGCTTGGATTAATCAGCCCCCTATGATTTGTTATTCCGGGGCAACTCATCAAGGGTGGCACTGATGGCACAGGCGGTGGTTTCTGTAGGTGGTTGGCACTATCATGTGCCGCGAGACCCACGCTCCACTGGACCCCACCCAGAGCCAGTGAAGGCGCGTGAATGCGTAGCCCCGCGTCATAAAAAAAAAACTTCCTCTTAACATACCGATCCATTCCGTATATACCAAAATTCTACTAAGGGCTGATACTCAGAGATAAAATCAGGATCGGCAGGGGAAGAGGTAGTCTAAACTTGTGTTTTCTCCGGAACTGAACATATAAAACTTACGCTTTCTTTTTACAAACAATAAAAAGGTAACACACAATAGAGAGTAACTCTCGAAGTCTTTGTTAATGGAAAATGGAATACGACGGGGGTAGAGAGTGTAAAAAAAAATTCGGAAATACGTTCATAAAGTTGTTAGTTAAAATATTAAAATATATTAAACATACTTAAACATATACTCATAGTGGCTGATTTTCAATGTACGTAATATATTAAGCAAAGTCGACGATGGAAAATATAATTCATTATTTTGCTTAAGGGAACGTTGTGATCTGATTCTATCGTTACTTTAACAATTAAGTATTGAGGTCGACAGAATAGCAGAAGCATTGCTATTACCAAGACATTCCTCGTTCAAACTTGAGCTCAAAAAATCCAGTAATACCAATTAATAGTTGCTGTGAATTGCAATATGAAAGTTTTAGAGATTCCACAAATATCTATCTTGTTATGGTAGGTAAAATAAAACACAGTTTTCAATTATTAATATCGAAAAAAAAAATGAACAGACTCTACAAAGTGTTATAATTCAATTTCGGTTTCACCGGTGGGAGTTGATGTCACCAACTAAAGCTGAGCTTCGCGGCTTTAGCGTATTTTATGATTTATTTACGTCGTGAGTTTCGGATTGTATTTTTTTTTCCTCAAATCGATACGTATAGAATTTACTCGTATGTACAGCTATGCCTTATAGATTTTTTATTGATTTTTTAACTCACACTGAGTCAACTGTGTTATCACTGTGCGTTTTTCTGATCAGACACTCAGAAAAACAGATGGCAGATGGGCTAGTAAGGTCCCGGAGCGCAGGCCGCGTTTAAGAAAACGATGTGTTAGTCGACCGTTCACCAGGTGGGAAGGCGATCTCCGTCCAGTAGCCGGTCCGGCATGTATGCGAGTAGCAGGAGATCGGTCTCTTGGTGTTCATTTCGAAAGGACTAAATCCAGCAGTGGACGATTAGTGCTTATAGAGATGGTGATGATAAAACTTAAAATTAATTTGAACATTCAAAATAGGTAACTAAAATAACTATTCTCTCTTCTCTCTCTTACCCACTGTGCCCCGTGGTTTCTCCCGCGCCCCGAAGAAAGCATTTATTTGAAGCGTAAGGAGATATTTTATGTTATTCCAGATTATAATCTATTGTTTAGATAGTTTTAACATTAAAGAATACATACATATATTTAAAATATTAGTAGGATTACTTCGTGCGCCGTCAAAATTTGTTATCTGTTTACGACAGAAAATCAGGTATTCACGACTTGTTTCTACTTATAGGTACACATAAAATTTTACCTTATTGCCATAAGCCGTAACTGCTTCGAGTGAAACGTACGTAAAAATATTTACCTTCTATCCATCGATGATGGAGATGTTCCTTAAATCATATCTGGACCGTCTTAACTATTCCTAGCTCCGTCATTTGGATCGTTTGAGCGTGCGAGTAACGGCTGTTTTCTAGAAGCTTCTAGCTGCCGGATATACAACTTTTAACGTTCCATGTGAGATATGTCTAACCTGTATCTGTTGTAGCTTCATTAGGTAGAATATAGTGAACTACCCTAAAAGGAGTACTGAAAATAAAGCTTTTTATACACACTTGGCCAGGGGCGTAAGCTGGTGGATGCGTGATGAGTACGTTAAGAAAATGAGACCTACGGAAGTTGAGGAATAAGATAGTCATTGCTATATTTTTTTTATAGCAAAGTGGGCCCAACGAGCAATCGGGGCATTTCGATGACTACCGACGCCCATGTATATGCATGATTATTATATATATGCCCGTGCATGATTATTACGGAGATGCGCTGCCCTCCTATCACCTTACCGCAATGGGCCACCGGCTACTCGCAGACCACAACAAAAACGAGACAGCGTCGCTCTCACTTTACGCCGGTGCGCGAGAGGTACTTCCCCGGTCGTGACGGCCCAAGTCCCTTGCATAGGGGTATGTAGTGTCATGCACCTCTTCCTACAAAATACGAAGAGATATATAACAAATCGTATATCATGCGGAAGTGCCCCAAGAGGACGTCCTGAAGCATTGTACAGTTATGTAATGGCACCCTTACGTATTATTCTAATAAACTTACTAACGACTCGTGCCTAGCATCGCCCGGATATGTTTGTCTTCAGCCCACACTGAGGTTTATCTAGAATAATAAGATTGCCAAAGGCAAAGAAGGCTGCCCAGTTTTCTTTCCTTTTTCTAGTCACTGCAAGTTGTATGTGACATAGATAAACATTCGCAGCCGTGTCCACTCGTTTTAGTTGCAGTGCAACAATGACACTAAATACCTCGGACAGAATAAAAATATTTCCTATTTTTTTTTCTTTTTCCTTCAAATACAATTTAACTATCAACTTAATATCCAACAAAGTGTACACAGTGGAGCCAGGAAACCGTGGGTCTCTATGTTATTATTAATGTAAAATGCCTACACAGTTGCTATAGAACATCCTGAGTGTTCTGCATCATTATAATGTTACATACTTAATGTTGCGTAGAATAAAAAAATACCAGAGCTCCTTAGCATATATAACCTTATTGGACAATTTAAATACTAATTACTGCGCATAATAATTAGTCGTGTCCGCTCCGCCGTACTAGGTGTAAAAATTATGCACTTAAAATACTACTGCTACAGATCAGACATTACTTTTGAAATGAATAATAAATGAAAGGGTTCACAATAAGTATGTAAATCTAAGGGATAATCGAAAAGAGGGTTAGTAGTAATATTGTCGTTTTCTTCAAACAGTTAAAAACGGGCCGTACTACTGAGGCATCGGACCGTCTGCCTGACTGTCACCAGACTATCTCATGAACCGTGATAGCTAGGCAATTGAAATTTTCGCACATGTTCTATGTCTGTTGCCGCTGTAACAATAAATACTAACAAATTAATTAATTAAATATTAAGGAGGCTCCAATACATTAAACCTGATTTTTTTTTGGATTTTATAGTCAGTTATACGTCAAATATGCTCAGACACAGTCGGATAAATTGACGTGTAACTGGCGCCCATGACGATCTTAATAAAAGGAGATGAATATTTTTTTATATCCGAATGGAATCGGCCATTTTACGGCTACTGACGCCCATGTACATCCGCATTTTTGTTGTCACGCCAATGTGCCTTCTATCGTCCTCCCTTCCAATGGGCCAGCGGCCACTCACAAATCGCACGAAATGCGACAGCATAACTGACGACAGCGGAATTCTCGGCCAACACTATTTAGTACTTGTATCGATACTGTAAGAAGAGCAAATGAATACAGGTAGTGACCTCGGCCGTTAATGGCCAATGGTATCGATACTGTAAGAAGAGCAAATGAATACAGGTAGTGACCTCGGCCGTTAATGGCCAATGCCTCGGATTTGCAGCAAAATTCATTGATATATTAAAGAACACTGACATTTATTAAATCTACCCAAATTACAGTACATGTTGAATTACCTAGATTTTAAGACAAGTGTAATCATCGTGGCAGTTTTTATATTGGTTAAATGTATTAATGATATACTCAAAGTAATACCGCAGAATGTTGTCCAGCCACTAGTTTACTTAACATTCTTACAATTTTAGGTGATGAACTTGCCCTGTAGTGTGTTTAACTTTTTAAATATGCGTAATGTATGCGTTCCAATTCACCATTTCGCATCCACTTTGACATTAAACGTAACATGAATGTTTAAATGCACTAGTACTATGTAAGATTATTTCAAATGAATCGTGTACGTTGCAGAAAAAAAAGTTTTTTTGCCGTCTCTATTTCTACGTTTCTACATAAATTATTATTACAACAGTAGGCAGATTAATTTCATTTTGATTTTACCTTTTTGAGATCAATATTTTGGCATAAAAATGAATATTTATATTATTCCAACTTCTAATCAAATTTTGCCAACTTTAATTAAAAGGTAAAAAAACTTAAATAAAAAAAAACTTTAATAAAAAAAAATTATTTAATTAAAATTTAATTAAAACATATAAACTTATGCGTTTATATTATATGTAGGATATTAGGATTATCCGATTAAATAAAAGATGATATTGTGTAATTTTTTCAATTATGAATACATAAAATATCGTATATCATTATTTGCGCATCTCTAATCAGCCCGCAAGTGCCGTCTGACAGGACAAGCTAAGTGATCGCGTAGCTGCAAGGCTGCCGCTATCAGCGTGTTTATCAGACAGTGTTGGGTCGCCAACTGCAAGGGAAGTACGTATTCGTCGCGTCGTGGCCGCGTCCTGACTTGTGTCTCGCGTTCGTTGTGCGTAACTTTTATTAAAGTAGGTAAGCAATGTTTTTTATTCACTCTTTTTTAAATAGAACGTTAGGTATAATAAAGACAGTAATTATTCCGTAATTTATATTGTAATTGTATAATTTTGCTATAATTCAATACATGCTTTACGGCTTTTAAAGTGTCTTAAAATTATATTTACACATTTATCAAAAGGATTTTATATTTTGTTTTGTAAACTATTTAAAATAGTATTCAATTAAGACTTTATGTTATTAGTATTATTTCATTTCATATTAATTAAATAAACATATGATATCACTTTAAATATATAGAATTATTAAATGTTTTTATACATAATTTGAAGTAAACGCATCTAAGAGTTATCTGGTGTAGCGGATGTCTATGGGCGTTGGTGATCACTTACTTACAGGTGGCCCAACTGCTTGTTTGCCTCCAATGGTATAAAATAATGTTATTCGTGCTCAATATAACATATTGAAAATATAAGAAAAGAAACACTGTAATGATACATGTTAAAACAACTAGTTTGTAAACTGTCGAAAATATGGTTTTAAAGAATATGTTCCTCAGTTTATACACTATAAAAATGTTATGTTTTTGTTATGGCCTTGCATCTGTTATTGATTAATTAGCTCAACCTATTTGTTAGGTATCCCCCCAGGGATGACATTTTCAAAAATCACTTAATCATTTTCAGCATGATCAATCGTTTCGATTATTTTTTGATCACTTAGATAAATATTAAAATTATCTTTGCACGATATTTAGAATATTGAATTGAATAATAGGCCTCAAACTAAAATATGTAACAAAATAGTAGACATTTCGGCCATTAGTTAATTCAAGTAAATCTAGAAGCAATGATCAGTAAAGAAGTGTTAATTTCTCTATATATTATAGGTAACCATGTACAAGGTGTCTCCTATCAGAGATAAGGTTAACAATTAGTTGACTGTTTTCTGCAACTATCAGGGGTTAGGATTATCCTTGCTGACTTTCTTTACTGACCTATGTCAGTAGGGAGACACGAGACTTGTGGGCTCAAGCGGTCCGGTTTTTAAGGCCAGCGGGGAAAATAATTTTTCAATTTGCATATGCAGTGTGACTTTTAGTTATGCCTGATGCTGATGACACAAACCTGATAAGCGTAAAAACTTAAAAGTATTAGAAGTTTACCAAGACGATAATGCATGTTAGCGAAGGTGTCATGTCCTTACCCACCATGGTTCAACCCTAGTCGTGGCGTTGGGGCTCCGTAGCTTGGAGTTAATCCTGACACCTTGGGTGAAGTCAGTGGAACCGACACAACTGCTCTTTGTAATTCTCCTATACCAAGAGGGGACTAAATAGCAGGAGGAGGAGGTGCCTTTGAGCATAGGTCAAGAAGAGAGGATGGTAACATCGCTCCATTGCACTTTCCCCAAGTTGGCGGACTTGTCCTGTGGTGCAGGGCAGCCGCTTTGTGGAGGCGGTGTTTCCCTTAGGAGACTGACTAGCCGTCGAAGCGCCCTGATGACTTTGTAGTTCCGGGGCACCTCGGCAAAGGTAGCATTGACGACAGAGTGATTTCGCCCAAGATGTGTGTGTTTACTCCAGGCAACTAACCCCCACGGCTACGACAAGGCTTGAGCCACGGTGGAAAGAAAAGCAACCTAGGCTTCCAATAATTTCCAAAAGGAAATTTGAAAGACAGACCCAACGGAGTAGCAAAAACTATAAATAATAATTATATTTTTTAACAAGACGCGTATTAAAGGTAATAACTTATAAACTTCAATTAATTATAACACAATGTTGCTTGCATTTAGTTGCACGGTATTTAATATAAATGAGTTTTCACACCCATCAGCGACCACCCGTAAACATTACCCGATAGCTATCGCAGATAAAATATTTTAATTAGTTCGACCTCTTTTTAGCTTTAAATGTCGACATTGCATTTATAAATAAACGAAATAAACTTGTCTTGATTAATAATACAATAAAGCCTAGCACTAGTCTGTTCTGCGTCCTAAGCACAGCAGGTATGCGATATAGTAATATCTAATATTACTATATCACATAGTGTCTACGGAAGTTCAGTATAAACCGAAGATATTAAGATGTCGTCCTGTTTCTATCAATCCTGTCGCGTACATGGTGCCGCCGTTAAGTACATTAATGTCACGCTTCGTGCGTTTTGCGAGTAGCCGGCGACTGATGATTTATTCCTCTATCTATACGTGTTTTAACAAATCCCCCAAAATTTTCTGTCTTACGTGATTGATTTTCTTAAAATATTCAGATTTTCATATAAGTTCCACCAAAGGATATAACGGTTCTCAATGAAGGTTTCAGTGTATATAATCTGTTGTGACAGCGTCCATGTGAGTCGTGGGCATAGCCGGGGCGGGTCTCTAGTAGGTACTATATAAAACTATATAAAAAATAAAAAGTAAAAATTCACTTCGTCTAAATCTTTTTTGTAAAATAATACTCAATGTGAATGAATATGTTGGGCTTGATACACAAGTTGTGTTTAGGTTTTGAGTGAAAGGTCTTGGAGGGGTCCATTTGAGTTGGGTACTAATTTGAAAACTGTCACATTCTTTCGGTATTGTTCTCTCGACATACGCGCCAAGTTTCTCGACGGGTAAAATTTCAAATGGCATAATCCCGTGAAATCAGCAACATCACCACCATCGTCAGCACAGTCAGCCCTCTTCGGTCCACTGCTGGACATAGACCACTCTCAATGAACGTCAAGATGATCGATCTCCTGCTACGCGCATCCATCCCGGAGCGTCTACTGCACGGAGACCGTCTTCCCACCTCGTGAACGGTAGGCCAACACTTCCTTTCCCTAAACCAATATAGTGGGAAGTAATAAATGAATTTATACCTATATGAAGCAGATTCTAAATGTTACCACATATGTTGTGGTGTAAATACTGTAATACTGTCTCGTGGCGTAGTGGTAAGCATATCTAGCTATAGACTAGATGTCTTCGTTGTCAACCTCGGGTCGGGAAAATTGTTGTTAGGAATTTTCACTTTCTAATAACTGTCCGGAGTAATTAAGAAGAGTATTACATATTCCTTAAGTACATTGTAGCAAGATGTAGTGTCATGCAGCATTTCAACGGAATTGGGATGGTACGACCAGGGACGTACATCTCGATGCGGTTTGTGAGTAGCCGGTGGCCCATTAGGGGGCGGGAGGAGGGCAACGCATCGGCATAGTAATTGTGTGGATGTTCCTGGGCGTCGTTAGTTGCAGAAAGTCTCCAATCGGTCATTTGACACCCTATTGTATAAAGAAAATATGTCCGGAAATGCATCTGTAAGACGCCTAGTCTTGCAAATATCTATGGGGCGGCGGTAGTTACTATCCGATAACGCGTTTGTCCCTTATCTCTTAAACATTTGACTATATTACAAACCCAGTTTCAGAGAGCACGTTCAGCTTTTTTTCGGTTTCTCTCTGGTCGTGCGGGATTGCCATGCCATTGGAACTGGAGAATGAAGGAATAGAGAATGTTGATGTGTGCGCAAACACATCGTGCGGAATAATATGTCCTGCGAGCCGATGGAGCCCGGAGACGACGGTATTATTATTAGTATAAAGTCCAAGTTACATAGGACTGAGAGGTGGTGACCATGTTTTCGGTGATTAATAATTGGTTTATTAATCACCGAAAACATGGTCACCACCATACGTGGTAAAACGTCTAGGGGCTTATTTAACCTTTTTTGCCCAGATAAAAAATTGATCAAGCCTGACAAATCTGTAGGTCCGTAATATTAAACAATAATTTGTTTCATCATTGAATAATAATGTCTTTATTTAGTTTTGAATAATGTGAAATTGAAGATTTTACATATATCGATCCGAGATAGGAATAGTAAAATTTGTTCGCTACTATTTCTCCTATTCGAAATACGAATTATGTTTCAATTTCTGTGAAATACTAACAAGGACAGGTTGTTCGTGTCGGAGAGTATTAAGTTCTCTAAACGCTCACGTGAACAACAATCTAATATTTTGTATACACACAACACATCAGATGTGGTTTATTTAATATTCCTATGGTTTACGAGTATAAGATTTCGATAAATTAAGATTTTAGTATATAAATAGATGAGACCCATGTAAATTCTAGGATATGTTTTAATCGACTACAATAAAGGCATGTAATCTTTTTAACAATAATAATGTTATCCCACCAATGTTGTTTTTTTTTACTACAGCGGCACATTATTGCGCACAAGTGATTGCGGGCACAAATGCACCCTCTATTCCTTCAATCCTCTACTCCGATGGGACGTCGGTCAGGTATGGTCGGAGCGAAATCAGGCGCAGGGTGGATGACGGTAATGTTATAATACTTTTGTTTCCAACCCGTAATTCGAAAAAGGTACTTCAGGTATATTAAAAAGGCGATTAATATTACAAATAAAATGAAAATAACGCAAACATTACTAAACGGATTTATATGTCTGCAATGGTCGTCCCGCATCAGGAGTGTGTTGGATGGCCTCTTACCCGGTGGTTTGAAACGTGGTTAAGGTGACGGGGAGCCGCTGGATACATGTGGCTCGTTGCTGCGGTCTAGGGCCTATGTCCAACTGTGGACGTCGTCCTGATGTTGATTATGATGCTGATAATGATATCTGCAATTGCAAAAAAAAAGAAATTTATGAATATAAATTTTTGCTTTAGGATAGATTTTACTATAGTAAAACCGCTGGGCACAGCTAGTATACATCCAAGACTTGGGCGAAATGCGGCCATAAGATGGTGGGGCAACACGTACGACATACCCGGGAAATGTATTTATATAGTGTGGAATAATACACCTACAATCCGAATATAATCAGTAGCCGTCACTACTTACGTACATTGACATGTGTGGTTGTGCCGATGCGTTGCCCTCCTTCAGTCCATCCGCACGATGGTCCACTGTCGCGCAAAAAACGTGGCATTACCTTCTTCTAAAGGCGTTAAATTACCGGCAGCGTTACATCTTACAAATGATAGCTTTGTTTAATGTGATGCGTCCCCTACCGACCGGAGGGTCGTAGCCTGATTTAGTCACAAAATATTCTTATTAAAAATTGTAGTAATAAATTGAGTTTATCTGTCACAATTGTTCATATCTCCTTACAACTATTAACGTATCCTTTGTTGCGTTACAGTCACATACAGGATGTGATTTGGGTAACAAATAGGGTTTCTCTATTATACTCTCGAACTTCCGACCGACAAATAAAAGTGCAATCAACCAACTGCAACGCTACAAGGTTAGGTCGGGAAGAATGTTACATGAGCAAATTTAAAGTAATAATCGCCAAGGTATTTTTAGGGTTTTCTTGGGTAATAGGAAAACGTTTGATCAATCTTGGAATAGTCCCTTGAGGGTGTTATATTCTATTTTCTCTTTAAAAACTTAATCGAAAATACACTTAAGCACATGAGCGAGTCCGTGTGCTCAGGTAGGTATGTGCACACATCGGTAACGATCATGCATGTACTTTCGCGTTTAAAGAGTTCACTCGTTAAAATAGTTTCTTAACGAGTATTTGAGGCTCACAGTATGACAATTACACGACGGTCAAAACCGTGTGAAACACCGAAACTCAGCGTAATACCCCACCGCGCGCCCCTTGCGCGCCATTTACTTCAGAATCGTTCGTTCCTAATTCAAAAAGATTAACTGCATTTCCGTGTCGAAACTGACACATTCGATTTTTAAACCTTTGTTCGACAACCGGTCAGTTGATCGGCATCACATAGACATTCGTGCTACTAGAAGTACGATCCTCTGCTGGGCCTTGGGTTTGAGCAGTCTTGTTCTACCCTATGCCCCCAAATTTGAGATAGGGAAAAAATCGAGGGATGGACAAGCTGCGCGTTTCTTAGGAGAATTGTTAGTTGGTCCCCATCGCTTCATGATGGTATTATGTCAGTGAAAGGTCATGCATAATCCTACAGCCATGAGGGACCCCGCTTTTCTCTGGCCAAGGCAATAATAGTTAGATCGACTCTTTCGTTAACATTCCCATATCGGGATGCATCTCTCCCATCTGAGACAGAGAATGGCGGTCCTTTTCGAGCTCAAACCTAGTCTCGTCACGCGACGAGCACTCATAGCAAACCGATGATATTGTATTGGGCTTCCCTTCGCTTCCACAGCATAATTTCAGTTATGAAAGAGAAGAAAGTACAGGAAAAAAACTATAAAACGTCTTTGATAGTAATAATAATAAAACACTTTATTTTGATAATAATTCTAGTCCGGAACCCACTGATTGCGCATGTATACGCAGTTCGTGGCTTTATTTACGTAGTGCTTACTAAGCGACATATATTTTTTGGCATCGCACATACGGAATGTAGTATTTGGTTAGACATCGTCGAAGGGTACGGCTTCATCATCAATATTAGTTTCTGGACTTGTGAAAATGTCCTTCATCGCCAGCCCTAATAAATTAAGAAAGAGTTAAGAACAAGTAGTTTTGGCATTTGTAGAGAGACAAAAAGGGAGCTATTTCTCTTTTGACTTAAACAGGCGCATTTTAGGCGGACTTACTCTGTGTAATCTTAATGGGTGTAATACCCTTAATTACTGTTATTGCAAAATGAATTCTGATAATAATTTTGTTGGTCACATAGCCAGAAAACAACCAGAGAACCCTGAGAAACAGGTTGTGTTAAGTACCTAACATAGAGTGAAGAAGATAGCGGGGGCGAACACCAACCCGCTGGTCTGACCATACTTGCGTCATAACAGGACTGGCAGTGTCTGCAGCAATGATAAAAGCTGAAGATAGTCCTGAATGGACGCGACTCATTAATATCTCCGTGAAGGTATTCCATCGGCGCGACCTTCAGTAATGAAGATTACACAACTGAAACTTTAGGAAGCGGTAGGGCCATGCCCCGCATAGGTGGAGGTAGTGCCGCGCATGGTGCATGACACTACATCCTCCTATGCAACAGAATTAGGTCAGCATGACCGGGGAGGTACCTCTCGCTCACTCGATACCGGCGTAAAATGACAGCGTCGCTGAAGCGTTTCGTGCGGTTTGTGAGTAGCCGGCGGCCCATTATGTGGGATGGCAGCAGGGCAACGCAACTGAATAGCAATCATGCGAATGTCCATGGGTGTCGGTAGTCGTCAAAAGGCGCCGATTTCTCATTTACCGCCTTAGGCTATAAGAAAGGCCAGACGAACAAACGGATAGTGAAGTCTTAGTGTTAGGGTCAGTTTTTACCCGTGTAGCATGAAACCAAAAAAAACTACCTATTTTAAAAATAAAATTCAACATACTTTATGATGGTGGATCTGATAATTAATTTGCTAAAGAACCTAATGTATATCTAGACCGAAATGGAATTGAGTACTATAGCATTAATTTTTCAGAAAACTTCCAACAAAATCCCGTGCCTAATAAAAGAATGGACAGACGTAATCGCTTTATTACCAGTTTTTCCTCCTTTTCGTCTCCTATGAAAATTGTTTTCCGATAATTGGAAATCTGCGTGGGTTTTAATTCCATAGCTGAGTAGCAACTAGTTGACTAGCGCTAATCAATAAGTTATTTTTCAAAATTGCTACGAGGAGTGTCTATATTTAATTAATTAGTTAGATAGAATATATAAAAAGTTAATAGTATATAAAACTGTTTGAAGCCAACTATAATCCGTAATATACTTTTGTTTGGATTAGAAAAACATATTGTAGTAAAATATAGTGTTGTTCGTGTGTTGCAGCCAAATTGATTCAGGCTCAGTGGAGAAGTGCCTGTCCTTTACCTGTGTAAATGATAGCTGTGCTGTAGTGTTGCAAGCGACTTGCGGGTGTCCAGAAAATGGCCAGTATACACTTTTTTATAGAATAGGGGGGCAAACGATCAATCGGAGTCTTTTTACGACTACCGACGCCCATTAACATCCACATAATTACTATGCCGATGTGTTGACTTCGCCCCCCCCCCCCTCCCCAACGGGCTTACATCTGAATGACATCTAATTGTTATTCCATTGTTTGAATGTTTTCTCATATATAATAGAGAGGGGTAAACGAACAATCGGAGATTTGGAACCCATGAACTTCCACATAATTAATATGCCGATGCGTTGCCCTCGTTTTCACTAGTACTTATGAATACGAAATGCGACACCAAGGTGTCACTTTACGCCGGTATCATGTAAGCGAGAGGTACCTCCCCGGTCGTGCCCTACCAATTCCGATGCAATGTCATATGAATTGGGTCTCCATATAATTTCCAGGTTAACGATATCACAGAGAAACATTATTTTTTTCATGTTTTCGTAACACCACACTTGAACTTTAATGTTGAAGGTTACATAAAAATTTTATATACTTACTTGGGCGTAATAAACTCGAAATTTTATTCATTTCTGAAATATAACATTTGTGCTTACAGGTGCGTAATGTTTGCGATCTCGTTACCTCGTGCAATACGTAATTGCATGTTAATTGATCAAGGATATCAGCTGTGAGATGGTTTGTAATTGAATGTGACATATGGATAAGATTAGTAATATCAATTAAATTTGGCAACGAAACTGACGTTAAGATAAACGACATTTGAGATTGATAATGAAGCTGTACGCTCAGTATGTGTATGGAACTGAAAGAAAATGATTAAGAGAAAAGGTATATGTATATTCGCCACGAGGCAACGGTAATGAAAAGCCTTTTATATTTTAATCGGGTATGGCCCATGACACTTGGGAGTGAGGCCGCTGGTGATCCCGTGCCTCCGGGATCGACTGCGGTCACCACTTGCAACCCTTTGATATGATCGCTGGGAGCCCCCGAAGGAATGTTAAAAACCTTGGTATCCGCAACGTACTTTATCAAAAGAAAATAGGGGAAATAGGTAGCCTATATAGCACTATTAGATTATAGTGTATATTTAGCCTGTTAGTAAAAAGTAGTTCTTTCCATTACGACCGGATTGAGAAGGCATGACCGATGTGGTAACTCTCGTTCACAATCTTTTATACTATTCTTTTATGAAAGGAATTCATGTAGCCGAATCGGATATCAAAGCCAAGCAACATCCACATAGGTATTTTCCTGTGCAGGCTAAAGTCACTTTCTTAATCAAATTTATTCCTGTTTTTAATTGAGTGAGACATTTATTTTCAATCCGAAAACATTTTATGTTAATTATAAACTCACGTGACCGAGTTTTTTCATAGTATTGGGGTACAAACGAGCAATCATAGCCTTTTTCGAATTCCGACGCCCATGAACAACATTATAACTACTATGCCGATGCATTGCCCTCCCTTTCACCTTCCCCCAATGGGCCACCGGCTCCTCACAAACTACACAAAACGCATCACCGTAGTTGTCACTTTACGGCGGTATCAAGTGAGTGAGAGGTTAACTTTTGGCGGCCCAATTCTGCTGCAATGCAGCATAGCACTATCTCTTATTAAGTGATAATGAGCTATGACTTTGTTCTTGTACTGTGACTTTTGTCTTAACACTACATGCAGATTCTCAACATTTTATTTGAAAGAAAACGCCTTACAATAGTACGAGGTAATAAATTATGTTGCGTTAAAAAAAAACAAAATATCAAGATCAAGATAATATTAAATTATTAACGAGCCTAAAAAGCAATTAAATATATGGGTTAAAAATGTATGAAGGATACAAACGAAATAACTTGAAATGAATTCGGACAATTTAATACGAAATATGGATAGGACAAAACAGAACGAAATTAATTCGAAGGTAAGCAATGATTGAATAATTTTTAAAACGCACTGTTATATCTCACCAGAAAATATACTTTTATCAGATACATATTTTATATAAAATTTAAGTTAAGAATTCGAAAATGTCGCTTTTTTTACAAATTAATTAGTATTTTATACATCACATTATTTGCAAAATGTGATGAGCTCTGCGATGTTGACGCCACTTTATTTTCTCCCATTTTTTTCTACGTATGCAATTTTTTTATACGTATGATACTTTAAACTATATTATTGATATAGGGAATCGTGGTCAAAACGTACGCACTGGAGTTGATTGGACGGAAATACAGCTATACCAAAATAAATGTCCCAATTATAAAAAGTCGCAACACACAATCTTGAAATAAATACGACTTTATCACACAAATTAGTCTAGTCTTACCTAATATCAATTAAGAGACCCGGAAAAAATATCTTGACAAACTTCTTCTTTTTTCTGTCGTCTGTGAAATATATACTTTCACTAACATAATTAATGAAGGAAACAAAACCCAACTGTGAAAAGTCGATATTTGTATAATTTGTAGTGATACTCATGAGAATCATTGTGTAAAAGTCAGTTCAATATTGCTGACTCAATGTTACGCGAATGTTACTCATTAACAACACAACTACTTTCGCGGATTTTATCGTAGTTTTCTTTAATATTCAACATTTAATTTCCCGACGTTTCAGAAGCTTTACACCAACCATAGTCGCCGATGAACTGAGACGATAGATATCCAGATTGTTAAAAGTACCCAAAGAATTATAATTCGTTAGTTCCGATTAACGCAAACAGTACTTATTATAACTTGCTGCCTTGAAGTGTTATGTTTAGCTCAACAGGCAAGAATCTGAAGAACAGTTTGTATTCACGTATAAATATATATAATACAAAAGCATTGCTGATAATATTATGTATAGCAGAGTTCAGATAGTACGATGGATGTTTATCCCAGAGCAGTTTTTTTCGAAAATAAGTGACACGATCAGATTATTTTACGATAATCTAATTTGTCGGCGTCACATATGAAATTGGCGTTTTGTATGGGAGAAACAAAGACTCGAACATTTTTTTAATATAATATATTTAATCAAACAAATTATGAAACATTGTTTTCTATACACCTTTGCCATCTCATTTGTAGTTCATTGATCCCTTTACTAAAAAACCAGTCGGACGGGAATCAATAAAATCTTTGAAGGCGGTTTGGACAGCCCCATCGGAGTTGAACTTTTTCCCTTGCAAAAAGATATCCAAGTTTCGAAAAAAATGTAATTCAACTCTATGTTATTAACTTAGGTCTCAGATCGTCCACGGGGTCTGTTCTGCAGGTCAAATTTTCGAGAACGAAAACTTTGGAACCAAAAACTGTGTTTTCTTTTGCAACACGACGCCATACCCATCATTCACCCTTCGAGTCGTTTCCGCAGCGAAAGTGCCACGGCGGAACTCGCACTCATAAATAGTGCGATATTTTAAGTTTACCATTTTGTAAAATGAATGATGCAAACAGAAAGAAAGAGAAGAAAAAACAAATGCGTAGTAACAAATGAAAGTAAATAGCTGTACAAATTAGAATTTGGAATTCCCTAACAAAGAGGAGAAATTCGTGATTAAATTGGCCAGTACGAAAAACGCCAATTTCATATGTAAGGCCCTAATATTTACCTTTGCAAATTAAAGTATAATTAATTGCTGTTACACCAAGATTTTGCGAAAATGTTAATATTCGAACAGGTTTGTAGGAATTAACGTTTTCGATGATCTAGGATACGTGTATATAAACTTTGTCAAACATCCATATGTATATAATACGAAAATAATTTGCTAATGACCTGAATTTAACGTTCATAGACATTGTTACACAACTATAAATATTTTAATACTTAAGGATTTTGTAATATTGTATTACCTGTCTCTAATTTAAGAACTTACCTTTTCTTGCTATTAATAAGTGTAGCGAAACTTGTGAACTTGATTACTAGTAACATATTCTGTGTATAGTATGGTATTGTATGAAAGGGAAATAAATTACATCTATAAACATTATCCGTCCCCAAAAACTGTCTGTCTGTATATGATCGGTGTACTCAAAATGTACTGAACAGATATTTATACGTTCTACACCAAAGCAATTTTCAGAGGAAGGTTCAGGTGCATGAATTGTCAAATGATATTTACGGGCGGAGCCGGAGATGATCGCTAGTATATTTGTATATTATTATAATATTCTTAGCCTGATAGTCGGGAATAGAAATAAAAACCATTCAGAGATTCATATTTAATTTTGTTATAAATAATAACAGAATTTGCAAGTGGTTATTAACTCTAGCAGTGATCGTGCATAAGAACCACCAAACCAAAAAGCACAATCATAAAAATATCATGATCTTAATTTCGATCAGGATAGACATTATTGAAACAAGAACTTCTCAATATTCGCTTCAACTGGTCGTTAAAAATAAACTTAAAAGAGATATGCCTTCCAGGCCAGTGGCGGGGTGTGATATCACCCCAGCGTATAGGCTCAATTGTTTACACTAACGAGACTCGCCAAGTACCCTCCTAATGGAAATAAATTCAGGTGTGCAATGCAGATGTCGTCATCATAGTGTGCTGCCAGGGTGTGGGTTATTATAATTATAAATATATAGTTTTACTGTTGCCTAGTCAATAGCTTTAGCCCACAAATTGCACGATTGGTTAAACCTGTCCTATAATCAGAAATCGTTGAAACCACATCAACTCTGTTAGCCACCAGTCTTGTCAATTTTTGGAAGAGACAATTGTCGGTCGTTTTATTAAAAATAAACTAACGTAAAATTTGCTTGATAGAAACAACTTGGAAAAAATCTACTAGAAATCCTGTACGCTAATTTAGCTTCTCATACATTTTCTGCTAGTGGTCCACTTAAAGTGCATGTGAATAACGGGATTCATTTCTTTTTTCGGAATAAAAATAATTTTATGTTGTTACAATTGTAATATATTGTATCTGTGGCAAATTTCATCCAAATGCATTTATTACTTTTTTTTTTTTTTTTATTTTGTATCAAAGACAAATAAAAATACTCACAGGCTTTATAATTAAAAACATTAATCATTATCATTATCAGCGTTTAGCGGTCCACTACTGGACATAGGCTTCTTTCAATGAAAGCGAAGACGGACGATCTCCTGCTACTCGTATATATACGAGTACGAGTACGCAGTACTGTACGGAGATCGTCTTCCCACCTGGTGAACGGCCGACCAACACTTCGTTTTCGTAGACGCGACCTCCACTCCAGAACCTTAGTGGCCCATCTGCCATCTGATCTTCTGATTGTGTGACCAGCTCTTTGCCACTTCAGTGAGATTATTCTTCGGAGGAAATTCTAGTTCTCTGCCTTATGTCTTCGTTGCAAATTCTAACGGACAAAGGAACGCCCAATATACCACGTTCAACAGCCCGCTGAGCTACCGCAAACTTGCGGACCAGGCCTGAATTAAGAGGCCATGTTTCGGCCCCATAGGTCATCAAGGGGAGAACGCATTGTTTGAAGACCTTTGTTTTCAAGCTCTGCGGTATAGACGAAGTGATTATGTGACGAAACTTCCGGATGCTCTCTAACCCAATTCTTCTATCGGCTTCATGATGATTCAAGACCCTTCTAGCGGCTTCATGATGATAAACAACAAATAGTTTGAAGCGGCACTAGACCAAACAAATATATATACAAAGTTTGCATTCGATCTACGTGAACAAAATACAACTCATTGGAACATTATTACTGTGAACTCGGTGGCAGTAATATTCGGAAACGGTCTCCGAGTGCTTAATGTTATTAGCATTTCATATTTGTAATTCAAAGTTATTTCGTTGTGCTGCCTCTACAGGCAATTTAGTATTTTTTGTTTGGAAGATGCTTCGGTATTTTACAGAGGAAGACAAAATAAGAAATATATTTTTTGTCATACATAGGCGTTGCTCTTTGTGGGGTACGAATACATGCGGTAAACAACATACGGAACATACGGTCTTCTTCCCTCCTGCTCTTTCAATGAGCCACTGAATACTAACAAACCGAACGAAATTAGACAGAATAGCTGTCATTTTACGACGGTATCATATAAAGATCAGATAAAAGCTAAAGTTATTTATAGTTGGTGGAGATAAATGGCTAATCAGAATACTATGGATTATCGACACCCACAAACATCGACAAATTTAGACAACAAATGCATTGCCTTAACGTTGGCGGGACGTGACAAACGATCGATCCGGACGATCGCTTGTAGCTGTTGCTAGCAGATCCATGGTCACCTCGGCGTCCCCAAGGTGGATTAGGGATTGCGTGAGGTTTCAGTGACGTAGGTTACCCACCGAAAAAAAAATCATTGCCCTTCTTGCATTCATTATGAAGTGACTCACAATCCGGACTTAGCGCGATAGTATGGCCATCACTTTATATGTCATACCCATTGATTTACAAAAAATAGGTAGCATCTCAAATCGATGTATCAAATCCGTAGAAAAGTTATGTATTTTATAAAACAACCTAAAATCATGCACATAAGATTAGACTTTGCGAAAAGGCATGTTCCAATTATGCACTTCTTTCAAATAGAATCTGCTTTGTAAAACTACATGAAATCATGCGCGTCAGGTTGACTTTGCAAAATAATTTATTTGTGACCAAACCTAGATGCCTAAAAATGACACTTCAGTACGAAGTCGTGTATATTGTATAAAATCGTAAATTAAGGATGACCACACACTCCGAAGATCAAGTGGTCACAGCAGCTAAGATTGTGGAGTGGAGGCCTCGTTAACCAGGTGGGACAGTGATCTCCCTTCAGGATCATATATCTAAAACAGCTACATTACGTAGCTACCGTGGCAAATATGAAATATCGTACCTCTATTTCTTGTATAAAATAGGAATATGTAACGGGCGCGGTATTAATTTATGCAAGGCGTTAGTTTAGGCCAACGCGGTCCCTGTACGAGTTTATAAAGTTGTTGCTGTTGTTAGTTTATAAAGTGATGTTCAATAATAAACTACACGTACCCATGTAACACTTTATAATATACTAGAAGCTCCGCGCTGTTTGCTTACCTGTTACCTTACGCTCTTTACATGCGTAACCCATTTACTTCGGCTCCAGCTAGCCATAGCGTGATTGCGTACTGGTGAGTCTTTTTTCACTGCATTAGGGTATTCATTACTCGATTCTCCTCCAACCTACGATGATGAAAATGTACAAAATAAGTACCTTTTTACCAAAGCATCCTAAATATTAATGAATGCGTCGATGGAATATTAGCAGTGACACTAGGGCAATTGATAAGAAGGCAGACGCGTCATCGACTATGACTCGTTACGGACGCCACAAGGAGACTACGGTGACCATAATATCCAATTTTTTTCTCTTTGAGTTTCCTCGAAGCTACTTTACATGTTCTCATACATTTTTTAAGTACACCAACTACAGTGTTTTACGTGTATGAGTGTTCGAAGTATGTCACCAGTCAGCTTGTACAGCCTATAGTCTTCTTTAAGTAACCACCTATCTAACACATACGCATGACATAATTATTCGGAGGTACAAAATAACATAGTAGTAGTTCGTGAGTAATAAACGTTCAACCAAACAAACTCTTCAGAATTATAATATTTGTATGGACTAGTTGTGTGGATGTTATTACAGATAATCAAATATAGAAAAGGCAGAAAATATTTAATAGACATATTCTTTGGAGTGTTTAATTTTTTTTACCAAAACCTCTTTCCGATAATTCTGAATACAGTTGGTAACGTGACACACTTATAATGTCGTTCTAGCCGAATTTCGCCCATCTCTATAAGGGCTAGCAAAGGGCTGCGCAGTTAGCTTTATAGCTATCTCTATAAAGCCAAGTGCGCAGGACGTATTACAGATCACAAGTGTGAGCAAAGGCATAACTGCAATCTCTATTCCCTCATATTCCTATTCCGATGGGATGGCAGTCCGATACGACCGGAGAGAAATTAGACTCAGGCTAACGTCCTGACTACAGACTGGTTTTAGAAATTGAAAAATCCCCATAACGATTTGGTCCCGCCCAGGACTCGAACCCAAGGCCTCACCACGTGGTTAAAAAAGCAGCAAACGTTGATTCTCAAAATTCTTTATCCACATGGCAAGAAACGGAACCATTATAATTTCGTCACGTCCGTCTGATTATACGTATGTCACAAACGTTTTACTCGGAGATTACAGTTGCTGTATATTGGAAATTTGGAATTTGTATATATCCTTTAAGTAGGATTTAAAGCCTTAAGCTAAGTACACTTACTTGCATTCTCTATTTTATAAAGAAAAATAAACAGACCGAGTGCTGAATTGCACCGATTTATTTAAAAAGATTGAATAAGTATTAATTTTGAACATTTCGTCTGACATATTGTTTCTTTGATGTATTTTGCCTTTTAACGTTAAAAATATGAAGATTGAATATAAAAGTAAATCGTACCACGTCTTTCGTTGTGCCATAAGCTTTAACTGCTGTTCGTGACTTTGATCGAGAGAGTTCGTTATTTCCCTGTGACATCATTATGTTTCATTAACAACCAACATTTGGTTCCATACTGGAAATTTCAAATTACGAAGCCTCCTAAATATTTCAGTGGCAACATCATCATTATTATCTTCTTACTCCGGACCGCGCAGGCGCGCAGACGCACACACGGTTATATTTTTGTACTCTAAAAACATTAAATCGTAAAAACAAATAAATGAAAACAAATACTAGTTACGCGAAAGTGTGAACAAGATAGCAAGATTGCAGCGGGTGATGCTTGTTCATAAACTGTGAACCAACCCAACTATGTCTTCCAAAGAAATAAAAGGCATAGGGAACCCGATTATGCGATTTTAATGCTTTTGGAAAGGAGATGTAAAATTGGATTCTTTCTTTGTTGGATGAATCGAGGGAAGACATTAAAAAGATCTACCCTACACTGATGGATATAAAGCAAACAAATTGTAACATATAAACTTCAGTGGCCTATTTAACAACACAAAATGAAGAATTAAAGAAAAAAATGATCAAATGGTAAAACAAGCTAAAATTGATAAAGACTATATAACAATATTGTAATACAAAATTGAAGACCTTCGACGAAGTATCGGAATACGATCCGACGTTAATAACCGATTCCCGTTACCGTCGGCCGAAGCACGTACTGCACGACGCCGACGACGCGATAGCCGTAGCAGTTGCTAAGTCCACCCTTGCACACAAGCAAAAACACACCCAGACACGCATCCGCAGTAAAATGCCAATAGGGCAAACCCACGGATAGCAGGTTTTAGTCGGTAGTAGCTAGCGCTTCATGACCTAAGCCCGACAAACTCTTCAGGCCCCCTTGAGTCGGTTGGACAGTGCATAAATGCATTATCTTCCTGCTAGAACCAATTCGATATACACCGCTCGTACCGGTCGAGCGTTGAAACCTTACATATAGTTGCACAGCTATAAGACATATGACTGACAGAATGACAAACTCACACACCGCTTACGGAAACGAGCCCGGGTTCGAATCCGTAAGACGTGAGCTTAGATAAAAGTAGAAGTAATAAAACGCGATCTTAGGGAGCTCTAAAAATAAAAATTAAATTATTATCACGGCTTCTAGCCGATTTGAAGCGCAAATCGACCCCACCCATCAGAGGGTGGGGGAGGAGGCCGGCCTCCTCTGACAAGCCAAACCGAAAGACGAGCTCAACTTTTTTTAAACACGTCCCGTAACATTAAACGGCATCGTGCGCGCGCCGTCCCACTAGCGTGGGGAGGGGGACCGCTCCCCCTTTTCGGTCCCAAAAATAACCACGATAGGGTAATGTCCACTAAAATTCCGGTTTGCTTCTTCCAATCTGCGGGAAAGGAGGGGGGTCTGTCCCTATCGTCTACCTATAACCAGAAGACAAAAAAGTCTTCCGTAGTCAGTCGAACTGTTAAGGCTGGACAAGTGCCGCCAATCAGTAGTAGGTCCCTCAGAAAAAAAACCCATGTTATAAACTTTTTTTAGTTTTAAGTATTTGATTTTTCTACCAACTAAATATATCACATTTATCTATAATTAACAACACTACTACAAAAATCACACTTCCAGACATTATACATTTATACAATTTCAGAAACTCATTATACATACACATAATATCAAAATTATAACCATATTACACCTACATTATAGAAATCTATTTGAACACAGAAATATACACGGACAAACGAAACTATAATTATACTAAGATAAATCAATTAATTATAAAATAGCATCACCACTGTTATGCAAGAAATAAACAAAATTATGCCGTCAAGTATATTTTGTGGTGATATTGAAGAAGTAAATAAGTTACTGCGGATAGTAGATAATGACTTTGCAGTAGTAGTTTAAAATATAAGAAGCGTATATACTAACTTACATGATTTAGAAATTACTTTAAGCAACCTAAATTTTGATGTCGAATTGATAATACTTAGCGAATGTAGGCTTAGTTCTAATAAAAACACTCCTCAGATCAGCAACTACTTATCATTTCCAACCACTTATCATATTAATCAATCAGACGGGGTGGTTGCTTATTTGAATATCAAATAAAAGAAGTAAACATAACACCTCAAGACAGCAAGATATAATAATTACTGTTTGCGTTAATCGGAACAACTAAGATTATAATTCTTCGGGTACTTTTAAAAACTTGGTACATCAGGACACCTGTCATCTCAGTCCATCCGTGACCATGGTTGCTGTAAAGCTTCTGAAACATCGAGCTACATAAATAATTTAATAAACCTCGATAAAATCCGTAAAAGAAGTTTTATTGTAATGGAGATCGTCTTCTTAGTGTTGATTGATATAAATACAAATGTATAATAAGAATTTGATTAAATAACTAACTAATACATACCGTTATACGGCTTCCAAGTTGGTTTAATGTGTAAATTTTTATTTAATTATTGTCATTTGGTGTACCAATAAATCCTTACTAAAAATAAAAATAAATATATCTACCATTCATCTCGGTAAGTTTACTTTATTTTTTATAGTATAGGGGAACGAGAATGCGAGACTTTTGTTGCTTCGCGCTCCAATGCGTGTTCAGTGCGGTTTGTAAGTAGCCGGTGACCAATGGGTCACCGGCTACTTACAAACCGCACGTGATGCGACACCGAATTTCCCACTTTACGCTGGTATTAAGTTTTGGTTCAATTTATTTCTTTACTAGATGAGGAGACGCTTTCAGTGTAGTAGCCGGGCCGCGGTGTCGTTCGACTTGGCGTTTATTCAAATAGGCATGTATCCAAGAATGGACTAGCAAAGGCTGCGTTGATGATGATGAAATATAAAGAAAACAGCAGATATTTAACATCACCTTATTTCACCGATTTCACTGTAGCATATTTCTAAAGGTGAAATAAATTTTTCGACAAAATACAACTTCTGTTCTTAATTAGGTCCAATCCAGCAATTGCCCTACTTCGTTGGCAACATCAAGCTGGCAGCCAAACCAGTCGTATACGAAAGCCCACATAATCCTTTCAGAACTGATAAAACTCACACAATATGATCAGTGTAATTTGAAATCTGTCCGTCGTAATCATTGATTTTTTATGACATAATTTCTTAAATTATTGTTCATATCATCAACCATATGCTCTTCCACGCTTGGGCAGGAGCCAGTTTATAAAGTTTTGCATTGTTAAGTACGTGTATATATGTTGGAATGAATATAAATATGTTTAAGTATGTATATTTTTCTTTGTAACATCAGATAAATGTTCCTCTAAATGCCTAAAGATATAGTGCATTTATTGTACGGAATCTTGATTTATGTGACTGGCAAAGCGATCGTTGCTAATCGGAGTAATTGGCAGAGTATTCGTTCAGAAAATAAAAATCTATAATGCACTTGAGGCCAATTATGTTTTGCCAATTCACAAGACAAGAAAGGTATAGCATATGGAAAGTAAAAGCGATGCAATTATATTGGTAAAAATTGTAAGTGTCGCAGACAAATCCAATGTACGATAATAATATAAATATAATTATACACTGTCTATACCATGCATGCAATAACAGATAATAATAGTTATACATCCAGATTAAAAATATCATTGGTATAAAACATAGGTGCATAGGCAACGATAATGAATGTTATAACATAATCAATTAAATAATAAAATAAGCAATCTCTACATAATGTTGTAAAAGAAAATATTATTATATTAGAAATTGTAGATCTTTTTAGCACATTACGAAATATAAAATAATCACTTCTAATCATATTTGTTAAAAGTAGTACAACTTTATAATAGATTAGATGACCAAATTTACCGTTTTCCTCGAAATCATTCTTACACAAATATGAAATAAAAATATTCAAATAAATAAAAAAAGCAACGCGACAACATCGCTCGCCTCTTAGGTATGCAAACCCTGGCACAGGAGCGGACCACATTCCGATGTGTGCAGCGCCCGCTACCCGAGTGCCCCACATCGCTATTGACGCGACAAAAAATATGTCTTTTCGATAATGTGACCTTTATATCGAATCTCAACTTTTTTTTTATTTTTTTAAGAAGTCGAGTACCGACTACCGAGTCGACCTGTTGCGATGAAAGTTTTGCCTCCCCCACATAAAACGGTGTGTAGTAATGGCTACGCTGAGTCGTTTCGTGCGGCTTGTGACATTTCTGAATAGCTAGATGCACATTCAATATAATGTGACACTTATGACGAATCTCTACTTTTACTGCTTTAAGGGACAGCCGTTGAAGGCACTGCCGTTTCGTGATGCTTCTAGAGTTTCGAATGCATCAAACGAGAAGAAGTCGATATTGTTAAACCGCCTACAAATCATATATCCAGTTCACCGCGAAAACTTAGCACAGTGTCGGACCAGTCATTCCAAGCGGCTGACGAGGATGATCATTATTTAAGCTGTATTATCATAAGCATAGAAGTGATATGACAAACTTATATTTAAAGTACAAATAAGAGAAGAAAAGCGGACGAAGTACGTCAGAACTGTCTGAATTTTAACAAAACTTTTCACACAATAGAAAACATTCTCCAGACAATATGAATAGCGTCACATGACCAAGTTATTTGTCAAGTTTCTATAAATAACATCCAGCAGCACTGTCCCTTATCCTCTGTTCGTTATTTTTTGGCAGAGGAGAAAATTTCTGGCCAGTTCAGTGGTAATATGTGACTTACGACTTTCGAGGGATAAGTAAAGAAATGACAAAATACCTTCTGTTCAATTGAAGGTAGTGCCATGCTCCATAGGAGGAGGTAGTACCATGCGTGGTACATGACACTACATCCTCCCATGCAACGGAATTGGGCCGGCACGACCGGGAAGTATCTCTCGCTCACTTGATACTGGTGTGAAGTGACAGCGTCGCTGTCACGTTTCGTGTGTTTTGTGAGTGAGGGTGATAGGAGGGCAACGCATCTGCGTAACAATCATGGAATATCCATGGATGGCAGTTCAGAACTTATCCTCGTTTGCCCCCTTATGCTATAAAAATAATTAGCACTAAAAGTATCAATTAGGCTTAGGTATGTCTTTTTTGTTAACGCGAGGAAACACATTTACCCTTGCGACTTCACCGGCCCTGGGGTGAAGGGGGGATGTTCTGTAGTGTGAAGCTCGCAACACATTTTAGTGCCGAATACCCACAAAAACCACCGCGAGTTCCATCAGTGCCGCCTCTGGTGAGGAGCCCCTGAAATACAATTCATCAGGGCACTTCGACTAATCAGTCCCCTTAGGGACCGTCGCCTCATCTACGGACGGATAGCCCTCGTACCTTGCCTCGTGCACAAAAGCGCCTCCTCCTGTTGTTCCTTTGTCTCCTGTTTATGAATCATAATCATAATTTGTAGGCTAGCGAATTAATATTCGCTATATTAATATTCCTATACAGCCTAATAGCATGAAAAGACGATAGATTCCGGTTCAGAAAAAATTGGTAATACTTGTAGGTGGACCAAACGCAGTTAATTATCTGAAAACGGGATCGACAGTAACTGTAGTTTAATTCACAATCAATAAACCATCACAAGACTGTTTACCTATAATGTCAAATGTCTTAAATGTTTACATTGAACGCCAAGCAATTTAAACCGAAAACTAAAATGAATCTCTAATTCTATTAGTAGACAACGTTATCTGATTGTACACAAAAATATTCCAAGATCGATTGAAGACGAAAAGATGTTCTATAAGTTTGTGACGACATATGAAATAATGTCGAAATGTTGAATAAATCCACAATTTTGTTTTTAGTTTCCATGAGACATCTATTAATTATGCATGCATAACATCTATTAGCTATGCAACGAAAATATTGTTAGAACTTATTACAAATTTTTTTTGGTGATGCGGGGAAACGAATTTTCTCGCCATCAGGGTGAGGTCTAGTGGCGTGTGAGGCTTGAGGCCCATTTTGGTACCGAATATCCACTAACAGCATGGCGAATGCCTTCAGTGCCACCTTTGGTTCGGTCCATCTATTCTATAAATCATTAGGGCACATCGATGGCTAGGCAGTCCAATAATCGTGCAACGCTACCTCCACAGAGGAATTGTCCCATACAGAAGAACCCCTCCATCTTCAGGACAATGTAATAGAGAATTACCATCCCATACCATTAGTGTATAGTAGGTAAAGAAGCCGAGATGCTGCTATTAGTGCCCTTTTTCATACAAAAGGTTACTACTGAGTTGCCCCCTTGGTTCAATTGGCTTTGCCAAGGTGTCTGGGTTCACCGCAGACTACCGACCTCATTAAGCCCATTTGAACCATTAATCAATATAGTGTTACGATGAAATAATGAATAGGTATAACGGAAGATATATACATATGTATTGTATACATAAATACTCTTAATGATGATGCAGATTATTTCTTTCTAGAAGATTAAGTGTGTCAGTGATAGTAATAAAATTAAATATGAGAAGGCACGACCGAGGAAGAGGGGGTGGCAGGAGACTTCTCGCTGACATGATACCGCAATAAAATGACAGCTTAGCTATAGCGTATCGTGTGGTTTGCGAGTAGCTGGCGGTCCATTAGAGGGGAGGAGTAAATGAGGGCAACGCATCTGCATTGCAATTATATGGATGTTCATAGGCGTCGATAGTTATTAATTGGCTCCGAATGCTCGTTTGGCGCCCTATAATATAAAAGAAGACATTTAGTTGATCACTTCCTTGTCTAGAAAATTTGGCTGTGTTTCTCTTTCAATCATAACCTCTAAAAACTTCTATAGGTACCACATAATATCATCGTGACGGTTTCGTTCTGAAGCTTCGTAATGTCGAATAGCAACATTTGACATAAGACACTCTGATCCATTTACTTTTTGATCCACATTATAGATAAAACAAACTTTCCATATATTAATATTATGCACTTGTCACCATGTCATTCTAAATGCGTATCCTTAGACATATGCGCATTGGATAGTTTTGATTGACGACGAGATGTTAACTAAGAACTTAGACTACAGTAATGTATAGGATATTAATTCTTGTAACTATTAGATATGTTCGAAGTGGTGCTACAAACTGGTGAGTCCCAGTAACAAGACACAGGCTATGTGTCGACTCACAACTCACAAGACAAATAGACACTGTTAAGCTTTATAACTACGATAAATACCACTGACATGGAATAAAAAATTCATTTTATTTTATCTTTCTAAATGTCAAGTTATTTCTTTTTACGCAATCACTAAAAGTGAATAAAGTACTTAAACCTACGAATTCATATAACCGTTTTAGTGATGTATTATAGAACATCCTGTTTATAATGAGTAAGCAAACTACTATCCGATATCGCATCCGACTCTACATGAGTAAACGCATTTGTAACTTTCACATTTCATTAACTGTTTTTTATAGAAGCATGCTTGTCCCAAACCCCATAACGAAAACATAGCAACGGCTAGAATTCCGAAACGTCCACATACCAGTTTCAAAATGTTGACCGATGACTACAACATTCGGTTACAACAACACGGACGGGTCTGCTGGAGAAACTCTGTACATTTAATTTTACATCACATCAAACTTCGTCTAAAATGAAAGTATTCTTAATTGAATAGTTTTATGTTGGTTTTATTGTATCAACTCGCAAATACTTCTTTTATTTTACTGATATGTATTTGAACATTTGTCAAAATAAGGTAATATAAAATGTCAACTGATACCCGCGACTTCGCCGACGTTGTTTGTCAAATGAATAATAAATCTTGTTTATCTGTAGTTTTTTCACCCGTCAGAAGGTGAAGGGGGACGGCTCTCCGGTCATGATCCTCTCCATGGGCCAAACGTTAACGTCAGCGCCGAGGCAATTTTAGCTTCCGCACGCGAACTGTCCCCAGCGTCAGATTCGGGGGAGGAGGGATCTCTCGGTCCATGACAATAATGGTTAAATTAAATATTGAAAAGATTTCGACAAAACATAACATACGAGGCAGCGCTATGATTTTATACCAGGTGATTAAAAAGTATTATTATATTGCAAAGCAATACAGCAACGTCGTTCCGATTTCTACCAACTTGTAGAAGAAATACATTTTTTCACCACCAATATAAAAACTGTATTGACGGCTTTATACTTTCATAATTGCATTGTTACTTTGAATATACGAGAGAATTACAAGTACAAAATATGCTAAAATAAACAAATTTCTAAATTTGAAAAATTAATCAAATAGAAAACAATACAGTGATTGCCGTTGCCAATTGAAGATCACGAGCAGTGGTTTATCTGTCGAAGCAAATTTTGGATGCCAATACTGTGAAGGTATCAGAATGAGGCATTAACTTTGCAGTAGCGCCAAGAAAGATTCCATATGAAGGAATCTTACAGATATGTTACATTGAGGATTATCTGGCAAGAAACAATGTTCATAACATTGTTTTAATTTACCTTGCGACAAGGTACTGTACTTGTTTTAATTTACCTTGCGACAAGGTACTGTACTTGTTTTTATTAACCTTGCGACGAGGTACTGTACCGAAACTGAATATTCCCAGAAAACAAATACAAATACAAAAACCCACACAATAAACCGGAGTTGATAATCCTCCATACAATCAAAGGAAATGCTACGGTCATAATGGATACGTCCATCTACAACGATAAAATTGAACATCTTTCTACGGATGGGAACATCAGAAAAGTCAAAATCGGCCCCAAAAAAAAACACATGAGTACAATTACCCGCTATGCTTTGCCTTAGTGGACTATGAAAAAGGAATTTGCAGCGATGTCAGGTCGATACGTTGAAGTACTGAGAGTATTGTATGACGCTGCTTTTATGTCCGTCCTGATTCCGGGAGGTCAAACACGGCCTATCCAATTGCATTGAGGAGTGCGACAATGGGATGTCATTTCCCCGAAACTGTTCAATAATACTTTGGAGTACGTCTTCGAGAGTTTAAAGTGGGCATAATGCGGCATAAATATTAACGGCGATTACCTGTCACGTCTTCGTTTCGCTGACGATATCGTTGTGTTGGCCGAATAGTTGGAGAGTTTGCAGGAAATGTTGCACTGCCTAAATGACGACGTATTGGCCATAGGATGATCTTGGACGAGACCAGGAACATGTTCAATGAACACGTTCACGTGCTATCCTCGAAGTCGTAGATGAATACGTCTACCTCGGGCAACTATTGTAATTAGGTAGGATAGAAGTATTCAGATGGTTTGGGCAGCATTCCGGAAGCTTCGTCACATTCTCGCGTCACCTATACCGCAAAGCTTAAAGACGAAAGTCTTCAACCAATGCGTTCTCCCCGTAATGACCTACGAAACTTGGCCACTTAATTTAGGACTGGTCCTTGTCTATTGAACGTGCTATGTTGCGTGTTAATCTGTCCAACAGAATACGTAACGAAGTCATAAGGCATAGACTAAAATATCCGATACCACGCGACGAATAAGCGCGCTGAAGTGGCAATACGCTGGTCACACACACAGAAGAACAGATGGCAGATGGGCCAGTAAGGTTTTGGAGTGCAGGCCGCGTTTAGGAAAAAAGTATAGGTCGACCGTTCATCAGATGGGAGAACGATCTCCGTACAGTAGCTGGTCCGTGATGGATGGGAGTAGCAGCAGATCGGTCGTCTTGGCGTTCATGAAAGAGGCCTATATGGATATAGGCCTCTTTCATGAACGCCAAGAGTGGACCGATAATTGCTATTAATGATAATGATATATTTATATATACATAGATGCAACACATTTTTAGGTTTCTTTTTATTACAGTTTAGAAGAAGGATTCTGGTACAATCGCCCATAACGGTGATTCTGTCTCATTCCCCAAGTCAATCTCAATAAACTCTATAAAGTCCCTTAAATAATCATGTTATTAAAAACACTCTCATGTCAGGATGCATCCAATTCTTCTGCGGAAGAGAGAAAGTTTGTCCGTCTTTTGACCCTAAGCCTAATTTCTTCGTTTCCACAGCATAAGTTTAGGTAAAAAAAAAATTAAAAAAAAAATTATCTGTGTCTACATTACACAGTCGATTTAGCCAATATCTGTGGTGCTAAGGTGGTCATCTTACCAACAAAATATACCAATTACCAACGTCTTTATTTTTCATAAAGCAGATGCTGTTTTATGAAATATGTTTCTGTAATATAGGGGGAAGAATGAGCAGCTCGGAGCCTCTCAATGACTAATGGCGATCATTAACATCCGCATAATTGCTATGCAAACGCCTTTTTGCTACTACCCTCGAATGGGCTACGTTATATTCACAACCCCTCAAAACGGGACAGCGAAGTTATCACTAGCGGCGTCTCACGGCGTTATTAGGTGAGCGAGAGGTAGCCGGCCCTATTCAGCACCAATATATGCTATACTGGTGCTGAATTGGGCTCGCTATACTGTGCCTCTTACTATACAGTGGTACTCAAGTGCTTAAAATGGCCACGTGCGACTTCAAATCGGTAATAAGATATTTTTAAAGAATCCATTATGTTGTTTATAAACATGTTTCACTATAAGTTGATCCGAAAAAAGCAACAAATAACAAAAGAAAGTCGAAAGGAGCCAACAGCAACAAACCAATGATTAACCTACATTGTTATTATACATGTGAACATCCTGCCAAAGTCGTGTCATTAACATCTACAAGGCTTAAATAGTAGCGACGCACATTAACTATTGTCTAGTCAATCTTCGAAAACACTTTTTAAATAGCACACTTTCTATTTTTATTGAAACTGGTATTGTTTCAGCTTGCTAGACTATAAACAAACGTTAGCGATATAAATGTAATAGCGGACAATAGCGTAGGCACATAAATAATCGAATGCTATTTTCAGGATTATATAAATGGAAGTGCCTGGACGTGGGCAATACACAATGCTATCACACGTAACAATTGCAGCAAAGAGGTGTGCCTATGAATAACGGTAGACGCCATATTGTCCCTAGGCATAGAACACACTACTGTCGAACTGACCATTAGAAAAATGACAAGCTCACGAGAGAGAGAGGCTAAAATAGGAGAAAATGACAAACTCACGAGAGAGAGAGGCTAAAATAGGAGAAAATGACAAACTCACGAGAGAGAGAGGCTAAAATAGGAGAAAAAATAAGTGCTCCTGATCGAACTCCAAAATTTTTTTAATATATTTTATGTATATGTTGTGTGCATTCCTTTTCTATGCACTCTTCATAATATGATGAGACGGCACGTCCATGCTGTGTTACAAAAAATAGATTTCTTTGCTCTACTCTGCTGCCAGAGCAGTTCTCCATGAAGTAATGCAGCCGAATCGCTCGACATGATAGACATAGATAGTCTCACTCACATGATATGGCGTATTGTGGAGATTGTAGATTTCACATCGTCCATTGAAGGAGGGAATGTGGGCAGAGACGCCTGCGTAACAATTATATAGCAGCCTCTTAGCATCGATAGTCATCAACAGGCTCTTCCTGGCTCACCCGACGGCGAAGGACTATGAGTAAAAGCATTTTCGCTAAAAAAGAACGTATGAAGTTTTAAATTGAAGATGACATATAAAACTGTAAAGTATTCGTATGTTTATGACAAATATATCATATAATAATTACTCTACGGCAGTTTTGACGCCACATCAGTAGATCCAATTGCATCCTATCACTAGTAAGTCGCATTACTAAAAAGATCTATAAATTGGTACAATTTAGTTAGTGTAATAACACGTAAACATGGTTTATCACACTTTAGTCCTAAAGAAAAGAGGGAATGATACCTTTTGTAAACTATATTTGTGACATATTTTTTCGACTACGTTTTCCTTTCTTGTACAGGTATTCAATCCAGAGTCTCGTTTGCTTATTCGTTTACTATTTTTATATCGTAAGTAGCTTTATTTTATTTTCTCGGTTATGAGGTTGTATTTAATGCGAATACTAGCTGTTTTTATAGCATAAGAGAAATCGGAGTTGTCTGATGACAACCGACACCGATGGACATTCGCATGATTCTTACGCTCTTATCATCCCCCCAATGGGCCACCGGCTCCTCACATAGTGTACGAAGCGCGACAGCGACGCTGTCACATTACGCCGGTATCTAGTGAGCGAGAGGTACTTCCCCGGTTGTGCCGGTCCAACACCGTTGCATAGGAGGATGTCGTGTTATGCCCAATGAATGGCACTAACTTCTTCTATGCAGCATGATACTACCTCACCCTTGTGTCTCACTTGTGACAAATTTTATTTTTGAAAATGATCTGTATCAATGCCAATATTCCTCTAAATTGCTTAAGCAGTTTTGTGAAAGAATTGCAAACATACTAACAAATTATCGCATATATAAAATTAGTTACAAATGTAATTTGGCTGCATAAAGTGTATAGTGTGCGCAACAATGAAACTAGGCAGTTCATTGTTCAGTAACAAGTATCGATTATATAGAGCATCGAGTACGGATAACGATGACGGTAGATGTTAATCGATTTTCCACATTCTCCTTGGCTTCGTATTTTCCAAGTAGGTACACATAATTTGTGTAGTCATTAATGACTTTTCTCAGAGATCTAATGCTCATTAAAAATCATATTACGTACTCCTAGTCGAATTTCTGCTACGATGGCCACAGGACATTTGAGCAGTATCTAAAATAGTGCCCAAATATTTGTGCAAACAGTACATAAGCGCACTATTTACATCCTTATCATCCTATTCCGGTTTAGATTGGACGTATATCGAACACGACCAGAGAAAATACACGACCAGTTGCGTCTCCCGCTTACCGTGCTGCCCGGGGTACGTGGTGCAACACCGCCTGCTTAATAACACCGACCAGTTGTTACACATTGAAAAGGATCCATGACATTTTTTGTTATGTCTGACTTGAGGTCCGAACCCCGAAGCTTACGTTCGTGGTTGTTCCTGCTTACAAGGAGGCGACGAGGCAGTCAGATAGCATACAAGCGTAACAGAAGTAACTGATCTATTACGTTTATATGACGTATTCTGTGACAATTTTTCAAGTCAAAAAGTAGAGGTATATTTGTGATTAACAATTCCTAAGTAGCTAATTAAACACGGATGCCTGGAAATAGTAGGCATAGTAAAGTTGCCTTGAATACATCATAAAACAATTGTAAATTTCGCTTACTATCTTCAAATTTCTCAACCCTTTCCACCGGTAGAAAAGCCGCTTGGTGCTCATATGGCGATATCAGATCACGGAATACTTAAAAATACGCGAGCACTCCAGGGACTATAAATATTAGAACTTGGGCTGGATAAGGAAAACGAAATAAACGAAGAAGGAAAGTTACGATGCAACGATGCAAATCGAAACAGAAGTGGATAACTAGGCATCTATTTTATGAAAGAGTTTATCGCATTGTTAGAACACATTGATATTCTATCCACGATCAATGTGGATTGATTGACAATGAATTTTTGAAACGTTAAAAACGAAATACTACGACTCCAATATTACTCAAATTTATTGTTATAAAAAAATTATAATTTAAAATTGGTCATATATGAGTCCATGCATAATGAGAATCATTATCATTCATTTATAAGTGAGGCTTGTCATTGTGCAGCTTTTGCCATTTGGACACAGCGGAAAGGGGAAGACCAATTATACAGGGAAGACTAGCTGAAGAATGAAATACAAATTTTTTAGTTACCTAACAGGTTTTAACGCGATACTTGAAATACTTGTTACAAGGTACTGGCAAAGTTTATGCAAATACCTACGAGTCGGCTCGTGACCACGGCTGGTGTAACCCGGTCGAAACGATGAGCAAGGTATTTACAAAAATTTTGCCAGTACCTTGTAATAAGTATTTTAATATCGGGTTAAAACCCGTTGGCTATCTAAAACAAAATGTGTAACAAACGCGTAAGTCTCAAACGAAATACAAATTGAATGTAATTCTTTGGGTTGGAGAGGGAGAGAGACTGAGAGTAACTGACTGATCCGAATGTCTGCAAGTAAAAATAATTATGAGCAGGTCACATTCGTCACAGAACCGCTACGGAAGAAACGTCGTCGCGTGGCGATCTCGCACGGGAGGGCGCAGTATTGTGCGATCTCTCACTCATAACCACTAAAAACCTGGTCAATTTTGTGTCGAGCCGCTAGATGCAAGCAGTTTGTGTCCGTGCATTATCCTTCTCGTAGTATAGAGGCAAACCAGCCCTTTTAAAACTACCAACGTCCATAGAGATCCGTATTCCAATGAGCGATCAGCTCACACACTCATACCGCACGTAATGCAACATTATACCTGCCATTTTACGGCGGCGACATTTAAACGAGAGGGAGCTCCCCGGTCATACCAGCTCAGTTTGGCTGCAATGCAGCATGGCACTACCTCTTAAAGTGGAGAATATCAGTGACTTCATCGCAACGAGAACTAATTTTTGAATGTTACGAAAACGACTGTTTTAATGATCGCAGACTTCAATTCAAATATTAAGCTACCTGTGATCAGGTACAAAGTTGTAAACAAATTTCGATTGCTATTTAAAACTTTGACAATAACATTCGGAACTCTATAATAAACTTTGAAGAAATGAGATTTTGTGCAAAGCTCTGTGAGATGTGCTGAATGTCGTTCGGCTTCCATTAAGTTCAACATTAGCGCTATTAAGGCCAAAGTCTGTTCTCTATTAGGGTGTTTTGATACGATAACGGTCCATCAGTGTTGTAATTTGGGTAATTTTTATAAATGAAATTCACTTTGCGAGTTCTGTGGTATTTTGTTTATGTTTACCACTCCAAATTTATTGCGTATAAAGAAATATCACATTTCTTTTTTTGATGGTCTGGAAAAAATTAGGATACTAGAGAATCGACATGTATATTTTTTTATACAGTTATTACGGTGTCTTCCACTGTGGACCAATTTTAAATTATATTTTTTTTATGATAGAGACTACTCCCCAATGATAGAGACTACTCCCCAATCCTTGGGGAGTAGTCTCGGAGTGACTCCATCGTTGCACAAATCATGAAATGATTATGAGATCTTAGAGAAATCTAGAGCAACCCTCACATATTATACACACATGTTTTGTATAATCTTTGTAATGTTATTTGATGACGGAAGGTACAGGTCCATAAAGGTCAGGGCTTATGGCTATTGTCAAAATTATTTTTTGTTTACAAGGATATAGTTTTGAATGGCACCACTCTTCCGATCGATGCCACGATTCCGAGAGACGGGAGAAATCGAGGGAAACCCTCAAGCTTAATGTGCCTTTCATACACTTTGCTTTTTCGCATATTTACATGTGGTTGTCGATGTCTCATACCTGAACTGATAATGGAAGTTACAAATAGCTTCCTAGCAAAGTTTAGGAAGAATCGGTAATTGTAAACGTATTTTAAAAATCATTTTTTTTAATCATAAGATTACTCTCCTAAAATGACCTCGTCAGCATTATTGTAATTGGAGAATTGAAACGACTTCAAACATCAAAAAAAACAATGCACAGAAGAGGTAAAAAAGTAAATAACTAACTTGAACTTTAATAATTAGTCTATCAATATAATTTCGAAAAATTATATATGCTTGAAGCCGGTGGCAATGGTTTATTCTGCTGCATGTAATGTTTCAGAACACAAACCTGCATCTGTCTTGGCGTCGTTTTCAAACAGACATAATTTTTCAAAATGATATGACAGATTAAATGCTCAATTTTGTTTATTTTTTGTTAAAATTCCATTTGTTTATCTACTAGCTGAGATTCTCTCATACAAGATAAGACCATACAGGAAGTGTTTCGATTTAGTTGAATTTAACATAGCGCAAGAATCCCTACAATACCTAGAAATGTCTGAAGAGAATCTGAACAGATTTATGAAAAAAAAAAATCCTGGTTTTTAAATTGGCCACGCCAAATAATTTTCTTATCTTATCTCTTAAAAAAATTCTTCTTTATGATTTTTAAATGTATAATGTATACGAAATTTCTTTAAAATTTTTCGGGTGGTGAAATGATAACAGACAGACAGAACATACACACAGACTTTCAACTTTATAATAACAATATGGATTGCTTTTATTTTATTTTAGAAACACTCAATTTTGTGCCCTATCTTGATTCAACATTGTTCCCTTGTTTTGTTTAACGAAATCTCACTCTGAATGTACTTCATAGTCAGTCGCGGCGTTCATGCATTTAGTGTAAACACAGGCTGCGGTTGCTGCAGCCTATTTAGACGTTCACACGTAATAAATGGTAGTCGTCAATACTAATTATATAAAGCTGAAGACTTTGTTTGTTTGAACGCGATAACCTCCGGAAGAACTGGATCGATTTAAAAATTATTTGTGTGTTGAATAGTCTATTTATCGAGGTTATAGGCTATGCATTATGACGCTATAACTAATATGACACGAGTGAAATCACGTGCTTATGCTAGTCAAGTAAAAAATAAAGAGGCTTTTAAATGATGACTATGCGAATATCGGCACATTCGTACAATTGTTATCCAAACGTGTTTCCCTCCTTTCGCTTTCTCACAATGGATTACCAGAGATCACACGGGACCTTTGGAGGAGGAGAAAAGAAGGACAAGGCATTTTCATGACTATTATGCGGTAGGTAGCAAATGCTCCTACTTCTCGTTTGTCGGGTGACAATAAATTATAGAGAACTATTTAGCACTTGAACATTATGTATCGCTAGTAAGAGGTTCCTCTTTGGTGCACCTGCAATGCAACGTCGTCATAGTCATTGCGCACTGCATCTCATAAAATGCATGTTTATGGGTGTCAATAGTTCGCGTGTTACGCCAAAGACCGCGGGCTTGAATCCCGCCCGGATATATGTATTTATACAATAAGATTCTTAAATATACAAAATTACTTAAATTTATAATAATATTAAATATATATTTCCGTTGTCTAGTACCTGTAACACAAGTCTGTACGGTACTTAGCACAGCACAATACGCTTACTATATATAGCAATTATGCTTTAACCTGTTTTATATTAAAGGTTGATTAATAATTTTACGACGCGAGAAAATTAGAATCAATTATGTGAGCAACTGAACGTAACATATTTGTCCCAAATACGAGCCTGCCTTTGACAGACGAAAGTTCCGTCGTACCGGATGACAAATCGAAAACAAAGAATTTGCGACACTGAAATTTCGTGTAACGTAGATTAGAAAAGGTCATTAATCAATTGTCGTTCCACTTTCATCTAAAGCTTCGAGTGGCGGTCGTATCCGATTGTTACTGCACCTTTAGATTTTGTCTGGTCAATAAGGGATCTTGCGTGTTGTTGTCTTGTCCATCAGAAGCGAAAGATTCGATTGTCCTTTTTTTTTTGTTGATCGTTTTTGGATCATATCAAAACAGGTATATAATATATTATCTTAGAGACCTCATCTTAAAATAAAACGCCGGAATATTAACATAGCGCTCGCTGACTTCGTCACAGAATGTGCCTTCCGCAAAATGTCCCGTCAACGAAAAATTCTCTGTTCCTAAAATGTTTCTTTCACAGAATGACCCTTTTGCACACTGTTCTCATGGTAAAAAGTTATACCTTATCTAAAAGGATACTATCTTTTTCAAGACGCTGGAATCATCAATATTTATCTCTATATTATACTCTGTTCGCCTTAATCCAGTGTCGTCAGGAACGCATGGTTTAGATTGTTGCGAACCGATATTGTAGACGTCACTGCATTATTAAGACGGATAGCGTGTGCGCCCCTTGATTATGCCACTCCCTCTATAAATCCTGGCGTATGATCTATATCCCATTCCACTGGTCTCCAATTACAACTAGGTACAATCCCTTTTTACCCTACGTTTATATTTCTATGTTCTCCACTACAGCTTTGTTTATAGTGTAGGGGCGTAAAGGAGGAACCTAGCATTTGGGATGTCGTAATACCTCTCCAATTGGCCACTATTATGGGCTATTCACAAAAAAAAATACTACAGCATGATCGCATAGTGATTTTACGGCTATGTCATGTGAGTTACCTTTCCGGGCGTGCCAGCCCAAGTCGTGTGCTTCTAGTTGGTCATTCCATCTTGATGTGGTGTGGGCTCTTATTTAAAACTTTAATGTTCTGTTGACATTTTCCTGAGTTCCCGATTCCTGAGACCAACAATATTTTTAAATGTCTAATTGCCATTTAAAAATGATTATTTAATTGCAATATAAAAATGTTATTTTTCTTTGAAAGACCAGCAATATACATGTGAGACCCATGACCAGACTACTCGTTTGTCCCGTATGCTAAAAAAACAACTTCATTTTATTCAGAGTTATAATCATATGATATTACAGTAACCTTTGACCTACTATCTCTGTTTTCTATTTCTTTAGCCTTTTTCTTAAACGGGCTTGGCCCACCATTCATTCCCTCTACTGCTGCTCCTGTGTCGCCTGGATCGACAGCTGCCTCCATTATAAGCGCAGGGGAGCCCGAGGGAAAATCTAAAACTGTATTAGGAATCGCAATTAATTAACCCTTACTTAATGACTTTACATTTAATTTGTTATTATTTAAGCTGTTGTTATATCTGAGGTTTTATGTTTCCAATAATAAATATGACGAAATCTTTTAAATGCAAAAAGGGCACCGAGACTGTCCGACCCCGCTAACACTTTGGATATTGTCTAACTTATGTTTGTCTCGTTATGCCAAAGACCGTACTCCCAAATGACATGATGCGCAATTTGTTCACACTCATTTACTTCGGTCCGGTCACAAAAATGAGTGCCTTCACGGCACTCACTTAGATCGAAAAAGTATATGTCGCCATTTCTTTCAGCGATACCATCATGTCTACCATTCATTACTTAAGTGAGTTCTTTAGTCTATTTTTTTTTTCGGAGGGACCTACTACTGATTGGCGGCACTTGGCCAGCCCTAACAGTTCGACTGTTTACGGAAGACGTTTTGTCTTCTGGTTATAGGTAGACGATAGGGGCACAGACCCCCCTCCTTTCCCGCAGATGGGAAGAAGCAAACCGGAAATTTAGTGGTCATTACCCTATCGTGGTCCTTCTGTTATAAGAAAATGTTATTTTCCGTTTGGTCCGACCCGAGATCTCACTTCTGTGGCTGAACGTTCTTATCACTAGACCAAGAAGCACTTCAATCTATACCAACATTAGAAAGCTGAAGAGTTTATTTCGTTGCTAGCGCTAGTCCTCCCAATCTGCTAGTCCAATTTGAAGTGTCCTTACGGTCTTAGACAACGCATTTATCGAGGAAGGTTAGAAGCTAAAAAGTACAAGTGAAACCGCAGAGCGCATATAGTAACGTGTATGGTAATGAAGTTACGTTGTTCATAAACACGCAAATAAATTTTGTTTCATACGTTCTCATTATATTATTATACGAATTTAATGAGAACAGTAGTAATACTTGACTCGATGATGCGATTTATGTTATGTTCGACTGGATTGTCTTGGTAAACGAGTCTCATTAAAGACCATAAACAGAAAAGGACATTTTATAGTACACGGAATATACAGTAACTTGTTACGAATATAAAACGGAATCCCAAAAGTTGTATGTCTGTGTGTGATTTTTACAAAATTTACGGAGCGGATTTTCATGCGATTTACAACCGCGGATAGAGCGATTCCCGATGATCTATAATTTAATAATGCAGCTGTTGTTCACAGGTAAAGACGGGCGGATCGCTTGTTGAATATGTTTATTAGATTAATCATTACACTAGCCCTAACCCTACAGGACTCAATGACTACATCTTTCTCAAGGGTCTTAGAACTTAATTTTTTTAACATTATTTTACAATGTCCCACGTTGTAAAAGTGCAATTGAATTGTCACCAACTGTTCTCGCTTCCGATACTTTGGCACTGTACAATAAAATGTCGCGTAGATCGTTGGAAAAATTTATTGTACGTAATTTATAGGCCTAATAGAGTCAAGAGCCGACACAAATTGGCTCGGACTGTCCTTGGACAGCGGCGACATGAGATAATTCTTACATATCTTAGTAATAAAAGAAACTGAACGATTTATCATAGAAAAATCCTACTATTATAAGAAAATGTTACTTCCTTTCCGTCCGACTTTTTCCGTTTTTGGTCCGACCCGAGATCTCACTTCTGTGGCTGAACGTTCTTATCACTAGACCAAGAAGCACTTCGATCTATACCAACATTAGAAAGCTGAAGATTTTGTTGTGTTGCTAGCGCTAGTCCTCCTGGTCTGCTAGTCCAATTTGAAATGTTTTTACTGTCTTAGACAACGCATTTATCGAGGGAGGTTAAAAGCAAAATACGAATGAAACCGCAGGGCGCGTATAATATATCCTCAGGTACGTGGAAGGAACAACCGATGGAGCAAACTATATATAAAATATTTCCAAATACTTAAAAAAGAAACGGTAAAAATGTAAAAGAGTCGACGTATGTAAGAGACTTAAGTGAAAATTCCCACAGGGATAAAAAAGGATAAATCTTGTTATTCCGAACTTTGTGATCAATCTATAATACGCATCACAAATTCAGATGGGAGATAAGTATATTACAGATTAAAACCGATATTTTAACACATATTTAGGTAGCAGTACCTCGTGCTACACGGTAATTCTAAAAAAAACAGAAACATTAATTTTGTCTGGGTAAATAGTATTTTTAATTACAGGATCTAATTTGTGTACTTACCAAGTTTCATTCGAATACGTTCAGACATTTTTACGAGAAAGAATAACATATGAGCATACAAACTTTCGTATTTAGAGCAGCACAGGATAGATGTTATAAAAGGATAGAAGCGGATTTTACCCGATCTCGCACCCCGTACTCCCACGTATAAACGTTTCATTGTGAGCGGGTCACATGTTGGTAAGTGCCCGCCGAAGCCTAAGTTACACACGTCCAAATGGTCAGCAGATGTGTACATTCGTTTCGGTATCACGAGTAACACGGGTACATTAACACTTTTTAGGGAAAATCGGGACCCTGCTACTAGGTACTTCCGTCTGTCTGTCTGCGTGTCACCGGGATATATATCATGAACCGTGGTAGCTAGACGGTTGAAATGTTCATACTTGATTTATTGCTGTTGCTGCACAGCAATAATTATCATCACTATCAGCCCTATCGGTCCACTGCTTGATATAGGCCTATTTCAATGAACGCCAAGACAGCCGCTCTCCTACTACGCGTATCCATCTCGGACCGGCTACTGCACGGAGATCGTCCTCCCACCAGGTGAACAGTCGACCAACACTTCGTTTTCCTAAATGCGACCTCCACTCCAGAACCTTAGTGGCCCATCTGTCGTCTGATCTTCTGTGTGTGACCAGCCCAATGCCACCTCAGAGAGCTCATTCATCGCGTGATATCGCAAACTTTAGTTCCCTGCCTTATGACTTCATTACGAATTCTATTGGACAAACAAACACCCAACATAGCACGTTGAATAGACCACTGAGATATCGCAAACTTGCGGACCAGTCCTGGATTAAAGAGGCCATGCTTCGGCCCCGTAGGTCATCACGGGGAGAACGCTTTGCTTGACGACTTTTGTCTTCAAGCTCTGCGGTATAGATGACGTGAGAATGCGACGAAGCTTCCGGCAGCTGAAGTTATGTCTACCTAGTTGCCAGAGTTGCCCGTGGTAGACGTATTCATCTACGATTTCGAGAAGAGCACCATCAACGTTCACTGGCTTAGAGGGAACGTGTTCGTAGTACTTACAATAAAATAAATTATAATTAAACGTGCTTAACTCTGTTTTAATAGATAATATAATGGTACTGAACCCTTGGTTCGCGAGGCCGACTTACACTTGGCCGGTTTTTAATGTAATGTATTCTAATTTATATCTAGTAGTTTAATATTCACTTGATTATCTCATTTCGCGGCATCTTGCTGAAAGCCCTAGTGCTTTTTCCTGTTAGCGTCTTTACATATTACACCGACTATTCAGTATACAAAGCTTAGGGAGCGGGAGGTACCTCCCCGATCGTACCGGGCCCCAGCCGCATAGCAGTATATCAGTACCTCTTACCACCTAAATTTGACAACTCTTTTATAAACGAATTCCAATATATATTCCAAAAGTGCTACATACAATTTAAAATAGCATTGAATAGAGAGTATTTACTTAAGCTTTGTACAGAAAGGGGTGATATGTATTTATATAAAATAAACAGAACTAGAGTAAACCGAGCTGGAAGGCTCATGTATACGCGAGATGTGATTAAGTTCGTAATGAAAATAAACAGTTCCATAGGTGTTATAAAATCCAATTAACCCAAAATTGCTGGAATTTTTAAGCCTTTGAACTAAAGCGTTTCAAAAGCTTAGATGATGTTTTAGTAAATATTTACAAAAAATGTAAATTGGCTTTTTTTTAATTAACTTTAAAAATAGCTTAGATATTTTAAAACAACAGAAACTAGACCACACGATCGTAGTAAATATGTTCAGTTTTACGAAACGTAACTCGCTACACAAAGAGGGAAAAAATATATCTCGTGCCTCTCGCTCTTGCCCCTACAGTAATATACTAAGCGTACTCTAACGCAGTCGGTTAAAAGACACGTGTTATATGTTGTGATCTGTATGCAATCTAAAATATTAACACTGTTTTTCTGGCATTTAAAATATGTATAGAAAAATTATAAAATAGTGAATTATCGTTTAGGTTAATTAATAGCATTACATTCAAGCTGCACCAAACCAAAGAACTGTGCTAAACTAGTGGTCCGCCACGGCTTCGTCCGTGAACTCATTCTGTCTTAACAAATTATATGTTAAAACCTTCCTCGAGAGTCGTTTTGTTCATTGGAGAAAACCGAATGAAAATCCGTCCAGTAGATTTTGAGAAAATCAATCACATACAGCCAAGCAGCTCTTGGAGACTTGGTTTTATAACATGTATAGATTGACTCTTAAATCAACTATCAAATTACATAGCAATATAGAATGGTGAAAATCTTGATGACAGGGCTTATAAATAAGGCTATTCAAGGATCGCTTTGACCTAGAAATAAACATCTCAAGATGCGTTAGGGCCTCGGTCGTATGATATTTGTGTGTAATACAGGATCGCACTGAAGCAAGACTATATTTCACCGTTCAGTCGTCGTCTCACTCAATACTTGTCGTCAAAATCAGTTTTATATCCTCCATATCATAATCATCATCAGATGGACGTCCACTGCTGGACATAGGCCACCCCCACAGAGCACCACAGGTCACGGTCGTCTCGAGCCAATTGCATCCAGCGGCTCCCCGGCACCTTAATCAAGTCACTAGTCCACCGTATTGGTGGCCGTCCCCAGACTCCGTCTTTCGGTGCGGGGCCGCCATGATCTCATTGCACTAATGGTGCTATTACAGTGGGCTTGCATAATATAACGTGAAGTCATTCCTAGGCTGTCATGTATTCTGCTGTTTTTGGGAGTACATAGGGGATAGGGTTAAGGAGAGTAACAGATGACTAATGGGCCACTAAGGTTCTGGAGCAGAGGCCATGTTTAGGAAAACAAAGTCTTGGTCAACCGATCGCCAGGTGGGAAGACGACCTCCGTGTAGTTGATAGTTGACAGGTCGTCTTGGCGTTCATCGAGAGAGGCCTATGTCCAGCAGTGGACTGATAAGGACTGATAATGATGATCAATGATCAGGGTAGTACGCCTGCGTAACGTTATTATCGTGTTGCTATTTTACGATATAAATGTTGTATAAAAAATTCCCATATCCTACTCAAATTTTAAAGCAAATTGCTCGTATCTAAAACGGTCTGCGTTATATTCTGCAATGCGTTATTTTATTTTCGTGTGCGCTGAACCCTGTCAACAACGTTTGTACATTTGAATTCTGTGAAACTTGCCGCTCGCTGACACTTATGTACCTAGCTTATGTATACAATTCCTATCTTTCTCTCTCCCCATATACATTATATGAAAGCCAGCAAAGAAGTATGCAGAAAATATCAAAATATTCAAAACTCGAACACAGTTTGTTTATATTGCAAACCCGAAAGTCTTAAACACATCTGTCGCAAGGCCGATCTAGTAATATTATATTGTAAACACAAGAGGCTGATTGAAATAGAAATACAGTTTGCATATTTATATTAAAATGTAATACACAAGTAATTGATTGATTACTTTCAATGTTCATAAGCCTCATTTTTTCAATATAATTACATTACATTTGTTATACGGAACATAATAGAATAGAATAGAAGATATTTATTAAGTATATGTTACATATACTGTTAAACCTTAACAACATTATACTTGGTTTGAACTACTTAGACGATTGATTATTTTATAAAGCGATTTTAAAAATAATTTCGTAAATAGAATTATAAAGCACATAGCCTAGAACAGAACCGTAGCTCTATAAAATATAATACCTCGCTATCTCTCTTCGATATATTTAAATTCAATAAAGGTTTTTTTTTTTTGCGATAGATGTAATTTTTACCTCTTAGATTGCGATGGCGTTTGGGTTACCACCGAAAAACCTAAGTAATCAGATACATATGGTGCTTACAGGATAAAGAGCATCGTCCATCACGAACCTTATCAAGAGACATGTAGCCTTAAATATGCAAAAAAAAACAATATTTTTTCTTAGGTTCACGCGAATGTCACGCTTTACAACAAAACTACTCTATAGCGGTTTATTAGGTATTTCTATTATCCCGACGTTTCAGAAGTAAAGTTATAAACATAATCAAACCAAGATCCATAGGTAACAGCTGCATGATACAATAAGCGCCCTTTGCGTTAATCGGAATAACTAATTCATTATAAATGTCTTCGTGTACTTTTAACAACTTATGACATCATGACATTTGTCATCTCTGTCTACCCGTGACCATGGTAGCTGTAAAGCTTCTGAAACGTCGGGATGGCAAAATACTTATATATAAACCGCGTTAAAGTACTTTTATTACAACAATAAATTACTCACATTATTTATGTGTCTTTATTGTTACACGCGATAGAAAATTGATGGATAAAAAGAATCAACATAGTGACACTCGGGAACTCTTCTCTAGATTTTAACGAATAAAAACGTCTATTTTTTTTTTTTATTTAAAGCTTACCAAAATAAATATTTTACTAAATATGTTGTAAATGGAATCACTGTATGAGGTTTTAAAAACCAAATTAAACAAATCCACCTTATAACAATTACATTTTTCGGGTTTACATCTGTATTCAGATTACGTCACTGTAGTAATTTTTGCGCAAAAAGTCAACACACGCCTGATCATAATCCCCTCCATGATAAGAACATTCATATTTAAAATATTTGTAGGATTAGTCCTAGAATTCTGTCCAGTTTGACATTTCTATCCTTATACTTCAAGAGAATAGGAAACATTGGATAGTATATTTATATATGTAGACAATACGGTCTGAGAATATATGTAGACAATACGGTCTGACAATATATGTAGACAATACGGTCTGAGAATATATGTAGACAATACGGTCTGGGAATATATGTAGACAATACGGTCTGAGAATATATGTAGACAATACAGTCTGAGAATATATGTAGACAATACGGTCTGAGAATATATGTAAACAATACGGTCTGAGAATATATGTAGACAATACGGTCTGAGAAAATATGTAGACAATACAGTCTGAGAATACATGTAGACAGTACGGTCTGAGAATATATGTAGACGATACGATCTGAGAATATGTGTAGACAATACGATCTGAGAATATATGTAGACAATACGGTCTGGGAATATATGTAGACAATACGGTCTGAGAGTATATGTAGACAATATAGTCTGAGAATATATGTAGACAATACGGTCTGAGAATATATGTAGACAATACGGTCTGAGAATATATGTAGACAATACGGTCTGGGAATATATGTAGACAATACGGTCTGAGAATATATGTAGACAATATAGTCTGAGAATATATGTAGACAATACGATCTGAGAATATATGTAGATAATACGATCTGCGAATATATGTAGACAATACGATCTGAGAATATATGTAGACAATACGATCTGAGAATATATGTAGACAATACGGTCTGAGAATATATGGGACTTCATCAGGCAACGCCGAGAAGGAAAATTTAGCTTCGAGAGTAGATAGTGTATTAGCTGTCATTAATAGGTGCTAAAGGAACCGGCATGATCGGGGCGTAACCTCTCGTGTTACCAGCTTAAAGGTGATTGATATGCTGTCGCGTTTCGTGTGGTAAGCCAGTGACCCATGGAGTGATGGAGGGCAACGCATTTTTATATTATGCGGATATTAATGTTCGTTGTCACCACATGGCAACCATTGTTCGTTTATCCCTTATGCTATTTGCGCTATAAAAGAGTAGTAACAGTAACTAGTACGAGGCACAACCATGCAGCATTGCAGCTTAATTGGAGCAGCACGTAGTGGGAGGTTCCCTCTCCCTTACATAGCCGCCGTAAAATTAAAGCTATTCTGTTGCATTTCGTGCGGTTTATGCGTAGCCGATGGAGGAAAGGTGACGCATCGAATCTGCATGACAATGATCCGGATGTCCATTGGTGACAATCGTCAAAAGGCCCCCTATATTTTAAAAATAAAATTGTGTAATAATATTTTTTAGAGATTTACAATTCATTTGAAACTTCAAATGGACATTGAATTGTGATCAATAATTATTATAATTTACTATTTACAGTTAACAAAAACCTGTAAAAAATATTTCATAATATTTTATTTTTGCAATGATTGTAATTATACTTTCTTTTCAAGCCGTAATGTCAATGAAGGAATATTTGTAGAGATCAATTTTACTGTCGCAGAGAAACACCAATGTTCTCCACGGAATAATAAATAACGTCTCGTTCGGACGAATTAGCCACGATTTCATTAACATTTCTTTTTCTGTACCACCGAGGACGTGATTGATGCTTGCTATTTATGATTTATGGTCGATGTGATGAGGAGAGGCGTATAGTACAAACACCCTCCACGATATCTGTCTGTTTTCTCCACTCAATGCCAATTCATTTACCGTTTAGAAAAAAACTGAGTAGTTCCAATGCTTTTATCATACTGCATTGCAATTAGGCCTACACGACAGTATGAATTACCTCTCCTTCTTATGGTACCGCTGCAAAGTGTCTTATCTAAGTTATACTATCGCATTACGTGTTGTTGGTGAGTAGCGCGTGGCCCATCGCCAGAGAAGGGAAGGAGAAGGTAATCTATAGAACAGTTAGATGGATGTCTATGGGCGTCATTACACACTAAAAGTTCCGTTTTATTCATATTACTTTACACCATTGTTGTGTTGTATTGTGGACGCCTCCTCCACAGCAGGGATGCCCCACACCATAGGACCACCCCCACAAACTTACAGACAGTGCAATGGGGTGAGGTACCCATCCTCAACCTCTGTCCTGTACGCAAAAGCGCCTCCTCCTGTTACTCTTTTGTCCCTTTTTCTTAAAAGAGGGGTAAAAGGAGCGCCTCCTTCTCCTGCTATTTAGCCCTTCTTATAAGAGAAGATAGAGGGGTGCAAGGGGTGAACTCGGGCGATGCCAATTGAACCCAGGGGGGGTTCAATTGGCATCGCCCGAGTTTACCCCGGGCTACTGAGCTCTATCGCCACGGTAAAGCTTGAACCAAGGTGGGGACATTACTTTATATCTGTGTTAACAAAAATCAGTGCACCTGTAGCACGGGTCCAGCTCATTTCACGTTATTAAAAAGGATATAATGTTTTATGCTTTCCCACGTAACTGAAAATCAAAGAACACTCCTCTACCGCCAATGCAGTTTACAGTTCGTGTACAGGCTTTATTAGAAGCGTCTTAGCGGCTTACTTCAATGCTATTAGCGAACAACGAAGACAGTGAGCTTCTGCCCGTGACGACACATGAATTAAGTGTGTCTAAATCTAAAGTTCTAAGCTGCGTATAATAAATCTGATAATAATATAAGATGCGGTTGTCCAATGACACTCCTGGGGGGAGGCTGTCTAACTGTAAACTTCCTGTCTGTCTCTTGATGATGATGCGTTTTTAATTAAGCCTCCAGCAATTATCTTGAAAATCCTATTACTGGGCAAGTTTTCTACATAGCCTCTAGTTTGGCAAAGGTGCGTGGTTTGCCATCAAGGCATCTGTCTGCTTGTTTGCATCGCTAAATACAGTGTATGTTCACCAACTGCTATTTTAATAAATTACTTCATATAATATAATTAATTATATACATACTTTGCGGATCCCAAAGCAATTTAAACTTTCCCTCTGGCGCTCTACGATCACACGAAAGGGTCATAGTGGTTGCTCATTTCCATTTCGGCGACACAGGAGTAGCAGTGGTGGGAACTAATGGTTGGCCAAGCTCGTTTAAAAAGATTCATTTATCTAAATAAAGTGATGACATAGATATTTCATCTTGAACATCTCATAGTACAAACCGTAATCTGACCGTATTTGTCTATTATATCTTCCTTGTGTAATAAATACACGAAACGTACAGGCATAATACATTTCCGTACGTCACGTGGAAGTCCCACATGATTTGCTAAAGAGCCATTTCCATATCGTTTACTATTTAGTCGGGCTCTGAGGACTCACGTGGAACATGATGAAGACTAAACTAAATTATAGCCTATTCGGTCACCAGAATCAATAGCTAAAAATAAAAAGAAGGGTAAAACCCGTTCAGTAGTTTCAGAAATTAGAACTAATTACACTATTGAGATTGCAAAATAATATAATGCCACGATACCAATCGCTTCATTACTTTTCTTCGTGACACGCGCAGGTAAATAGATATTATTGCACGACAAATTGCTACACTCTACACACGATATGTTTTATATTCGATAAAACGGTGAGCTCCGCCCTCCGACCGTCACCTTGTTTTTTACGTTTCTGGACTCCGCAAAGCGTTTGGTTTTAAATACTCGTATGATAATGCGCTGCAATACCAATGGCCTCGTTAGTTTTGTAATATCCGGGAGGTAAATAGTTGTTATTGCACCAGGAATACAATGCGTTTGCTACACTCACCATAAGAGACATTTCATCTGCGATAGCGGGACCTATGCCCCCCAACCCCAAGGGTGCTATGGCCCTGGACCCATTATATCGTTAAGTTTGGAAAATAATATGACGCTGCAATATCAATCGTTTCTTTACTTTTGGGAACGACAGGCGCGAGATATATGGCTATTATTGCACTACGAATACAGCGCGTTTACTACGCTCATCAGATAATATCTATTATCTGTGCTACGCCCCCCACCCTCACAGATACTACAACTCGGAACTCAATGGATTGTTAGGATTGAAAAGTAATGCAAAACTTCAGTACAAATCGCTACATTACTTTTGTAGACAACACGCGGGAGATTATTGTACAACAAATACAGCGGATGGATGTCGCATGCCCAGGATCGGGATAGGCTATATAGGGTGATTCATTCACTCATCCAAAAAGAGGAGCTACATACGTCCTCCAGCTTCCACGGATGCTACGGCCGTAGCATCCGTGGAAGCTGGACTTGTTACATAAAATACGACAAGTTGCTACGCTCGCTATATAAATAGGATAGCTCCAGTTTAGGAACCATATTTAATTCACTGATAAACAATTTTTTATATTCTTAACAACCTGAGTGTCTGCTCTCTGCTCCCCTGAGCTCCTGGGTAGGCTAAATTGTCACGATGACGATGATGGAAAAGAAAATATAGGTACAAAAACTAACATAAGCCCGAAGATATATTATGTATGTGGAAGTTTTAGCTAAATAATAGTAATAAAAATTAAAGTAATATCAAGCTTCAAAGATATGGATGATCCGTGGTCATTAAAATTGGGATTTAACTGTGGCCACCTTTACCACGTGGAGGTATACTGCCAGCTTACATTAATATGAAGTAAGGAATTTAATATCTGGACCTAATATTATATGTCTTACAGTTTAGCTGATCCTTCTCGGTTCTACATCAGATGTCACCAGGTCTTCAATGTTAGTTTGTCAACAGAAACTGCATAACATCCTGAACGAGTTAAGTTAAATAAGACACCTATTCTATATTTCTTATGGTTTATCTAGTCCCTGAAGGTTCTACCTTGGATGTTTCAGTTTTCAAAAAAAATACACCCTAAATGTTTCCGAGGCTTATTAGCTTATTATTATATATATTATATTATATATAGCACAAAAAATGTTACAGTCAAACACGTCCATTACTTCCAGGGATTAGTCTGAACGAACAGACAAACATGCAGACAATTTTTTTTTCCAATTTTGTCTCTAATAATGTTTCTTTATCACCTTATCGCTTTTGTTTTTGCAAAATATTGAATGTACAGACACCTTTTTGACTGTTTTATTATATATATAGATTTAGTGTACTGTTGCAAAGTTTAAGGCTTAACCTTTTAACGTACTTATTATTAGCTATGTCTCTATCTTCAACGTGTTCCAGTGGTAAGCATTTCCAACAATATATCTTGAGATCGTGGGTTCGAATCACGGGTCGGACCTATGTGTTATTAAACTATTTTATATGAAATTGTTACCAATTCCGTTTAATACTTTATGCGTGAAAGAAAAAAAATCTATCGCATCTATACTAATAATAAAAAGCTGAAGAGTTTGCTTGCTTGAACGTACATCTCAGGAACCACGAGCCTGAAATCAAATATTCTTTGTGTGTGTGTGTGCGTGCGTGCGTGCGTGCGTGCGTGCGTGTGTGCTACGTGCGTGCGTACGTGCGTGCGTGCGTGCATGCGTGCGTGCGTGCGTGCGTGCGTGCGTGCGTGCGTGTGTGTGTTTGTGTGTGTGTTCGTGTACGAATTGATGAAAAAATGTGAAGTAATTTTGTTTCCATTCTTTTCGTAATACGATACTTTTTTGACACTACTCATGTGTAGAGTATTGAATTTATTATTTATATTATTAGAGTGTGGAATTTTTAATTTAATTATTACTATTATTATTTAGAGTATCGAATTGAAGATCAATGGCTTTCTATTAGATACCGTGTAAGATTACAATTGACTAAGTGTACAAATCGCGGCAGTGTAAAAGTGTAAGCCGGTGTTATATAAGACATAGCCTTTATCTCTAAAAGAACGTCATAAATATTAATGAAAACTTTTATTCCTGAAGAGTGGACATTTTACTGTCCTCAATAACATACTTTACTTATTATCTCCTCGCAATAAATTACCGAGAAGTGAAGCAAAATAATAAAATTCGTTACATACTTATTTATTATGTTCATAAATCATTTTATCAGACGTTACGATCAAACTGTAGATGAATGCGAGAGATACGTCACAAAAATATCATTTACCTCTGGAAAAGGGAAGTATTTGATACAAATCAGATCACTTAATTTGACTTGTTTTTTTTCTGCAAACATTTATTGAACGTCTGGTAATGTTGAATGTACGCCCACAATCAACTGCCGTGACTTCAAAAGTGAAATGGGTCAGCCAACTTTTTTTTTGTTGACGCGGGGAAACGTGTTTATTCGCCTTCACTGGCTCTGGGTGGGGTCAAGGGGTGTGTGGGGCTCGTGGCACAGATGGGGTTGTCCCACACCACAGGATAACCCCACCAACTTTGGGATAGTGCCATGGGGTGAGGTTCCCATCCTCGCTCCTTGCCCTGCGCGAAAAAGCGCCGCCTACTTTTGCGCTTTTGCCCCCTCTTCCTATAAGGGGGGTACAAAGAAAACACTTTCTTGCTGACACACGTCAGCCAACTATCACAGTCTCAAGGTTTGCAAAAAAAAAATTTTTCTATGATGCCGCATGAATGAACACGCGATTTTATTTAGTTTTATAAAATACATTTACTATCTAAATTTGAAACGTACAGTACCCATAATCTCAATTTTAAGGTTCCTTATAATATTGCGAATACGGAACCTCAAAAATTATTCTGAAAAAACAGTCATTGAAAGTCGCTTAGACTTCAGTGTGAGCAATCCGGACGTCAGCCATAATCATAATTTCTAACTTTTTTAGCTAATTGGACAGCCAAAGTATACAGGGAATAAACGGGCTAGTAGATGAACCATGGGAAGTGATCAATTATGGCAATAGCTATTGCCATTTACGTAAAGTTTATTTTTTCTGGCGGTACCCGCCAGATTTGACCGCTTCTACGGAGCGTAAATTTTCCCATGGTTGGGTCAGTAAGGGACTAAATTGTTAAAGCCAGAATTATCAAACATATTTTAGCAAAAATCCAGGAAATGGCATCGTTTCAATATCATGCCCTGAAAGACAAGTAAAAAGGCTTCCTGGGCTTTCCTGATCCTTTTGCGGTTTTTTTTTTAGATTACCCACACACACATATAAAATAATATGTTGTGGTTAACGTAGCGAAGGAATGGAAATACTTCTGTATACTTCCACAATTCTGCTACGTTTGCTGTATTCTTGTTGTGGTCTGCTTTGATGAGATTGACTGTTTGAGATAGCCTAGCTTATATTTAGAACTGAGTCATTTACCAGTGGTAACATTCAGATGTATGTGGGTGTCGGTAACGTGTCAAGAAATGTCTCGCTTGTCACATAGTTTATGAAAAAATAAAATATAAAAAAGTACTTGGTTGTGCACATAAAATAAACGAAGATGTAACGAAATAGCAAATACAAAATTTCATATCATCTTAATTATAAAACCAACACAGAAAAAGACACAACAGGAAAATTGTATGATTAAACATGCTGTTCATAATCTAATTTAAGTCCTATATTAAAATAAATATCTTGATTCTGTCCAGCATTAAAAAGCTTGTAGTCTAAAATCAATCTATACTAATATTATAAAGAGCAAATATTTGATGGTTTGTTTGTTTCTTTGTTTACTTTGAGTAGACTCTGAAACTACTGGACGGATTTGAAAAATTATTTGACTATTAGAATCATATATTATTAGTGGTCAACATAGGCTGTATAACATTTTCTAAAAAAAATTTGATGGTTGTGAAAACTTCTAGTATGTAACCAAAGTGGAAAAAACAAATCTTTTTTAGCTTCAAAAGTTAACAAACAAATAGTTGTCCCGGTAGACGTTGCTCTATCATAAATTTTATTTAATTGATTGAATGTATTGTCACTTCTTGGTTCATTCATTTGAATGTATTGTCACTTCGTGATTCATGCCAACACTTGAATAAATAAAAAAAACCTTAAATTTTGTTTTTGTCATTGTAACGTATAACGAGGCCGAAATAAAAATTTATATTTTTTTTTGTATTTTATTATATCAAAGGACGGTTGCCATATTCCATGATATATCCATGCGAAGCCGAGACGGACATCTAGTATACGTATATAATGAAAAAATAAAAATATGTGGTACTTATTTGGCGATAAAAAAAATATTAAAAGCCAACATTGTAACAAATGATAATAATATAAAATTAAGTACTCTTTGATACCTCTTTACAATCGTTTCAAAACGACATGGATTTATTATTTTAATACAGTCGAAGAGTTCAAGAATATGGAACACGATTTCAACGATAATTTAAGATAACATTTATAGGTACGTGTTCACTTTGTGAGGCCATTCTAAAGCCTTTTAAGCTTTGACCTAATAAATTTTATTCTGAGTATAAGTCCCCCTTATTCTATAGTAATATAAAAAGATAAATGTTTTTCTTAGAGCTCTTTAAGTAAAAGTCTCTTAAACAACCTCAGAATCACACAGTGTGCCTCGGTGAGATGTTTGATACTTCTCTGCGAGATATGGTTCGAAATTCGGAAAAACGTAAGAGAACCAGGGTAACACGTATGCTATATGGGTGGGCAGGCCACATTGCTCGCAGAACCGACAACCGTTGAGGACGAAGGGTTCTCGAGTAGCGACCCCTACCCGGTAAACGACTTGGCTTAGATGGCGGGGAGCCGCTGGATGCAAGTGGTTCGTGACCGTGACCTATGACACTATATGAGGAGGTCCTGCCCTGCAGTAGCCACCGTCAGATTTTGATACGTGATTTAACCATAACTAATATATGTAATGTCAGGATGCCTGTGTCCGCTAGTGGCGGAGGCTCTCGGCAAGACCGAGAGCTGCTCCTATGTCTCGGATAGGAGGTCTCTCGGCCTGAACCCCACGCATGACGAGATCCTGCGGGTCCACCGGTCAGGGCATGTGACGCTAATGCACAGGTAGGGGGAGGACATGGCGCGGCAGCCGTACGGTACGAATATAACGGCTGCCTTGCGCCCGGTGCCCGAGCGGTGGATACGCCGTAGGCGCAGAACCCTCACCTTCCATCTGACGCCGGTGCTCACCGGGCATGGTTGCTTCGGTAAGTATTTGTGTCGGACGGCCTACAGGGAGCCGACGACTCGTTGTCACGATTGTGACGCGGTGATGGACTCGGCTCAGCACACCCCAGGTGTGCCCGAGATGGGCGGCGCTGTGTCACGATCTAATATCAGTTGTCGGAGGGAACTTGTCAAAGTCGAGCATCATCGTAGTGACGAGTCCTACCAGGCGATGGGTTCCTTTTGCGAGGCCGTCATATCTCAGAAGGAAGCCGAGGAGCGTGTGAGAGAGGAGGCTGCCGACGCGGACGCCCTCAGCAGACGACGAATGGACTCCCATTCG
>JAFELO010000951.1:271588-293796 GCA_017140195.1 Eumaeus atala | reverse complement strand
GGTTAGGCTCAGCGTAGTCGTTCCCATGCGTAGAGCCAAGTTTAACAAAATATTTATATTATTTTCGAATAAGTAACGGATAAAAGACATTTTTTGTGTCATAGGGAAACGTAATTATGCCCTATCACCAGCCCCGAATGAGGTCCGGTGGTGTGTGGTGTTCAGGGCACATAATGATGCTGAATATCCACTGCAACCGTTGGGAACGCATCTGCGAACAATCATGCGAATGTCATCCAAAGACTTCCATTGCTCGTTTGACACTTATATTGCTATGTTATGCTATAAAAACAGTAATACATTTAATATATTTTTAGAATCTAAATGATACAGAGAAATTGCAGACATTGGAGATTAATTGAAAAAGCCACCCTCAGTCCCACGCACTGTATGAGTTGAGCGACGTTCTGCGTCAAAGAAAACCCACGATAACGACTACAGCTACGTCACAGAAGTATAATAAGTCATTGACGTCACAAAGATAAATATAAAATGAAAACTATTATCACACAGATGCGCAAACGGAGGCTTATACAGAAACTCTTGCATATTTGACCCACCTCAACCCATGCTACTACCCACCTCTCGGTATACGGAGCGAATCATGGGAGATGCACGGGGGTTTGCTCACCGGCTCTGTTCCCCAACGTGCAATTCGTGACTCCCTACACATTATTTAAGTGCCCTCTCATTATTTCACACTCCTCTTTCTGGAGCCTGACACCACAAAGATAGAAGTGGTCATCGGCCTCGTCAGTCCTGATTATCTCCATGCAACTATGTTGTTACTGTTCTTCCTCTTCGCGTGTGTGCGCAAATGTCTTCCATTGCCTAAAACTCTGTTCCGCTGCGACCAAATCTTGATGATAGACTGGGCTGACTGTTTTCCGTTCCATGCATCCAACATAATGTTTCGCTCATTTTTGTACATCTCACATTCCCACAGTACATGGTCTCTGGTTTCAGCTTCATGGCCGCAAAGACATGATGGCAGGTCACATAACGCCATCCTGTGCAGGCGACGTTTAAAGCACCCGTTCCATGTTAGTATCTGTGAAATAACGTACTCAGGTTCCATCCGTTGATATGCCAGATGCGTTGTAACTTCTGGACAGAAGCAGTACAGCTCTCTCCCGTCGGCGCACGCAGCCCAGCGTGACTGCCAATTGGAGATGACGTCGTCCGCGATAGCCCTTTCCTTTTTCTTACGCTCCATGCCTTTGAGCCCCACGCACTGCTCCTGCACGCGTCCCGCTCGAAGAGCAGATCCTCCAGATCGGCAGGCAGAACGCCGGCCAATACTGGTAGCACCGCACTTTTGTATGACCTGTGGGCCTTCGTCAATAAAATTAAATCTGGTCTCTGGGTGCGTAATAATGCACTACGTACAACATACAAGTGAGAGCGTCGACACCAAAGCGCTGTAGCATATGTCAGGATTGCAACATAGGTTCCGTGGTACAGGAACGTAAGTGCCTAATACTTTACTCCACGAGGAAGTAGAGACACGTGAGAGCTTCCCAAAAGAATTGGCGGTCTTCTAGCCATCAAAACCGCATGCAGCGCAAAGGATCTAGCATCGTCTATGTGTACCCCAAGCGCCTTGGTCACAGATACACTCGCGATCGAGGCACCATTCATCCTAGGGTCCGTCCGCTTTTAAAACGACCCTTAATTGTCATAGTCTGGGACTTGGCTGCGGAAAATGTAGTCCCCCAATCCAAGATCTCAAGATCGTGGAACATTTCTGTTCGATAACGGCGCGCGACGGTGCCTCTATCGCAGTCGTCAAATCGTCTGCGTATGCCGCAAAGCTTACACACTCTGGTCTCGGCAATTTAAGGATATCGTCCAGAAGGAGTTTCCATAGTGTAGGACCCAATACCGAACCTGAGGACATCCCATTGTAGAAAACTTACAAGCGTGCGGTGGCCAACTGTAAACCCAACATAACGATTAGAGAAATAACTTTCGGGAGTCCGATAGATGCTTGAAAAGATACCGGTAGCCTTTTGCTTTTAACAGTATCATTAGCCACCATACATTATCGAAGGCTCCGGAGATGTCCAAAAGGACGAGCTGGACGTACTTATATGTGGAATTATCTACTATCTCGAATACTGTTTTTATTGCGCTTACAGTTGACCGCCTTCTAACGAATCCATGCTGATTCCCAGAAATACCACTTTGCGAATCGGGAGCGCAAGTAATTATGAGGCGTTCTAAAATTTATGCCAGAATCGGCAGTAAAGTAATCGGCTGGTAGGTCTTCGGATCTGCTAATAACTTGTCATTTCCCTTTGGCAGCACTATCAATGAACCTATCTTCCAGATATCTGGTAAGACCCCTTCTTTGATACACGCTGTGCACATCAGCATCATTTCTCCGGAAGAAACCATCCAGGTGTTCCTGATAATCCTGCGAGTGATTCCGTCTAATCCAGGACTTGTATTCGTTAAGCTTCTAATAATGTGATCGACTGCACCGCGGGAAGGAGCATCTGAGACCCTACCGGAAGGAGAGCATGCAGCCGCCACTCGCACTTGTCGGTGATAGCTGTTGTCAATTTCTGTTGTATCATCTGGGCATAGTGCGTACAGGAGCTGATGCATAGCCGTTTCGATGTTGTCAGAATAACCTTCTAGGAGTTTTCCGCCATGAATGACATTCTTCGGAGGGCGAGATCTGCCAGTTGCGGCTCGGTATGCCAAACTCCAATTCCCGTCTCATAAATATCTCTAAAATGTTTAATTTCAGCATCCTTCATGGCTCCCTGCAGTGATATATCGCCTGTGGGATTTCCTCGTCTCGAGATTTGACAATATTGTCGCACGGCCTTGACTTTTCGGCGCAAATGGTCCAGCGTTGGACTCCACCATTCGTAGCCCCTGAACTCCCCATCCTTTCGATATACGAGGCTTATTTTGGCAGTTTGCGTAAGGATTTCACAAAATTGCTTGGCAAGTTCATTTGCTGGTTTCCTTGAGCCTAGTTTACCCATTCGCAAACATAGCATCGATTGAAAGTAGGCCCAATTTATGCCTCCGTCGCGAAATTCTAGTTTAAGGGATGGTTCCTCTGTCGACATCGTTCTTGATACACACCTGATATGTAATTAGCTGATGGTCGCTTAAGCCAACACCTACGTGTACGCGCCACTCTGATACCGGTACTCCTCTTGTCGTGAGTGCAAGATCCACATTAGAATAACAACGTGGTCCGTTGAACGTTGGAGACTGGCCTTACTTGTTGTGAATGAATAGACGTCTGCTCAATATGAAGCCCACCATTTGGGTCCTCCTGTATTCTGTATCTCGCCCTCGCCCCGAGTATTGACGACGTTCACAAAACCAGAGTAGTGAATGCGCATTGCTATCTACGCCAATCAGTATAGGCTTTCCATTTAGGTGATCCAGAACATAACTTAGGTATTCGGTATGTCGCGCTATGTCATGTCCATACTGAAAGTATGCTGAGATTATGTATATGTAGGAAGCTTGGTAATCGATATGCATGACAGTACAATATTCCGAACTCAGATGGTGGAGCAGCGTAAGCGCAATCTTGTCATTATTGACTAAAATCCTAGCTTTCGGAGTAGCTCCACACCGAATCAGTCTTGTTATGCCCGAAGTTGCATACTGTTCTTGAAGGAGAACGAAATCTAAATTTATTTCACTGGCAATAACAAGCAACTCAAATGTGGCAGCATCAAATCACTGAAGATTGAGCTGTCCTATCTAAATAATATTTCCCTCCTTATCGATATTCAGTCATGTTGACTGCCTGTTGTTCCACATATATACGAGCTGGGCAATTCGCAGAGTTAGTAACGTGAGTGCCTGTCTTTTTGCGCTAAAAGCGCTTGCAGGTAGCGTAGCACCCACTTTGTGTCTGACATTCGGCCTGACGATGTCCTGTATCTCCGCATTTACCGCATACCGTTTCGGTTGCCCTACAGTATTTCTCTGGGTGTCCACATTGTTGGCATTTATTGCAGCAAGTGGTACGTACGTAGTCGCATATATCAACTTCGTCCCAGCCAATTTAGACACGACCAAGGCCAACCAACTTATCAAGAAGAGCTGATGGATACTAAAGCACGACCGTGGTACGCCCACCGTTAAGACCGCCCTTCTTGTAGGCAACCTTGCAGTTTGAACGAACATTCTCTTTGGTCCATTCAGGATTGTGCGAAACATTCGTGGCCTGTAGGTCTTCAAGAAGGCTATCTTCTGTCGGGTCCATTCGTAGGTTACGGATGGCGACCAAAGGACGACGAACCTTTGGCTCCGCAACCTTCAGAGTTGGCGGGGCAGCCGAATTCGGCGTATGCTCTGCACTGGAATTCCTAAGCTACCAGGTTTTATTGCCTTCTACAGCGTGGCTTTGGTGCCCTCAGGAGTCTTTATATCCACTGTGTTTGGGTAAAACAGTGCTGCTTGACCCTGGTTAGCAGGTATGACGACTGTTGGCTGGCCCTGCGGTCGCTTCAAGAGTTTGTGTCTAACAAACAATATCCAGTACGGCCTCGAAGGCCATGAGCTGAGGACACCTTGGGTGTGTGCCTCAGTGATGTATTATATAGTAGATAGTTTGTCATGATACACGAAACACTCATCAGCTAGAGTCCACCACCTAGAATATACTTTATCAAATTGGTGTAACGGAATTGGACGATCGCTGGACTTAATGCATCGAGATGGAATCAAACTACGTTGAAAAATAAAATTGTTTTAAATAGGTTATTAAAGTTTTTCTTTGTCGTTTCGGATACTTATCAATCACCCCTCGTAGTAGTATATATTACTGAAATATCCAATGGAGATAATTGGAACAAATTTTCGGTTATTTCCCACTCCGATGTCATAATTGTAACATTCCTCCTTCCAATCTATAATATATTCCGTAAGGTAGCGGCATGCATAATGCATGACACTATATCCTCCTATGCAACATGGCGCTACCTCTTCCTAGAAGTGAAGCATCCGTGAAGTATTTATAAATATTCAATGTATTCACATAAATTAATAGAACAGGCTGGGTTCCACCCCGGCTGGGCTGGGTTTGGTAGTAGTCCAAAAAATGTGATATTTGTGTTGCCATATATAATAACATATAAATTCCTGGATCATTAACGAATTAAATGCACCTACACAAAGTAAACTGCAAAACATAACTGAACGAAATATATTGGAAGTTTTTTGCCAAAACGTGCCATGACTTCTCTTGGCACGTTAGGGAAAACGAGAGTGAATTTTTACAATGCGCGCGCACACCGAGCAAACCAAACATTTAAGTTTCTCCAAAAATGCTGCTAATGCTTTATAATAAAACTTTCTACGAATTGAATATATTTTTTTCTATTGTTTGTGTCGTTTATTCTACTAACGTAGAATAAGGTGAAGATACATTTTTTTAAGATTTTTAGCTTATTAGGTAAAGAAATATAACCTCTAACACGTGTGCATAGGTACACACATACTTTTTCTATAGACCAACTTTAACCCAAGTATCAATTAGGCAGTTCTTGTTAAGTGCGGTTTGGATTGAAGCCTCACTGAGAGACAGCGGTATCCGGCGCGCTATTGTGTCTGTGAACCAGAATTGAGAAGAGCTCTTGTACAACTGTCGTCAAATATCCTAATAGATAGATATATCAAATCTGAATAGAACATGAAACTATACAGTGTTTGATATAGAGCACATTCAATTGGTTCGAAAGTGTATAAAGACTGGCAAATGAAAGTTAACAAGACTAATTTCTTTTAGGGGCACAACCAAGTAATCGGAGCAATTTAATGACTAATAAACCATTGACATTATATGCAGATGAATTACCCTCATGGACCCCATCCTTTCTCGGGCCACCGGCTACTCACGGACCGTACAAGATGCGAATACCTTACAAAACATATGTATTAGCATTGTAAGGATGTATATATGAAGGCCGTCACTGGCGTACCACCAACCTTCGTGTTTGTATGAAGAGAGCATTCGGCATTGTGTAATCTTATGGAGGAGGCAAGACAAATTTGGATCATGACTTATGACACTTGTTTCTCTGATTACCCCGTAAGGGGTTCCACGTGAAGATACGTTGTTGTTATGTAGTCTACCTACCACTTACCCACCTTTCTCTTTGTTCATCCTAATGCGACGTGTCTAATATGTACGGTACACCCTGTATAACGGCGAAATGAATTTGATACTTTAAGTGATCCTGTCATTATTATATGGATAAGATAAAATCCATTCCAGATTCGACATATTAAGTTACGGAACCTTATTGCTGATAAGTACGAGCACAGCTTACGACTGCGATAATATCGCAATAATGTCTGCCTGTAATAATAAATGTTACAAAGTAATTTATCCTTTCTCCTTTGTTAATACAACACATGACATGAAATTAAAAGGTTTTTATTATAAACATAATTAAATCCACCACCGGTTGAAGCCTAGACCTGACCTAAGAAAAACCGGTAAAACGAACTCAGCAAGCCTCATTAGTAAATTAAGTATCTATAAATATGCAATTATATGTATATAATATTATATTACAGCCCTGTTTATATATTTTACACTTTAAATGTATTTAGCCAATATACGCATATTTCTAGCATTATTTTTATTTTCTTATTTCAGCTTAATTCAAGCGCAGTTTTTTAATCAATATTCTTTATTACCGATTAATATAGGTCTACTTTCATCCCTCCTCGGGTGAGTACTTATTGATGAACATTCTGTATAACGGCAAAATGAATTGCGGGCCGGTTTCACATGTATTAATTATATTCGTGTTCCAAAAATATTGCGGACATATCTCTTTATCAGTGGAATTGTACCGGCCCGACCGGGGAGGTACCTCTCGCTTTGTGAGTAGCCGGTAGCCCATCGGTGGGAAAGGGGAAAGGAGGACAACCCATTCGCATAACTAGTATGTGGATGTGTATGGCTTTAATGTTTATTAGATAAAGAATGATATAAAAATTATGAATTTTTATTTTATTTTTACAGAGTTTTCGAAGTTTCACAGAGTTTTCGAAGTTGATAAGTTTTGGTTTTCTAAGTTGATTGTTCGAGCGGCGTATCAATCAAGCCGTATTTGATATTAATCATTGATTAACAAAAATACTAGATACACAATTTCATACAGAATTGTCAATGTAAGGCATCCATGACTATACATAAACATATTTTCTGCAACGCTACCTAACGCGTATGATTTTAAGTTGTTTTTACAATGTAGATTATATTTAAGAGATGTGTAAAATTAAACATATTTCCTGAAATGTCAAACTTACGCGCAAGTTGTTACTACAAAGTGTAACATTTGATAGTTGCGCATCTTTTACATGGTTGGGTTCGAGACGCTCACTGTGTACCTGAGTATTTTTCTAAATCATTGATTATAATTGAAAAATATGAGACACTGACGCTTGCGTTGTCTAATACGGCTGACATTTGGAATGTAAATATGTACATTATAGGCGAATCTTTATTAATTTCCTTTCAGAAGTTATAAATGCATACTTTTAAGTCTATCTTAATATATAATCGTTGAAAATTACTCTTAATGTCGTTAATAATACTGTTAATTTCTTAACAAAAGCGAAATATATATATATATATATATATATATATATATATATTCTAAGAAATTTGGTCACATAGAGTCAGACTTTTGCGGGCTTTCGTTTTATAATTTTTTATATTTTATATAAGAAAAATAATTTCGAACTCACAACCAAAAAATGTGAAGTTTTACACAAACATTATAGAGTATAATCGCAAAAAAAAGAGAGAAAGCAAAAAAATACATTTAAGCTAACACAATCGATGCTATTTTAATGTATAATAAATGTTCAGATAATATAACAATAATGCATATTAACAAGACAAATAATAACACATAATCACGTATTGACATATATACACTCATACGTTGTTTATTATAATTTATTTATATAAGTATAAATGTAAAAGATAATATTAATTCTAGCATTGATAATTAATTTACGGAGCCTTATATCTGTACAAATAATAGTAATAATGGAGCTAACGGCTGCGACATTAGGCACTATTACTATAACTTTCACAAAGTAACCTATCCCGTCTCATTCATATTACACTACGCTAGATTACACCAGCTGTTCATGTAGTTTGTACTCCAAATACTTGCTCTCAACAAAGTTTTATTACAATGTTGTAATAATATGTTTATTGTCTTAGTGAAAAGATGCTCTAGATTTAGTATTTAACACTGTTTCTTCAGTCACAACTATTTTTTCATCTAGGGGATAAACGTGCATTCAGATCCTTTTGATGAATAGAATAGAATAGAAGGCCTTTATTATGGATATAAAATCAATATACACTATCACACTTCAAGTACATTATACATACACATAATTTATGAACAAAACAGTACGTCTTAAAAATTGTGCTAGATACTTACGAGTATCTACTGGTTAATTACTACCTACTTAGTAGTGGTTTACTTTACTAGTTTCTTACAAGATAATGACTTAATATTAAATATGCCCAGGTTAATGCACAACAATGATGACTACCTAAACCCATAAACATCCATATAACTGCTAAACACATTGCAGAAAAAGCATAGTTTTTATAATGAGATGGCGATGAAACTGCTTTGAAACTGAAACAAAATAGAAACCAAGATTTAAAAAAACGAAAAGAACTTAGGTTAGATATCTAAGGGAGAATCTTAGGTGGCAAATAGTTCTTGGAGACGTCTTTAAATTAATTTTCTTCTTTCAAAAAAAAAATTAATGGTAATTAATTATAATTAGAGAGTTAAATTCTCATAGTCAAGAACTATATTTCCTGTAATAATTGAAAATAATAATTAAGTGTTATTAATTGTTATACTAAAAATAGATTTCCTTACATTTACAGACGGAGCAAGATTCGGTCTTTACTTAAATGGACCCCTACGCAGATGTGTTTCCCATCTGTCATTGCTCATAATTATGTACAAAACGCAACAATGGAGCCTTAACTACACGCCGGTAATCTGTCAGCATGGGATACCACCACCAGCCACCATTACAATATAACACGTTATATGCCGTGTGATCACACTTCATGAATACTACGACAGACAAAGTAGGAAACTTGTAGAAACAAATGCATAGTGTCACAAACAAGTTGTCCACACGTTTATAAACTGCCAGCCACGAGACAAGGGCGTAAAATATACGCCAGGGTACGCTTGGATTTAAACTTTAGGGTAACCATGACGTGAAAAATATTTTAAATGGTTTATGAGTGAGTTTTCCCTGTCATCATCAATAGTCCTTGTTTAACGTGTATATTATTGGCATATATTGCGTCAAAATCTACATAGGTTTTGTGGCGTAGCGTGTCAGATTTTTAAATCAAACGCCCTACATATATAGACTTAAATAATAGACACGTAGTCTGTTGGTAAACACGTTCAACGACAGTCGCGAGGCCCTGGGTTGGAGTCCCGGGTCGGACCAAAGTGTCATTGATATTTTTCAATTTCTAACGACATTCCGAAGAAAGGAAGCTGGCGGGGATGTACCCGACGCTATAAGAGCACGTTACGCTGTCGCTACTCGTGTAACATTATTTATACTATTGTTAGAACGTATTAAATTCTCCTGTCTAATTGTTGTAGATAAAAATCCCACTAGGGAAATGTATATTTATAAGATTATAGTCAATGTACATATAATGTACCTGTAACACAATTCCTCACAGTACTTAGCACTGGGCTACACTAAAGTGTTGTATTTGTTCCACTATAATATAAATAAAATAAATCATAGTATCAGAAAACGTGGAACATCGTATTTTTTTAAGTGAATACTTTACTAACGGCGTTTGGACAGGAAAAATATTATGAATTCGCGTCATCAACATGCTACATAGACCAGAAAGGCACAGCTATGCGTTGCTACAAATTTGTGCTACTAACTACAGGTCATTGTCACTTGATTGTTTCAAATTTGCATTTCTGTCGGCAGTCCTATCCTTGCCTGCCTGCCTTTTTCTACTTCATAGATAATATAATACTAGATTATTCATTGTTTGTATGGGTATCTTGGCAATTATTGATAAATTTACAAATACAGTACTTGACGCACAATGGTTGATAATGATTATGATATATGCAAGTTCCAGATAAAATATATGTTCTATAAATCGCTTCTAAACCAAATTCTGTCAAGTCCACTAAGAATAATAATAGGAAATTCTAATTTCCTATTACTACTTTTAGTAGACTTAATGGCTAAAGAGGATTGTACGCGTAAGTATTCCGCGTTGAATCTATTAACCTTCAGCTATAACATATTTCTTCGCACATTCATATTCATGAAAATATTCGGAATTTCTAATGAAGTTTTCATTATTTCATGCCGCATACTTAAGGCGTCTGCATAACCTACGGAACTTTGCGGTTCATTTACGCTTACTTTAATGCGTCTTTAGGAGATCTATTACCGTTATTAAAGGAATAGTTGAATTACCTAAAAAATAAACGACAATCGTCCAATGATATTATATTACACATCAACTTCTCATCATCATTTCACTTGAAATGGTACATACATAACTATGAATCTTCCAGTAATAAATTAATTAGTGTGCGCGTGTGTGCGAGTGTGCATGTGTGCGTGTGTGTGAGTGTATGTGTTTTTTAATTATGTCTAATTAATTAAATAATGGCGCTCTATGGTGGAGGCCTACGTTCAGCAGTGGAGGTCGTCCATCTGATGGTGGTGATGAGTTATATAATAACATTGTCGCATACCAAACCACTGCGAATTGTTTTCCTGGTGAAAAATTTTATTTCGGTTTTTTTTGTGTCACGGCGAAATGAATTACCGACTGTCGGAAGCCTTGGGTGGGTGGACACGTCCATGAACTGAATATCTACCAAAACCCCGCGGTTGCTATCGGCATCAGTCGTGGCCAACAACGACCTTACAGCTTCAACCACACCACGACGCTACAACCACTGGCTGGTCACTCACGAGGGACTGGAATTCATACAAAAAGTAGGGATGAACCTCAACAAAATTGAATTCTAAGACTCAATTTCTGTATAAATAAGGGTGTTACAGACATTTGCATCTTTTGATATTATGCAAATGGTTTTCTTGTGTGCACACTAGATCGCCCATAAACTGCCCAAAGCGCCCGTTGTCTAAGCGCAAGAAAAGTTAAGGCGACAGTTACTCTAGGGATAACTATTTCTCGTCTACTTTAGATTGCTTATCTAATTCATTTCGTGTTGGAGCAGTAAATCATCTCATGTCTTGTTGTCAGATGTCATTCACATCGAGTTCCCATTGTAGTAACAATACTAGAGGGGGCAACAGATGTCATTCACATCGAGTTCCCACAGCCTCTCTGCTGTGCTGAGCGCGACCATCGAATGTGTTGTAGAGGGTAAAAAATCTACATAACCCATTTACTCAATCCCAGGCACATAAAATACCCTCTTTTGAAGATTTACCCTGCGTAAAAAAGCAAAGCATTTAGATGAAGCTGTGCAGCGCAGCTAGTTGCTTATAGTCTGCATAAATCCACAAGGATACGCAATGTATATGTCAATACGTATACTTAAGTTAAGAAGCTTAAATACGCCACGATATAACACTTTAGAATCGTTCCACTCCTTTGATAAACATATGGAATACAATTAGCTTCATTGCCTATATAAATCGGATTTCAATGGCGCCTGTGCGTTCAAAGTTATTAACCTAATACGAAGCTTCAAAACGTCAAGCGTCTACGGGTTCGGAAGTTATTTCAAATACTCTGAATAGCTTCTCAGTGAAACTTGAACGAAATTAAAGTCTTATAGAAAATGGTCAGTTAGCCGCTTCAGCCGACAATATATTGCACCCGTTAGTTCGCTTTCATATTAGAACCGCAGCAAAACATGACGATAATTAAAGTCTAGACAAAATAAAGGCTAAATAAGATGCTGCATTGAGATTTTTACAAGTTTGTTTAATCTTATACGAAATAGTTATTCGCTTTAATGATAACATCGAGTGTGGAAAACCTTTTTATGTGTGTATAGCGTTAATTATCTCCAAGTCTGGTTTTTCAGTGGTCCGAAAAGGTTACCACTCATTGTAGGCAAGTTATTGCAATGTTGGTAAAACATAGTCTGTCATAGCCTTTTTTTTTTGTTGACACGGGGAAATGCATTTACGCACCACCTGGTCCTGAGTGGGGTCCAGTGGAGTGTGGAGCTTGTAGCACATCATAGTGATGAATACCCACAAAAACCACCGCAAGTGCCATCGGTGCCGCCTTTGGTGAGGTGCTACGGAACAACAAATCATCAGGGCACCTAGACGGCTAGTCAGCCCCCTAAGGGACCGACGCGACGCTCCACAGATGAGGTTGTCACGCACTACAATCAGTCCACATGGAAAATGCCCCCTATAAGAGGGGTACAAAGAGCGGCTTCTTCTCCTGCTCTTTAGTCCTCAAAAATTATAAGAGGTGCATAAGGAACTCGCCTCCTCGGTTCAACTGGCATCGCCCAAGGTGTATTCATTGGTTCACACGAGGCTACTGAGCCCCACCGCCAGTCAGAGATAAATAGTACGTACTTACGTAACATATTACATTCCCGAATGACTTAAAACAACTATTCCGAAACAATTTTTTATAGTATAGGGGTTGCCCCCTATACTATAAAAAATTGTTTCGAGACGAGAAATCGTAGCCTTTTGACGACTACCCACACCTATAGACATCGGCATTATTGTCACGCAGATGCGTTGTCCTCCTATCCCTCCACCCCTCCAATGGGCCAATGGCTACGCGCTTACCGAACGAAACGCGACAGCGTAACTGGCACTTTAAGGATTAGTCCTGTGAGGGAGGTGTAGATGTCTCTACACCTCTCTCACAGGACTAATCCTTATTCTATTATCCTCGTGCCATTAAAATATTGTTTCCTTTCGGACAGATTTCATGTGGTGCACACTGTTTAAAGAACAACACAAGTAAGATCAAACTAACACTGGGTGACCTCTTTACTCCCTAATTTTTCTAACTCGATTATAGGCATAATTATATATAATTTAATGCGGGCTCACGTTTCAAATCATAAAAGTTTACAATATTATTTTGGTGTTACAGGCCAAAGTAAACATTTGCAAACTTGCTAACTTGGGTTGGACGTATTGTTACATAGACTAAAATTATATATTCGATTAAAATTTTGTGTCAACGACTGATACGAAAATATGAAGAATTATACGTTCATTAGAGAGTATAAATCTAATAATGATGTAAACAATGGCATCCTAGTTTTATGTTATTACTACCGTTCAGCTCCGGTTTGGCTCTCGAATAACGGGACCAAATTATACAATAAAACCTTTCTCAGAAATCGCTCTATCCATGGGCGGAAATCGTATGAAAATCCGTTCAATACTTTGAGAAGATCGATTCGAGGTATTTTGTTTTATAATATAAATAGATAGCACACCAGACAGGAACACAGTCCGTTATAATATACATATGAACATAACAATAAGCGATTATCATCAATGACCCCATTATCAATTAAAAAGGACTAACGCATGTGGATAATCGCAAAACATACAGACGAGAGTCCTTCACCCCCATAGACATTACGCCACCTAACGGCTCTGATAAGAGAAAAACCGCATAAAAAACATAGCCATGAACCACACCAGTACTAAAAAAAAACAAAATGTACTTCCCTACTCTAGTTGACTAATCCGGCACCGAAAAGTCAATGACTGAAGACTAGATAACTAAACTAAGTATACAGATTTCGGTAAACCGGTTTCGGAAATTTAAAAAATATAAAATTAGCTGTATAATAATTATGTCTTTCTAGCCGAATTTCGGCCACAGCGGTCATCTCTACAGATAAGGCCAACTGTACAGGACATGTTACAGTGCACTCACTCGCCAATTCCGATAGGACGGTAATTGTACGCGACCGGAGGGAAATCAGACGGAGGGCCTATTGCTAAATATGCTCTCCGAGGCACGGCGGTATAACACCGCTAACTCCCTGATTCTGAACCGTCACTAGGAATTAAAAAATCCCAAACAACAACCCAGAACCTCACGGCTGTGCTTGAACATGTTTACTAATGGACCTGCGTGTATAGACATTCGTTTCATTCTTGCCAATTCTGAAAGGGTTTACTTTTGCTTTCATGTACCATTTCCACACAGATCTTCGTAACAAAAACTTTTTTTTTGTGAACTCCATTTTGCATTACACATTTTCCTATAAACATGGAATTAGCATATTCTTTTACGCCCTGGCAAGTCACGTATTGGTTGTGAATATATACCGATACTGCATACAAAGCACAGACTCTTGAGGTTACTAGGTTTATGGCTGTACACGATTTAATATCAATTCAATGTATATGACTCAGATAAGGAGAAACTTGCACAACTTTTTCCATAATGGCACATAACTTATTTAATATTGCCGTTGCGTTGATATGACTGTAACGTACGACCATGTGCATTGAACAATCATTTTGTGAAATGATAAACGCTTCAAAGTAATAAGTTGTTAAGGCTGATAATTGCACATGCTTGTAATTGTCGACCGAACGTTCGCTGATCTACCCAGATATGATAATGTCTGAATTCATTATTATGTTATAAATTAAAATCACTATTAATTCATAACATCTGTTATAAACTCTACCTATGTTCGAACCACTGTTGGACTCTACTAGGGTTCAGCGGATTGTGAAAAGTAGACCCAAATTAGTGCGAAATTGAACCCTCATTCACATGTACACTGGTCCAAAAGTGTGCATGTGGTGTTGTTTTTAAGGCTTATAAATTGGAAAACCATTCACAAAGATACCGGAATCAAACTTAGTCCACTGTCTGTAATTTGATTATCATCCCGAAACCACGAATATTATTTGCCTGTGTGATAACATTTATAATTGGCGGGAATTACGCGCCATTTTGCATTATGTGGATTGGTATAATCTGTGGGCGCTCGATGACTGGGCAACGTTGATGGATGATCCGGCGGACGATTAACTCACAATTCTAATATTCGGTAATGGCACATGATGCGGCAGATACAAATTGCTCTTATTATGTACTGAATAGGTAATGTTCGCTCATCATAATGAACATAATGCCACACGCAATGCCGTGTTGCATTACACTTTATGTTCATGGGGAAAAAAAAGGGATGCTTACTATCCGTTCTTTCTGTTTTAATTTTGTATAGCTTAATCTGAAAAACTCTTAAACCAAGTCAGTAAGGACTAATTGTTACTTTATACTCATGATATCTGAAATTTAAATAAAAATTAGGTAATGCCATAAAATCGAGAAAAAAAACATGTGAAATGTTAAAGGAAAACCAAGTATGTAGGATGCACCACCTTCTTTAGCCGTATATATATATATATATATATATATATATATATATATATATATCCTATTTTGAGGGCAGGCAGCATAGACCCGTCTATAAATAAAAACCATTTATTGAAGAAATAAAAATACGTTGAATGCCGATATTTTGTATACTCAACTAGCGATTCATCCAGTGAAAGTAATAAATTACTGTTTAAAAGAAACGACTTAAACGCAAGCCTATTAAGAGATCTTTGGTTTGCGTCCCAGACTCAAATGATATATTATATCGAATGAACCACCAGTATCAAAGTTTCAGAATCAATGAAATCAATCGGTTTTTCGATACGTTTTGATACCGATAATAATTTATTATCGGCGTCCAATGTTTGCTGGAAAAACATTTTATTTACTCTGTAAATAATACGGCTTTTCATTGAGATCCAATATCAAATGTTGCAGTGTTTTCTTATTGACTAATGATAATTAAATTTGATATCACCGGATCGATCTGATAATGAGGATAATGGTGGTAGAAACAGGATTATGTATTTGCTGCATGTTCATTAAGGGGTAGTAGGCCGGCACGACCAGGGAGGTACCTCTCGATCACATATCACCGCTTTAAAGTAATAGCTACACTGTCGCATTTCGTGTAGTTTGTGGGTATCCGGAGGCCCAATGGAAAGAGGAGGAAAGGAAGGCAACGCATGTGTAATAGAATAATGCAGATGTCTACGATGAGTCGGTAATAAAACGCCTATAAGATCATGTAAAGACAAGGCAGTAGAACGTAAGAAGTTCGGTAAATCATGTTACGTTCGTTCGTAACTTCAGTCATATCTGAATAGGACCGGCAAGAAGTAACACCTTACTCCGATAGTTAATTAGGGAGGAGGGGGTTAATGAAGATTATGCAATTATATTTATCTTGTTTTCTTCTCTCCGACTTGGTCTAAATTTGTTGAATTTTATTCATTTATTTATTGATAAGAACCGCTGAGTGTGTTTCACCGGTTCTTTTCATGACGGGGTTGAACCGGTGGTGAATTAAACTGATCAGGTTGAAATAGTACTTTTCTATAATAGATACCATTTTGAATAAAAATATAATTTCACTTCATTTGAATACTTTCGACTGTAAAAAAAGGTTTCGAACAAAGGGAGGACAGAAGTTTCAGTTGAAAGCTTATCTATAATTGTTTTTGGTTTTTAGGATTTGTCTAACCAATGTTACCCATTTAACTTCAGAAATCAACATGTGAATTGGACAAAGACTTTAAGCAAATAATGTTATAAGTCGTAGAATATAAAATACTACAAAATGGGAGGAGCTAGGTGCAAGCTCAAACACAGGATTTTTTTTTATAACGCCTGCATTGGTCAGAACTTCAATTTGTCTCTTCCGCCAATGCCATTGCTTTTGAAATCTTTTCGTAATTCAACAATTTGAAAACACAAAATTTGTACTCATTAAAATTGTTACGTGGCTATCGCAAAAAGCTGTACCAACTTGAATTTGCTTATAATTGGCCTCGAAGCAACTACTTCGCAACTACCGTGCTCCGAGGAACTTAGTGCAAGATGGCAACTTACTAACTTAGCGAGGAACTAATTTTTCTGCTTACATAAGCTTCATAGGTCAAGGTTTCACTTTCTATTATTCTTATAACTTGGCGTCGAATTTTAACAAATTCTGCGTTATTTTTGTTTTCCGTGAAATTTATTTTACCACCTTATATTTTCCTCGTGACTGAACACCATCACACATGCATTATTATATTCATTCTTTATTCTATTCATTAATTCGTCGTCACATCGAAAAAATAATTTACATTTATCAATCAGTCTTCTGTTAGACGTAGTCGGCATATAATGTGCACCAAGGCCATTCGAGGCAAGCATAAAGAAGGCACGTTTGCACAACCAAACGGCTACTCACAAACCGCACGAAACGCGACACCATAGTTGTCACTTTACGGCGGTCTAGCCGGTCCAATTCCGTTGCATAGGAGGAAGTAGTGTCATGCACGATATACCCTAGTATCGTTAAAAATTGTTGTTTTTTAATTATTTTGTTGTGTTTTGTGATTGCAAAAAATAACAAAAGTTTTATCTATGGATAAAATAGATGGATTACCTCGTAGTCTAGTGGTAAGCATTTTCAACCGCAGCCGTGAGGTACTGTGTTCGAGACCCAGGTCGGAACAAAGTTTTATTTGGATTTTTCAATTTCTAACGGCAGTCCAAAGTTCTGACTTTGACTTTGAGTTGACGGTGCTACACTCCCGAGCCTCGCTGAGCATGTTACGTGTTACGCCGTCGGTCCTGCGCCACATTTCTCTGCAATTGCACACACTCTCCATTGTCTATAGATACTGGCTAGTCTCTGTAGAGGAGCCCATTTTAGCCGAGATTCGGCTAGGATGATATTCTTGTTATTATTATTATTACAACTACAGATATCTATGGCCCATGATGTAGACTAAACAACTCTAAACGTCCCTGCTACACAATGGTCTACAAGCAATCATAACAGCCAGACTATGCGATAATAATCTTTCGCTAAAATAATTATCCACATCTATATATTTATCAGTAGCCTACCGTCTGCCTCTACTGGGCAAATGTCTCTCTGCTCTCCTTCCACGCCTCTCTTAGAGCTTGATTGATCCAATCCATTCGAAATGTGTCCAGCTCATTGTCAATGTCATCTCAATGTCCACATTACATTAAAAAATATATGAAAAGAACACATCTGCATAAAAATTTGGGACTTGCCCTCGTTTTGTCTGAGATCCCATCAAATGGCAACATTGTCTCCAAATCAGAATCGACGACCAAGTGTGGGGTATACTAAAAAAAAGCATTACGAAAATCTGTCCACATTTGACTGAGTATTCGGTGAACACAAACTAAAAAAGAGACAGACAACAATGTGATCCTATAAGGGCTTTATGGCCTTAGAAAAAAGCAGTGCCATGGTACATTAGGCCCGTACGACCAGGGATCTACCTCTCGGCCACGTAACACCTACCTTAAGTGACGGCTATACATTTTTTGCAGTTTGTGAATAGTCGACGGCCGATGGTAGGGCTAGAGGAGAGGGTAGCACATGTGTATGACAATAATGCATCCGCTTTGAATGGCTTTTAGCGTTGACATTCTCCAATTGTTCGTTGGTCCCCCTCCACTATAAAAAAAACTGTGTGCTCATAGATAATGCAAGATATAACCGAGATAATAATGATATTACTAATGTCTTACCTTTTGAAGCTATACAGTTATTGCAATTGTCGAAATCTCTACGAAAGTCGCATTTGTCGAAAATTCATTCCATCCATTAAAATAGTCACGAGATGTAATGAAAGGAAAACGGTTTTAGTGAGATTGCTTTCCTTCCATACCATAGATTAGAAAACATCGGAGCTAATATTGTGATGTTTTTTAGGACTACACATTAAAATCGATTTATGGCGTGCAGTATAAAAAGTTATCATCTCCTCGTGGTGATCCCCCAAAGCCGCACTATGAAGGGTAGATTTTTATAAAATTCCTTCTTAGCGGATGTCTGCTCCCTAAAAGCTAAAAGGGACCTACCTGCCGAAGTTCAAGTTTGTAGGTGTTATAATTTCGGAGATTTTTTTATTATATAATTCCGTCTACAGGCTATTTGCCCGTACCTTTTATAATTAAATTAAAATTGTTTTATTTTTCAAGTCACCTATCAGGTAATTCCACGTTTATGTTATGTTTATTTTTCGTTAATTAGTATCTATTACTTCTATTTTTTTCTTTCTTTCTAAGACTTTATAATTATTCGACAACCACAATATCAATCTTCACGCTAGCTGCCTATTGGGATAGGCAGAGAGAACGGAATGCCATATATCATGTTTCTTACACTTATTGCCTTACAATGAATCAATAAGGGATACTTAACTTTTATATAGGTGTGACGAGCAAAATCGTGTAAAACAGTGCCATGTGACATCGAGCGTAACACCTTACTGCGATGGCTTCGCTTACATATCTAGCACGCTTATATATCTTGTACGCTTTTCATTTCAGTAACATGTTTCTCCTTAAGGAGTAAACCCTAATCGCGAATCCTATCAGACACACGCAGAGCCGGCGTTATTTTTATAATAATTAGCTTATATTCAAATAGCGATCCGCCCTGACTTCGCCTGTGAATAACAAATTATACACCAAAACCTGCCTCGCGAATAGCTCTATCCAATGGTGGAAGCAGCAATCTGTTCGATGGATTTTTATAAAATCTATCACATACATACTTTTGTGGACTTCTGTCTGTTTGTCTGTATCTGTACCTTCACGCCTGTTATCCCCAAGTAGGTAGGCAGAGGTGTGCTAGTACATCCACAACTCGTGAGTCCTGTAGATATACTAGGACACCTACGATTAGCTAAGATACTGAGGCCCATGATGTCATAGTTGGCAAGCTTATGGCCACTTCGGGCACATTTCAATCCTGGACAATGTAATGCGTGCTCAGAATAATCTGAGAAACATTTAATAACAGTTGCCCGACCTGAGGATCGAGGCCAGGACCCCACGCGGCTAACGGTCTTAACAGGCGACACCTTCACCGTTACACCACAGAGGCGATAGTGGACTTTGCTTTATATATAAGAAGATACATCGCACACGGCTTTTCCGGAGTTTATTATATAATAAGTAAAGATTTCCTTCTGTCGCAAAATTGGATGAACAATGTTCAAGGCTATATGATCATCAGGTTGAATTGTGTCTAAATCATCATCATTATCACCATAAAGCCTACGCCCCTTTAAAAGGGATTGTTAAAGGCTAAGCTTACTATTCTTGCATGGCAGGCGATATCTACCTCCTTCTGACCTAGTCTACAGTGAACCAAAATCCGTCCACTCAAACAAAAATACTCTAAACATTTCACTTGTAGGACACATATTTTTAAAACAATAAAAATGAAACAGAAATTGTCTTTAAGACCCAAAAATTCTCTGGGTAGTTACAGATTGGCAAGTATTTATAATAACTATGTATCGAATATTTGTGGAACAAGTAAAAGAGTAGAGTAGAAGCGTAAAAACATGAGAAATAAAATCCTATGTCACTGTGTCATGAGCGGCCGTAGAGATTGTTCCTGATTGTTGATATTTTAGAGCTTTGTAGCGAGCATCGTAAAAGAAGATCTGAATTTTAAGGTTTTTTTATCACCGAATCCATCAATAGAATGAAAGAACCCGTGAATCGAAAACCTCTGTGCTCTTAAAAATCTCATATTTTTGTAGCTATCATATAGTTTACCTTACCCGAAAAAATAGTCAGCTTAGTAGCTGCTTAGTTTGAGAAAGAGATCTGAAACGATGAACTGTTTACTTCTCACTCGAAATATTATACTACTCATAAAATAAACTAGGTGCCGTCTCAAACCACTATTAGTCCTACTACCTGCAGCTGATCTGTCAAGCTACGCTAGAGATTGGTCATCACAAAGGTGGTTTGGTGGACTAGAAAATAATTTGACCGTGCGAACGAAATCTTTTTATTACGAAACTTCTTCGGTCTTGGAAAAAAAAGAGAAAAAATAGAGGCACGCACCTCTCTCTCTCTCTCTCTCTCTCTCTCTCTCTCTCTCTCTCTTCACTGACTAATAAAATCAGCATTGATTGAACAAATTGGGCAGGCTCAACTTCCGTTGGATGTCAGTAGTAGCTATCGCTTCACGACCTGACCCCGACACACACTTCAGGCCCCCTTGGATCGGCTGGATGGTGCGTAAATACATTTTTCCTGCTAGAACCACTACGATATACGCCGCTCGTACCGGTCGAGCGATGAAATGTTACATATAGTGACACAGTTATATCGTATGATTGACAGAATGTCAAACTCATACACCGCTTACGGAAACGAGCCCGGGTTCGAATCCGTAAGTTGAGAGCTTAGATTTATAGAAATAAAATAACGCGACTCTAGAGAGATCTATAATGAATAAGTTAAGAATACAGCTTTTGCCGATTTGTAGTGCAAATCGACTCCCTCCGTCAGAGGGGGGGGGCGAGGAGGCCGGCCTCCTCAGATAAGCCAAGCATTACACGAGCTCAATTATCCTTATCCACGACACCGCAACTCAAACTGCATCGTGCGCGCGCCGTCCCACTAGAGTGGGGAGTGGTAACGCTTCCACCTTTTCGGTCCCAAGAATAATTACTATAGGGTACGCCCACAATCAACCCGGTACATCTCTTCCCATCTGCGGGAAAAGAGGGGGGTCTGTCCCCCTATCGTCTCCCTAAACCTGAAGACAAAAAAGTCGTTCGTTCGTAGTCAGTCGAACTGTTGAGGCTGGACTAGCGCCGCCAACCAGTAATAGGTCCCTCCAAAAAAAAATCCGTTAGATTCGTTTTCGTAACGCTCTCGACACGCATTAAGCAGCCTACCTAAACTGCCAAGTCAGGTTTGCGTTTGGAAGTTTCACTTCGATAAACTTTGTATAATAAATTAGCTTTACGATATAAATGTGAAATTCTTTATGACAAACAGTGCAGATTATACAGGAAAAGGCACCCTAAGCTTGATGAATTAATCCCTTAATACGCGGCGGGCTTGACTTATAACGCTGTCCTAAGTTAACGCAAATAGTGCCTAGAATAATATGACACAATCAAGATCCAAGAGCTCATACGTTACTGTCATAGATTTAGTAGAACATTAGCAGCCCCCCCCCCGCGGTTTCTTTCCCCATCAGGGGTGGAGTTTCGTAAACTTCGTTCTTAGCAGATGTCGG
>JAFELO010000951.1:239987-271505 GCA_017140195.1 Eumaeus atala | reverse complement strand
TAGACATTCGCAAGACGTGTTGTCTGGCTTCAGGGAAAATGTATGCTCTTCTTTTGAAGTCGTATCGGATCACAAATACAGAGGCAGCTGGTTCCACAGTACGGTTGTGCGCGGTAAAAATGTAATATATGTTACATAGATTACATTTCTAAATATTTTCAGCTGAAATATGTACAAAAGCTGAAACGTGCAGGTGCTTCCTGATTAAGTCATTCAAGACATATTTACTTTATCTACACAGATGCGATGTCCTCGTTGACCCCCTCCCAATGGGCAACCGGCTTCTTACAAACCGCACAAAACTCGACACTGAGATGTCACTTTAGGCCGGTATTGTGTGAGCAAGAGGTAACCCCCCGGTCGTGAATGCCCAATTCCGTTGCATAGGAGGATGTAATGTCATGCACCATGTATAGCACTACCTCCTCTAATGCAGCGTGGCACTACCTCTTCCTTAACATTCATTAATAACAAAATAATTAGCTTATTTATCAAAACACCCTACAAATTAATACATTGATATACTACTAGTAATGGCGCTTGGGCCAATGACAAAAGGGCAGTTGCGATAGCAATGCGCCTACATCGCGCGTCAAGGAGATTTTAGTACCTTTGTATTTTCTTCATTTCGGAGAAAGTACAAAGGGACTAAAATTTATTTTTAACTATACCAATTGCAATTTTTTATATCTATGAGTTATGAGAATGTCTCAACAGAGAGTCTGTATAACCAAAGTGCAGATGTAACATGATATTAATATATCATAAATTAATTGGCAACGGGCTTGGCGGGCAAAAGATCAGATAGCAGATGGGCCAGGTAAGGTTCTGGAGTGGAGGCCGCGTTTAGGAAAACGAAGTGTTGGTCTACCGTTCACCAGGTGGGATGACCATCTCCGTGCAGTAGCCGGTCCGGGATGGATGCGAGTAGCAGGAGAGAGGAACTATTGGTGTTCATTGAAAGAGGCCCATGTCTCACAGTGGACCGATAAGGGCTGATAATGATAATGATGATAGATATAATTTTCTTAGGATATTGTAAAACACAACAAACAGTAATGAAATGTAAATAACTCGTATAGCACAGAAACAAGTCATGCTTTCTCTAACGGATTATGTTTCTGACGCACAAACGATCAAAGAAAACAACGGGCATTGTGGAATGGAGTTGTATATTTGAATAGAATGACCATAATATTATCCTCATATAGTCCAGAATAATGACAATATTTAAGCCCTGGAAACTGTGTGTTTACTTACTTACTTCAACGGCGCAGTGACTCGAAAAAGATCTTGGTCTCCGACACTAGAATGTACCATTGTTTCCTCTACTTTGCGCCAGACATTTCTGACCCAGAAAGTGTATGGGAAGATAGAGAGCACATTTTAAACGGCTTCTTAATTTCCCATCAGCAGAAGTTAGTATTGAAGTAACAGATAGGAGCGGTTCGGTGCCTTGCTTTGAGAGCTCAGGAAAGCGACAATGATATTAAAACGAACCACATATGTTCGGACATTGATAACAAACCATCAGATATGAAGATACAGTTACGGTGTGAGAAATAATCATCAACATTTGGAATAAAGAACAGTAGCATAGTAAATAATAATAATAATAAATGTCTCTTTATTGCATTTTGGTAATGAACTGAAAAAGGTTCATCAAAGCACTTATGATTCCATTAAGTATATTTTTGCAGCTCAACTTGCACTTATGTGATATTTTTTATAGTACAGGGGGACAAGCGGGAAATCAGAGCCTTTAAATAATCACCGCCGCCCATAATCATCAGCATAGCAACTGTATATGCGTTGCCCTCGTCGCCCAAATGGGTCACCGACTACTCTCAAAGCGGAAGTTACGCGACACCGAAAATGTCCCTTTGATGATATGCATATATATACTGCCTGTAAATAATAATGGAACAAAAAATTAAAGAGTCATCGCAACTGTAATATTTGTATGAAGAGAGTTTTGAATGTGGATAAGACAAGACATGTATGCAAGGATCGTGATGTGTGGCAATCCTTTCACTCTCCCTAACCCATTAGATGGCTGGCGTGAAGATGTATGTGTGTGTGAGTTGAGTGTGTGGGTGCGTATGTAACTAAAAAAAATCATAACATAAAATTTTTCTTCTACTATTTTCGATGGACATAATTACATCGACGTCAGTACGCCTACTCCGCGCACCACAGAGGTACTACGGTGACCACACTGTGTGATTTCAGTCCTTTTATATTTTCTTCTAAATCATTTTACATATTTTTGTAATATAAATTTTTGGAACTATACCAGCTATAATGTTTTATGTCTACGGGTGATGGAAATGTCTTTTCGGTGGACATAATTACATACAACAAAAACAGTTGACTTTCCGTAGCATTTCCCGTAATAACCGGGACAAACATAACCATATTTTATAGTTGATGGAGTGTCTTGTCAAGTCTTGATGGAAATTCATATTTTAACTTGAATAAAAAATATACTGTTTATACTATTCCCACAAATTTATTGATAAAAAATTTTACAACTTTAAAGAAATAAAGAAATGAAAACAAACACGCCGAAAGAGGTAGTGCCATGCTGCATAGCCGTGGAACTGGGCCGGCACGAGCAGAGAGGTACCATTCATTTACATAACATGGTTGTGAAGTCATGCTGCCGTTTTTTGGTACGATTTGTAAGTAACATGACAACAATAATGTGGATGCTTATGGGCGGTAGTAGTTTTCAAAAGGCTCCGATTGCTAGTTGGCCCCTATGCTGTAAAACAACTTGGTTGGAGGAACTTTAGGAAGAGGTAGTGCCATGCTGCTTAGCAGGAGGTAGTGCCAGGCATGGTGCATGACATCACGACCTCCGATGCAACGAAGTTGGGCTGGCACGACCGGAGAGGTACCTCTCGCTCATATAATACCGCCGTAAAGTGATATCGTCAGAGCCGCGTTTCGTGCGGTTTGTGAGTAGCCGGTGGGCCATTGGGGGGGAGGGGCTTTTAAGGATGGCAATGCTTCGGCATAGTAATTATTTGGATGTTCATGGGCACCGGTAGTAAAAAAGTATAAAAAATATATTTTACTACCTAGTGTTCACTTAATTGTAATCACTGAAAACTGACATACATCCAACTTTTCAAAAGGGATATGTAATGCTTGGTAAAGATTATGGTGAAATTGTCATTTGCAACTCTCTGGCATGTGGAAGGCAGGTAATTTCTCTAGGTTGGTAGAACTGTATTTGATATCTGCCAAGCGTTTGTTTGTCAAAGGTTTAGTTACCTCGAGTTACACGAGTTTTAGTAAAGAATTAAAAGTAAATGTTGGTTATTACAATGGCAACCATCTGACCAAACGTACGTCCGTCCGTCTGTCTGTCTGTCCATCCATCTGGCCATCCGTTCGTCCTTCCGTCCGTCCGTCCGTCTTACCGTAATGGCCGACATTTGTAATTTATGTTCGGATTGAAACTAACAAAACCAGGAAGATATTCTATATTTTTCTATTCACATATGATTATGTCTATCGTGCCCTATATTCAATACCCTTCTCTATCGTTTCATAAAATTAATGTATGAGGCTTACAAAATGATGAGGGTCTATTCGTAAGTAATAGGCTTAATTATGGCCTAGAACTAGCCTCAGTCGCTTTATAAATTTCTGCAGAGCTAGTATTAGATATTTCAATTGTGGTTTTTCGTGTTTATACTTTTTTTCTGTTCACATTTTTACATAAGTAAATTAACAAAGGGTTATTTGATTTCATTTTAAGACCATTTGTAAGTAAGCAAATATCTGTTCGAACTACTTCTGGATGGGAGTCCACCTTTTGGTGGTTGAGGTATATGAAATCTCGAGTAGGTATTTCGGGATGCACTTGTAATTGATAGACTCTGGGTATAGGAATATCACAGGCCCGATTGATGACCTAACACATGATACACTAAAACGTTCCTCAGCTACCGCTGTCATTACTGAACACCCCGCGAATATCCGTTCAGTAGATCAAAAATCGATTATATACAGGGAAACAGCTTTTGTGGACTTTCTTTAGTAATTATTATTATAAAGAGGACATGTTCGTGTGTTTGTGTGTTGCGAAACTACGGTACCTTATCAGTATAACAACTTCCATAATGTGACCAAAAGTGTGAAAAGAAAACAAAGTATTATTTTTTTCGGAGGGTAGGTCCCTCTGGTTATATTGGTAATATACCGGTTGATGGCGTTTGTCCAGCCTCAACAGTTCGTCTGACTACGAAGACTTTTGTGTCTTCAGGTTTAGGGAGACGATAGGGGGACAGATTACCCCTCTTTTCCCGCAGATAGAAAGAGATGTACCGGGTTGATTGTGGGCGTACCCTATAGTAACTATTTTGGGACCGAAAAGGGGGAAGCGGTCCCCCTCCCCACAGTAGTGGGACGACGCGCGCACGATGCTGTTATCTGAGGAGGCTCCTCAGCCAACCACCCCTATATTATATAACTGTGTCACTATATGTAAGGTTTCATCGCCCGACCGGTACGAGCGGTGTATATGATATCGGTTCTAGCAGGAAAAATGCATTTACGCACCACCCAGCCGACCCAAGGAGGCCTGAAGTGTGTATCGGGCTCAGGTCGTGAAGCGATAGCTACTACCTACTAAAAACTACTATCCGTTAGTTGGCCCTATTAGTACTTTACTGCGGGAGCGTGTCTTGGTGTTTCTTTGTTTGTGTTCTTGCACAGACTTAGCTATTACTATCGCGATCGCGTTATCGGCGTCGTGCAATACGTGCTTGGGCCAACGGTAACGGGAGTCGGTTAATAACGTCGGATCGTATTCCGACGTTTGGACGATTAATTTGTTTTTGTGATTAAGGGCAAGGTCAAAGAACTTTTGAGACAGCTCTTTGGAGTGTCCTTTAATCGAGGAACAAAGTAAATCCGTCTATAGGTGCAGAAATTATGACTAGCTGTCCCGACAGACGTTGCTCTGCCATAAATAGAATTTGTTGTCATGGTGACGTGTAAAGTTTATGAGCCAAAAGTAAAAATTATAATCTGCGTGTAATTATAATAGTAATGAATTTTTACCATATTTTTTAATACATCCGTGTGAAACCGCGGCGGACAGCTGGTGTTTTTTAAATATGATTAGATTTGTCATTTTAAATGACATTACTAAACGTGATAGCTGGCATGTGAAGAAATCGCGCGTGCCGCGTCTTGTCGATAAAACTGTCAGTACGGCCGACACATGGCGCGGAGATGCCACTTTAAAGGACCATAACATTGACCCTAAATTTACGAGCCGCGGTGTAAAGGGACGCTAATAAAACTTAGGAATGTTTAATGACAGAATATACTGTCTATTTTTATTTCCCGAGAATAATGCATGTCACAAGAATGTGGGTTAAATTTTTTATGCACAGATTTATTAGGATCGAAGCAATACTTTTCGGTTTTTTCATACCTAATAACTTACTAAACTTCTAATAACCAAAGTCTGCAAGTTGGGTGGTGTAAGGCCACGTGCTTCAGTCATCAGTTCTGATTGGCCTGCGGTCGTGTCGGACGGCCGTACCAGCGGAAATAGGGAATAGCAAGCATGTCTGTGTCCACACTGGAGCATACGCTGTTGGCTCGTCGCTATAGACGTCAATATCAACTAAACCTGTGCAAACCTTAGTACAAATCTATACTATCAATTATAAACGTGAAAGTTTGTGTCTTGTTACATTTATTATAGTTTGATTCTTATAATTTGGCACAAAATTTAGCCTAGCCCTGTGCTAAGTACCGTAAGGACTTGTGTTACGGGTACTAGACAACGGAAATATATTTAATGTAATTAAAAATTTAACAGTTGTTATATATTTAAAAATTGCCTCCTATGGAACGGAATTGCACGACCGGGGAGGTACCTCTCGCTCACATAATTCCACCGTAATGTGACATCTTCAGTGCCGTGTTTCGTGCTGTTTGTGAGTCGCCGGTGGCCAACTGGGGCGGGACGAAAGAGGGCAACGCATCGGTATTGTAATTATGTGGATGTTCATGGGCATCGGTTGTAACAATTATGTTTTGAAACTTAAGTATTTTATAAAAAGTATATCTGTCAAAAGTATATCTGTCAAAAGTATATCTGTCAAAAGTATATCTGTCAAAAGTATATCTGTAAAAAGTATATCTGTCATTTTTGACTGTAAGGCTTAACGTTCTCTATGTTGAAGAAATGTCATTCTTTATTGTCTTCGGCGTGGCTTGGACGACGGATTCATTTAACGCTGACGCAGTCTGCCTTCAGTAAATTATTTAGATTTTTTTTCAAATTAAATAGTTTTTTTATATTTCTCCGGGAAACCTACATATTCGTGTCACAATGCACGAATGAATATTTCATAAAAAAAGGGTGAGTTCATGATTTCTTGCCGACGCCATGTTTCATTGTTGTTTTGATCTTAAATTCTATTTAATTGCAACAGACTTTATGTCTTGCCTGACTTTAGTTGGCTCATGAAGCCAAGAGTATGTTAATCTTATTGCTTGTGTGTTCCTTTTCAGAGCTCTACTCCTTTTAACTAGTATTTTTCTTTTTATTGAACACTATATTATTATATATTATATTAATATTGACTACAGGACTATCAGGTTAACGAGAGACTTTACATGCTGATCATCATCATCAGCCGGATGACGTCCACTGCTGGAGATATGCCTCCACCACAGAGCGCTATAGGTCACATTCACGAGGCACATTAACACATAGAATACATAAGTAAACATTTATGACCTAGGCCTAACATGTAGACTGACCGCCACCTTGCCAACTGGGCCAGCTGGTCGACAAATATAATTATATTACAATTTAATTTTTTATTATACAGGGGGGACAAATAAGAAATCGTAGCATTTAGACGACTACCGACACGATGGATTATTGTCAAGCAGCTGGGTAGCCCTTTTTTCCTCCCCCACTCCAAAGGTCCACCGGCTACTTACAAACCTCATGAAACGACTTCATAGCTGTCACTTTACGGCGCTATCATGAGGGCGGTCTCGCTCGGTATCTCCCCGGTCGTGTCGACACAATTCAACTGCCTTTTAATAAATATTTGATATTAATATAACTGTATTCATACTATTTTACTATCAGCAATATAAACGGATACAAATCAGCTCAAATACATTTTGCGTGCAAATAGACACAAGTTAAAGTGTCTAATTTAGAGTAAATGTAACATGTTTACTCGCCTGAGTTTCACATGGGTAGGTGCCATTATTACTCCAAACAAACTCTAAGCTAACTCATTTCTCGCGCTACATTGCAGCCATATCGGGGATGTACAACCGCTACTCGCTCACACTATTGCGCTATTGCGTTCCGTGCGGTTTGTGAAAATCTGTTCGATTTCGATAGGTAGGATAGGATATAAAAATAAATCAGAGCTGCAGTAACGATCCTTAGGGCTCAAGTCCTATGCAGGCGTGAAGTGTTTTTGGGGGCCCTGACTCCTACCCAGTAGAATCAGGATATCATTACTAAGCGCGAAGACTTAAGGTTGATTTGGTACAAGTATCTTTAGAAATAGCGTATAAAAGAAAATGTAACAAAAGTAAACAAAGGTAAAGGTAATAGGGAGTGCCACGTAAAGTTGAAAGCTCACACCCGTTTTGATTGTCCCATCTCATACCTCATAACACACTCGCTCACTTGTTTGAGAGATTGAAAAACTGTTCCTTCTTTCAGTTCGAATAAAGAATGAGAGGAAAATGTAACGTATGGATAAAGCATTCTTTATAACTTCTAGCAATGTTCATATTATGAAAAATAAATATACCCAGCTACTCACAGTGGATCCATGCATATCTATGTTATAACAAAGTACCCAAAAGCTTTCTGCCTGCATGTGATCGATTTTCTCAAAATCTACTGAACAGGTTTTCATGCGGTTTTTACCAATGGGTAGAACGATTCCCGAGGAAGGTTTCAGGGTACTTATAATTTGTTATAATAGCAATCCGGCCCTCTTCGTTTACGGGCGAAGCTGGGACGGATCGCAAGTGCAAAATATTGTTCTCCTTTGTCGAAGTGGAGTTTTCCTTTGTCGAAGTGGAGTGGATATTATAAGTATTTTTTTTTTATAATTTATGGGGCAAACGGGTGGTGCACCCTTTCGGACTACGCTAAAGTATTCGACTGCAATGTGGTTATGATGCTCATTGACGGATGTGACAAGATGATTAATTACTGCTTTTAGGTTTTATACACAGAAATTATTTTGATCAAGCTGGTAAGTGACGCCATCTACACATTCACACATGAAGCCCCCGAGACGAAGCTACGGAACACGAGTTTTCCGTTCACCCCACGTTATGTTAGTTTTAATATTTTCTGCTAGAGGGCGCCCGATCTATATAATAAAGTTAAAATAAATACTTATATTGAGTGGATTACATTTTTTTTATAATTTTATAAATAACATAAACGAAACATTATATTAGCGAGAATAACGAAAACTTCCTTCAGCAAAGTGAAAAAAATTTCGTTGTCCATATGTTAGGATATATGTGGAGTCCATAAGCGACGTTTCCCTCATTAATCACCTCTGGTGTTGTAGATGTCTGTGAGCATTGCTGATCACTTATTATTAAGTGGTCCAGTAGTTTGTTTGCCTCTTATGCTTTTGTAACCTCCAAAAAATTCTGAACATATTTCAATCAACTCACAACTAAAATTTATTAAACATTAGAGTAGGTGTAGATGGAGTGCTTTAAGCCATTAACATTTGCATGTGCCGATGTGTTGCCCTGATATGGGCCACTGGATACTTTAGAAACCAAACTAAAACCGCACGCCTTAGCAACGGTATCATGTGGGAGAAAGGTGGCTTCTCGGACGTGCCTGCCCAATTTTGCTGCAATGCAACATAGTACTATCTTCCATTAAGTTAGCCCGTAGTTTTACGACGTCTAGTGGCTAATCCACACGATTTTACTCTTCATTCAAACTTCAAACTTTATTGCCATCATTTTTCATACATTCATACATGATACCCCGTTAGGGCGCCGCAGCTTAGTATAAATCTTATAACATTCTTCGAACAATAAATATTAACAATTATGAAATGTTATTTTTCCATATCATCTTAAATCGTTCCATAAGACGGACGGTAGCCCTGTGTTTATATCGTCGGTTCTTCTCGGGTTAGGGTTGGAATGATTGGAAAAACTATATGATTGATTTTTAAAAAATGATCTGTATTATTTATCTATTCTGAACCAAAGTTTTGTTAATAGTCTAGTATAACTCGGACCTCGTGGTCTAACGGTAAGCATGTCCAGCCACAGACATGAGGTCGCGGGTTGAACCCCGGTTCGTACTTAACAAAACGTGTTATTAAGATTTTTTAATCATTAATAAAAATTGACAGTGTTACACCCCCGCGCCTCGGAGAGCACGTTAAGCCGTCGGCCCTGCGCCTGAATTCTCACCGGTCTTATCAGATTTCCGTCGCATTGGAATAGGGGAATGAGGGAATAGAGAGTACACTTGTGCACTTGCACGCATATACACTATAATATCATGTCCTGCACAGAAGAGTCTTCTTAATAGAATAGGCCACTGCAGACGGCTAGGAACTAATTATACACGAACCAACGAAACATATCACCACTATTTTTACAACCAAGAACTCTCCAACATTGACTACACGTTTTATAATTACTATATGAATTTCCATGTAGAAGTTGCAATACATTCCATCAATTATATTAGTCAGACTTAAAATGGAAATTAAGGAAAATATCTCAATATATGTATCTTGAGCTTAACACTCAATGCATATAAACAGAAAGTAAACAGAAGTTAAAGAAATAGTATAAAAAGTGTATTATTAATTAAAAAGTTACAATCACATAGACAACGTTCTGAAAAAGGTACTACTCTTATAAACAAAAAGTGCAGAACGGCGTATAGAATAAAATAGAATAGAATGGAATGGAATGGAACGGAACGGCACGGAACGGAACGCAACGGAACGGAACTGAATATAATAAATAATGGAATAAAATATATATATTCATGATAATGATATTCATTTTTTTATACATGGTGATAAATATAATAAAATGGCCATAATTATCATACCCATACTTAATCCTTGATGTAAATCAAGGATTAAGTGTCATTAAAAAGTACAGAAAGAATAATGAGAAACTATGGATACTCCTACTGCACTGGAATAGTCTGCCACTATTATTAGCGTCATTAAAATAAGTTACGTTATATAGGCGTGAATTAATTTATAAAATACATAAATATGTTGTTAGTTATTACCAATAGATAGGTTGGATTTGTGTAACAAATACGTCATATATTTGTTTTTAAAATTATTTATTGTATTTAGCGATCATAAAGGCGGTGGTAGATTATTCCAACACTTAGTGGCCGAATATCTAAAACTGCCGCGAAATGGTGCAGTTCTGTGAAGTTGGGTAATGAGCAAGTACGCAGATCCTCTCGAAACGTGAGTTAGCTGCTTATCACAGGCCCACTGAAGTTTGTCGAATAGGTATGGTGGTGTTCGGTATCTAATGATGCCAAAGAGCAGGGTGGCCAATTGATGCCTTCTCTGATCCATACGATGAATCATGGCGTTGTTGAGAAAGGGGGAAACATGTTCACATGAAGGGACATCGAAGCAGTAACGGCTGCATGCATTCTGTACTCTTTGTATAAGTTCCTTTTAACGAGAAAGTAGACACGATCCGATTACAGCATCTGTATAGTTCAAGTTGGATAAAACTAAAGACTCACATAATTTCAACCGAAGATCGATATTCAAAGAGCTTTTTATTTTATATAAAACCTTTAGCCTGTAAAAGCTATTACTGACAATCCGTACACATGTATTTCAAACTTTAAATTTTCGTCAAAAATACACCCAAATTTCGTACTTCAACCTCTCGGTCAATTTCTGCGTCCAGTATTTTCACGACAGTAGAGTTTTACGACATTCAGTATATCTGATTTCTGGTGCCATCACATTCCGGTTCGATCATTATGTATTTAGTTTTGTTTGGATTAAGTCCTAATGTATTTACCTCAGACCAGATAGCAATATCAGTAGGATTACACGAAATGTATAGTTGTATGTCATCTGCATAGATATGATATTTGCAGTGTTTAACGTGTTTGATGATATCAGCACAGTACATTGCAAAAATCAAGGGACCAATTATGGACCCTTGAGGAATTTATCTATTTGAGGGACTGACGTCAGATAGTATTGCAGAATCATCGTCATCTTCTGCCTGAACTACCTGTGCACGTTTACTGAGATAACTGCGAAACCACGCTATTGCATGAGGACTAAAACCATAATACCTAAGTCAATAGCGATGTACGGATAATGGTATCAAATGCACGTCGAGGAGCATAAGTATTGTGTCCTAACCCGCATCCTGCGCGCACAATATATTATCAATAACGTCGGCTAGGGCTGTTGTAGTGCTGTGCCGCTTGCGAAACCCGGACTGTGTAGTGGGAAGTATGTTGTTGGAATTAATGTATTCAGTCATCTGATTACATACAATCCTTTACAATATCTTGGAGGCACGTGGGAGAATGCTGATAGGTCGTAGGTCATTCTTGTCTGTTATATTCTCTTTTTTAGGTATGGGCTTTACCACAGCAGTTCTCCACGTATGAGGAAATGTATTTATAATTATGGACATGTTAACAATTCTTGTAATAACCCCTAAACTGACCGGCAAGGTGGCAAGCAGCATCTCCAAGGAAACACCTTCCACTCCCATGGCATTAGAATGAAGTGATTTTAAAACAATACGTGAAATACGTAAGAGAGAAGTTTGATAAGTAAAATTCATTGGACTCGTAGAAATTAATAGTGGCTGGTGAAACGCAACTACTACCTGACAAGTATAAAAAGTGTTTATTAATTTTATCGGGGTCATGAAGGTGATCTGTTAACTCGTAATTTGGCGTGTTTGTTAAATTAATTTTAGAAATTATGTGTGTCCTAAAGTTGGCGTTTTTTTCACGAGCAATAGCAATCGTTACCTGACGCTTTAACTCCCTATAATAGGCAATAGATGAATCAATTTTAACAAGGCGAGCTCTTTTGCCAGCTTCGTTTCGAGAATGCATCATTAGTTTAACGTTATACGTAATCCATGGATATTAGTGAGGTTTAATATTTAACGTCTTAACAGGAGCGATTACATCAAGTACCCATATCAAACTATCCGTAAATTCTTCGACCAAATTGTTCGAAGAATTTACGGATACTTCGATCAACTATTTGCAACAATCTAGTCAAGTCAATATTTTCGCACACTTCAGGCCCCCCAGTGTCGGTTGGTGCGTAAATGCATTTTTCCTGCTAGAACCAATGCCATATACACCGCTTGTACCGGTCGAGCAATGAAATCTTACATGTAGTGACACAGTTATGACACATATGACTGACAGGATCACAAACTCACACACCGCTTACGGAAACGAGCCCGGGTTCGAATCTGTAAATTGAGAGCTTAGATTTTTAGAAATCTAATAATAAATTATTCAAGAATACGGCTTTTTGCTGATTTGTGGCGCAAATCAATTCCTCCCGTCAGAGGGAGGGGTAAGGAGGCCGGTCACCTCAGATAAGCCAAACATTAAACGGGCTCAATTATCCTTATCCACGACACCGCAATTTAAACGGTATCGTGCGCGCGCCGTCCCACTAGTGTGGTACGGGGGACCGTTTCTCCCTTTTCGGTCCCAAAAATAGTTACTATATAGTACGCCCACAATCAACCCGGTACATCTCTTCCCATCTGCGGGAAAAGAGGTGGTCTGTCGCCCTATCGTCTCCCTAAAACTGAAGACACAAAAGTCTTCGCTAGTCAGTCGAACAGTTGAGGCTGGACAAGCGCCGCCAACCAATAGTAGGTCTCTCCGAAGAAAAAAAAAAGTTACAACATAAATTTACATCAAGAAATGACAAGACATCAACTAAGTATACAATTTCGCAGTCGGATTGTCTAAATTGCCATACTTCATTACCGTTAGCCATTTTCAAAAATAGTACGGCTAACCATTTTAAAAAACGGGGCTGTATTGTTTTGTGGCGGGGCAACAATTATTCGGCGTAATACGTCATTCAATAAAGCTAGCCGTATTGAAATTAAGCTGTCATTATAAACCTTTCTGACAGGTCTTAGTGCCCTATTTCAAAACTCGCGGCATTGCATGAGATGACTACAACAATTGAACCCGGCTACGGACTGTATAGTAATATCGGGTGTTAATCCGGCTAATCCTTAGCCCGCCACAAAACAATACTGCCCCGTTTTTTGAAATTGGTTAGCCGTAATACAACACGGCGATGTATATACAACACGACTACGACGTATAGACAAGTAAGTTGCAGCTTCAAAAACGATAAGATACACTTTGTTTCCATAAACTGTGTATAAACAGGAAACAATAAGCTATAAAAGGGGACACTGCAATCCCACTGCCATCCAATCTACTGGGTCAGTTGAGCAAATACATGCCATACGAAGTAAAAGGGGTCCCGTACCCTGATTTATTTAGGTTGTTTATCAATGAGATACAGACGGGGCGACGACCGGCCAACTGTTTTTAATACTTTTTCTTCAAGTTTTTATATCGTCAGCGAATATTTCCGTTTGGGGTCCTTAGCATAATTTGTTGTCAACCCCACTTGAGCGCTGGCAAATGGCTTTTCTTTTTTTTTCATACGGCTGTCGTTACAGACCGGTTACTTTGAACGTTTTTCAGCGAGTATTTGATGACAACTTTTTACTTTTAAGCTTTTGGAAAATATGCGACTGTATGTTATAAGTATTTTCTTTTTATAGTAAAGAAAAATATGATAGTTAACTTCGCCTGGTGATAAATTACTCGTATAACAATCATAGACAGTGATTTAATATAATTTATGCAAAGATGGAGAAGTAATAATATTATAGAAAGGGTCTTGGTGAATAGAGAAGGAAGATGAGAAATTACTATATTTGTCTATCCAAGCTCGTATGCGCATTGCACAGAGAGAAATGAAAAAAAGAAGATAGATAGAGAGGACTACATTTGCTGTCTCTTTCGTCAGACACGACCGCGTTTTAGACTATCTTCCTTCCTGTGTCCATATTATGTTTATGCATTAAATTGACGTCAATCCATATTTAAACACTATTTAAATCCGGGACTAGTTTGTTAGAACATACTGAATAAAACTGAAAAAATATGTAAATGTAAGATCAGTATGTATTACTTTCTCGGTGAAACTGGCCTGGGTTGAGACCAATGTGGACGTTACTCTATGACAGCGAGCATGGAATTCCTGTCATTATTTTCACACAAACCAACGACTATTTTATAGCCAAATTTTGGTTCCAACTACATATTATCTAGAGATACAACGACGAATGTATGTAGCTATCTCCAATTCGTACTTTACAAGAAACATCAAGAAAAGAATCAAAGAAGTAGGTAAACTTCCTCCTTTGTTTGTCATCAACTAAAGTCTATATAGATACTCGGTACCCTCCAATAACCATCACACTCAACTCAAACCCTTCGATACGCGACATTTGAGCTGAAAAATTGCAATGTATGGGTACCTCCACGATAATTCCTGTCTAGATACATTGCAATGCAGCACATAGTAAGGGGTATTGGCAATAACCTCTTAGTAAAATTAATGTCATGTGTTGTTTACATATCTCATGACCGTGAGCTATGGCGCTCTATAAGGGGGGGGGGGGTATGTCCAACAGTGGACGCCATCTGTCCGATGATGATGATCATATATGTATACATATATATATACAGGTGTCCCAAAAGTTGACGTCCAACCGAAAACCCGAGCTAGACTAAGTTATATAAGATATTTTCTACAATTCCAAGGAAGTCGTGTGCAAACTATGAATTGGAATTTGTGGGAGCATTGCGTCAGAATACTCCACACAAAAAGTAAGAAAGGCGTTGGTTTGCAGCCACAGTTGTAGTATACTCATCACAGGGTGTCAATTTAAAAGAATCGCTTTCATTTCGAAACTAGATGAGGTTGATTTATATGTATTTATATATGTATGTGTGAGGTGCGGTGGAGAAGGACCAGAAAGAAAAAAGCCTTTTCGGAAGAGTAACGTACCTTGTTAGTTCACGATGTTTTGTGACACGAGATTTGTATATACAAGACTATATATTTTTGCGTAATTTGTGTCATGACTTTGTGTCGAGACCTTTACCAGACCCAAGAAAGTTTTACTTTTAACACATAAATAAACCGAACAATACAACCTTGTCTCAAAGAATCACTAAACTCATTATTTTAAATAAATAATGGATTTAAGTGGGCGCTCTGACAGAAGTCTAGATAACTTAATATACCTGAGGTCTTAAATTAAAGAAATGAAATTAATCCCTTCCAAGATTGATCCATTCAGATATGGAAAATTAAAATGATCAAAATTAAAATGACTTTTAAAAGTTACATTGATAAATTAGAGTCGCTTCAAATAAAATTTAAAAAATTGTAAGTATTGAAAATATATAAAATCCTACCCGTAAAACATAAATATTTACACATGAATAAGTTCACAAGTAGCTCACGGGTCGACACTAAATATTCCACCAGATCGATGTCGGCAGGTAAATATGAAGTACCTTGAGTGAGTAATTAATATGGTGACAGAACGTTCAAAAAGAGCATTCCTTACCTGCTTAATACTTTGCCTGCTGACATCAGCAAACATGACACGATTAGCCAGATTGAATACGGCTGAATGAAATTCCCCCAGAAAGTGTGCCGAATTATATGTTATTAAAAAACTAGCCTTATTGAAATAAAGAAGATAGTTAACTGCCTCTTTGGCACGTTTTAGTTCCTAATTTTAACACTCGCGGCGTTGCTCGATATGACAACAATAATGTCGTCGATTGTCGCATACAGAGAAATAAACTACTATGCCCGGATATGTTCGAGGTTAAGTTATTTTTTTTTTTTTTGTTTTACACTCAAAAGGCTTAGTCTAATTTTATAATCGTACCAATCAGTATCACTGCCTCAAATCAAGATATTCAATTAGACTAAACGTTAGCCGCCATATTTAAGAACGTCTAGTAATGACATTCCATCTAATCGTTGGCCCGCCACAAAACAAAACGGCCCTGTTTTTGAAAATGGCTAGCTGTAATGTTACGCTGAGATTTGTAGAATACGAATACGACATATACATATACAAAAGCTATATGTCTGTATGTGATTATTTTTATATATATTTTTCTCAACGCCAACTGAACTGATTTTCGTGTGATTTCCATCTAAGGTTAGTGCGATTCCCGGTGAAGGTTTTAGAGTATCATTTTTAAATTAGAATAATTTATTTACGAACAAAGCCGGGGATAAGCCGGCCAGTTTATAGTATTAGTAAGAATTGCTTGCTACAACACGTTTATGTCGTTCAAGAAACGATAGGCATGCTCGACGGTTCACGAAAAGGGTATAAAGAATAACGATGATACGCTTTAATTGAGCGCAATTTTTCATACAATGACACAGCTCTAGTTGTGGAATGAAAAATGTGTGTGTTAATACTCAATACACACGTACGTGTCGGCTCACTGATCGAAATAATGTGATAAATCTAAGCCACATGGACGCCATTAATCTCGTTCAATAACATGTCTCGGCTTGAAACGCTTTTAAATACCGTACAACTCTTAGTAAATTCACATAATGGTATAATTTATTACTCTTGTCATTTACAATCATCATCTCGCGCTTTACCCTTGTAACACCGGTCCCATTAGTCGCAGCGCCTGCATCGACAAGTGAACTATTCAACACAAAAATATTTTTTCAATTCAGGGCCGTACATCCTGAAGTTAGCACGTTCAAGCAAAGAAACTCTTGAGCTTTATATCATTACTTAGTTTTATGCATATAAATAATATGTAAAACGCCTTGCTGTAAAGAAATGCTTAAAAAATGTGTCTGTATGTGTGTGTGTGTGTGTGTGTGTGAGTGATCCTTTCGGAAAATAACTTGTGCGAAAATTTAACTTTTTCACACTGAGAGGCGCTCAATTTCAACTAAAAATAACTGGCATTAGTTACAGTGATTTAAAATATACAAACATTAATGACGCCTTCGAGCAAATTTTATCTCTCGTCTTTGAGAAAACAACAGTCACAAACCTTATACTTTATAACTTAAATAACTTATATAAAAAGAAAGTGGAGACTTAGTACGGCTCTTATCTTGGAAATAAGGCAACTGTAAAAGGCTAAACTTCCCACGTCTTGTGTGAAAGATTCCTGCGTTACGGAGAATACTTAGCAGTTAATAAGTACACCAGTGGGCTGAGTAATTTTCCGTTTAATTTCTTGAGAGTTTCCATTATAATGTTATCTTTATGTGGGTGTAGATTTATATTCTAAGGGAAGCGGATTCATTTACCTTTGTGTGATAAACAACCTATTTGTTACGTAAGGGTTAATGAAGCTACTAGATCCTCTTATGTTATTTCAATTTTGAACATCATTACAATAAAAGGGCATGTAGATGTTGTACAACGTTGCCCGTTTTTTGGTGCCATATCTTTCGTCGGGCCATCGAAGCTCTTTCAAATGGCACAAAACGTAACGTGGCACGTACGCACAGGAATAATTAGAAATGACTATAATTAAGGTGAAAGTAGTTTCCTACAATAGCTGTTTTGGAAATACCAAATGGATGTCACAGACGCAATTCAATGATTATAAAATTACCTAATATTTCAGTGAGGAACCAAAAACTTACACGTAAATCAAAATCTTAAAAGCTATCTGTATGTTCGTGATCGATTTTCTCAAAATCTAGTTACTGAATTTTCATGTGACTTTAACCCATGGATAGAGCAATCCAAAGAAAGGTTTAGTGTATAATTTGGCCCCTGTTCTTCGCGATCGACGTAGGGCTGGAGTCTCGAGGAGGCCAGAACTGCTCAAAATTTCAACGATGTCTGAGAAGTGTTTTCAGTGTTTGAGGAAAATAAAAAAAACAGATTAAACGTGGAGTACGTTTAATCTGTTTTTTTCATAGAATAGGGGGGCAAACGAGCAATCGGAGCCTTTTTACGACTAACGACACCCACGAACATTCACATAATTACTATGTCCAATGGGCCACCGGCTACTCACAAACCGCATGAAACGCGACACTGAATATGTGACTTTCACACACAATTCCGTTGCATAGGAGGATGTAGTGTCCATGAACCATGCATTCCACTACCTCCTCCTAAAATATTTTAAATTACTCTGCTAAATATATATACAAATATACATAAAAGATAAAATATCACCATTCTCACGAGGGTATGTTTAGTGAAGCCATCAAAAAGTTAGCATGATAAAGTAAGCGTCTACATTTATTAATCTACACTAATATAAATAAGTTGGAGAGTTTGTTTATTAAAACGCCCTAATCGGATCAGTAGGTGCTGAGTACCTACTGATCCGATTTTAAAAATTCTCTCAGTGTAAGCCACACCATTTATCGAGAAGGGCTATAGGCTATATACCATCGTGCTACGACAAACATTATTAGAGTTACGCGTGTGCGGGGCAACTAGTTAAGAATATACGAACAAACTCAAAAAAACGTGATCTCATTATGAACATGTGGTCGGTTTGACGCAAACACAGAACAGCTATTTTCAAATGTTTACATCTAAATTATAACAGTCAGTTAAATATTTCAGTGAAGTTGTAATCATCAATTATTCACAAGCAAAATATGTAAAAGAACCTGTACAAACAGATTGTTTCAAGTTGATTAATAATTTAAAACGACTCAAATTTACCGGGCGAAAGGAATATGGCCATTCACCATGCTCGGAACAAAAATTAGCTAACTACACATTCTGTAACAAATTAAAAATAAAAAAAAAAGCCGTACGCAATATGAAAACACCTCATAATCCTCAAAGTGCTAGACCGATCTTTAACAAACATAGCAAAGAACGACCGCAAAGGAACTGGCTTTTGAATGAACCGCATGTAATTAGGATCATCGGTATAAGAACTAGGCCCGGAAATACATTTACATATACGATTTTTTTTTCGGACCTGAACTTTTGCTGTGGAAGCGAAGAGAAGCCTGATACAGCTTCATCGGATCACTATGGGGGCTCGTCTGGCGACAAAACTAGGTTCGTGGTCGAAAGAGGTACCGACCCCCCTCTCTCCCGCAGATGGGAGAGATACATCCCGTTATGAGAGTGACCCCACATATTCGATATAGCATATTTCCTTATGCTATAGTAATTATCACCCATTAATCTTTTTATCTCGCAAAAAAAACCGGCAACAAAGAAGTACCTCTACTAGTTTTTAGGGTTCAGTACCCAAAGGGTAAAAACGGGACCCTATTACAGATTCTCTTCTGCCCCTCTGCTTGTCTGTATGTCACCAGTTTCATGAAATTCTCATGAAACCTTGATAGGTAGACAGTTGAAATTTTCAGTGTTGATGTATGTACACAACAACAAGATTCTAAAAATCAAATAAGTTAATCATGTAGGTGGACTCCTAAACAATAAACATGTTTCTTGCACTACTTTAATAATGGTAAAGATCTCTTCGTGTGCGAATACGACTCGAACTTGGCCAGTTTTTTATTCATTTAACAACATCATATATCGCAAAGTAATGTGTAGGAAACATTTTATCGAGCAGAAAAAATATCACGCTTTTGAAAGTCAGCCAAATAGGAATATGTTTACTTATTTACAAGTGATGGGTTCACTGAACTGCTATTATGGGATTATTGAAACACTTTCGCTGTTCTATGTGATGAAAATTTGATGTTCTATTAAAACTAGGCACAGGACTCAATTGGTCAACAGTTGATCATTGAAATCTATTCTATATCTATTCATATAACTTCTTAATAATGTAGAAGGTAAAATTCTTTGCCCATGCTTAACTTGAAGAGTGAGCCGGGGAATGCGTGACGGGAGCGTTACAAAAATGAGGTCAACGGAAGTTGAGATGGAGATATAAGTTAGTGAATATGGAAGGAGATAATAACGTTTCGTATATCAGGTATTAGGTGCAAGAGAGAGAGGTGCCAGGTGAGAAAGCCAGGTAGTTACTTCTTGTATAAATGAAGAAGCTTTGCTTGAATTGTAAAGTCTAAAGCACGTTTATCTTTCTAATTAAGCTTCACTGACTGTTAATTAAGTATTCCACTTGGACATTGGATTTTTATTTATGTTTTTCGTTATGCTGTCCTGTGGAATAAAATAGATATTCTGTTAAAAATAGACTCATAACTCATCTTTGTTACACAGTTTACTGCTGAAATGTTTCGTGATTACCTTTATCAATATGTTTCTAATTACTAGCTATTGAATGTTTGATGCTTAAGGCTTAAACTGGTGCCATTATTTATCAGTTTGTAAAGGTGTTGCTCATTTTTATTACTCAATATTGACTAAAATATACTTAATATTATATTAGGGGGGGAAAGGTCAACTTATTATTTTTATCATCATAATCATCATCATCCTCTACCCTACAGTCAACAGCTAGCTTAGACCACTTTAATAAACTGCTAAGTGTAAGAGATATTTTTCCTAATACTACAATAGTGCAAATGAGGAGATGGAGCCTGCTGATGACTACCGACATCTACAGACACCCACATAATGATCCTGATATATTTGTCTCCTTCTCTTCTCCCCTCGAATCGGTCACCAGGAGCTCAAAAATCTTCACAAATTATACGAAACAAAAATACTTGGAACAGAATAATGTGGAAATATGTAAGTACCAAGGAAGACCGAGACTGACACACCACGATCGGATTGATGGGGCATTGTCCGAGAATCATCAAGAGACTTCGCAAACGGCGTGCCTGTATGAAGTGAGCAGTTAATGTGGAGGAGGCAAGGCAGATACGTAAGTATCATGATGTATGGCGCTCCGTTCTATCTGCCTAGCCCATTAGGGATCTGACGTGAAGATGTGTTGTTGTTGTTGTTGTTGTTGTAGAATAGCATAAAACGTACATACTAGCTGACCCGGTAACCGGTCACGCTGTGCTATGGATGTATTAAAGTTTTAATAGTATTAATATTTAATGTTACATAATCCACTTAAAATAAAGTCTATAAATGTTAAACTGAACAAAAAACTATTAATTTCTAATTTTAATTAATCCACTTATAATAAAATCTATATATATTAAATAAAACAATTAATAGTTCTTAATTTTATTTAATCCACTTAAAATAAAATCTTTATACCGAATTGGACAAAGCTAATAATAATAATAATAATTAAACACTTTATTTTGTACCAAGTATTTACAGTAACTTATTCTGGAACTTATTAGTATGCGCAGTCACAAAAAGGCGGTCTTACAGCTACAAGCGGTGTCTTCCAGACATCCAGCATTCAGTTACATATCTGTGCTACTTTTATTTAATTAATTTCCAAATTTTCCTGTGAACAACGTTCTAGCCCAAATTGTCCTGTGAACGACGAGCTGGGTTGCTAGTTTTACAAATAAATGTATCACAGTCCCGTCCTATTAATTTCTCAACGTTTCAAAAGTTCAGGTCCAACCGGAATCGGTTCAGCTGTTCCAGTGATTACTCAGTATTTGGCCCGCCACGACTGGAGAGGAGAGGTACCTCTCGCTCACGCGATACCGTCACAAGTAAAGCTGTCGCGCTTAGACACTTGATGACGCCGTAAAGTGACACCGACGATGTCGCGTTACGTGCGGTTTGTGAGTAGCCGGTGGCCAATTGGAGTGAAAAGGCGAGCAACGTGTCTGCATGATTATGCTGATGTTCATGGCCGTCAGAAGTCGTTGAAAGGCTCCGATTGCTTGTTTCTCGCCCTATACTGTAAAAAAAAGTTTGCATCGTAGAAATGATGGCGCCGCAAAGTAAAAGCTATGTCACGTGTCGCGAGTTTCTGGTGTTTCCCTGTGAGTTTCTGGTAGCCCATTGGATGGGTGAAGGGAAAGTGGGTAAAATATGTCTATGGACATTGGTCATAAAAAGGCTCCGGCTGCTTTTGTTCCCTTATAATATAAAGAAAAATTGTCAGTTGAAATTTGAAGCTAGATTCAAAGTCTCGGTAAAGTATCAGGTGTCTTGGCATATATTGAAAGAGATCTTAATATAATTAGTAGAATGGAGGCTGATGATGGTGCTGTGAATATTACATAACACTGTAACCTTAGCATACATCAAGGGCCCATCAAAGGAGATATTTGCGTAATATTGTTCGCAGCTCGTCGTAATGGCGTCTCTGCCGGTTTAGTGTTACATATTGAAAATACAAAACAAAATACTTTTGTGGCAGCTTCCAAATATAATATATAATTTTTATAGTATAGGGGGCAAACGATAAATCGGAGCCTTTTTATGACACAACGCTAATAATGAACATCCGTATAAATACAAAAACGATGCCTTGCCTTCCTTTCTCCCTTCACCAACGTGCCATCGGCTACTCAGAAACCGCACGAAACACATCAGCGTCGCTGCCACTTGCACTCACAGCGGCGTCATGTGAGCGGGAGGTACCTCCCCGGTAGTGCCGGCCCAATTCCGTTGCAATGCAGTAGTGCAACCTCTTACTAAATATGAAGCCTAAAAGTTTAAAATTGTGATTCCAATCCCACATTATTGTCACTGGCTGCGCCCCGCGATTTCACTTCATGTAAAATTGATTCCAAGTGAACTCCTAACCTCACGCGACCCACATTGTAGTCTATAGATATTGTTGTAATTTCATATAGATTAGATCATTATATCCACATTGTAGTCTATAGATATTGTTGTAATTTCATATAGATTAGATCATTATATCCACATTGTAGTCTATAGATATTGTTGTAGTTTCATATAGATTAGATCATTATATCTATATTGTCACAAATATACTTTAAATATAACACTCAGTTAAGCTAAAATTTTAATATTAATTACAGCAAATCAAAATTTTGTTAACATTAATTGCAGATATGTATCGTAGATGTATACATACGCCTCCTACTCGGATGGTGTTGTCCCGCACTATAGGACAATCCTCGCCCCTCACCCCGTGCGCAAGATCGTCGCATCCTTTTGCTCTTTTGTCCCCTCTTCTTATAGGAGGGGTACTAACAGCGGCTCCGCCTCCTTTTCTTTAGTCCCGTCTTTTTATAAGAGGGGTACAAAGAGCAGCCCCCCTCCTCGGTTCAATTTGCTTCGCCCAAGGTGTCTCGTTTCACCTCAGGCTACTGAGCCCCACCGCCACGACTAGGCTTGAGCCATGGTGGGGATATTGTCTTGTACCTACGTCATGTCCTCCCAACCGCATTCGGGCTGTAGTGGTTATTTCTCCAGAGACTAGCGCAGAAGATTATCGGAGTGTCCTGTTATACACTATAAGGGGACAAAAGAGAAATCGGAACCTTTTTACAGCTGCCGACGCACACAAACATCCGCATAATTACTATACCAATGCGTTGTCATCCTTAACTCCTCCCCACCTTTGTGTCGCCGGCTACTCACACATCGCACGAAACGCGACACCGAATATGTCACTTTACGGCAGTATAATCCGACTTCAGACTGTCGTTAGTTATATAGTATAGAGTTCTATTGTGATCATGTCGCGATCTAGGTTTAAATATACATGCGGCTAAACAATACATGGCAGTGCTTCCTTGGAGCTTCATGTACCAATTCTGCACTTAAATTGCTACTCTCACACAAGAAGAAAATATTGATTTAATTTGTTTTATGGCGGTATCAGTATAAAAATATTGAAGAATAAGTTCCTCGTTATCTTGCAATAAAATTATCCACGACAATAAAATTGATAAATATGATATTAAATAGCTATTAATAAGCTTCAAAGACCTGCCCCGAACATAAATTACGTTACTAAAGCTTGAATTTGGCCCATTATGTCAGATTATGCTGAAGCTAATGAAGAGTAATGAAAATGATGAAATACACAATTAGTTATCTGTAACACCCCATTTAACCTACTTTTTTGTATTAATGAAAGTTTGACAAGTCTTAAGCAGGTCTTATGTATTACCTACAGGATTAGTAGAAACCAGCGGTGACCCCAGAATGAAATAATTTTTGGCCGCGAAGCCCGACTGAGAAATCCATTGAAAACGTAAAGTGATTAATGGTACCTGTGGTCAAACAATTTGTAGTGCGAACTGATTGAACAGCTCAAGCGGCTCTTTGGTTAAAGGCTGGACCACTGAGTGATACAGAAAAGGAAATCTGCATTTAGCAGTGAACACAAAAATGTTGATGATGGTAAAACCTCTTAATTTTTAAATATCGTGCCCTCCATCTCAGATTGTGAATTCAGCGACCAATAAAATATATATTTTGTTCCTTATTTGAAATTCGTTGAAACACATTCAAAGGAACCAGTATCTTATAAAGTTAATATAACAAATAGAATGCCAACGCGAGGGTGTTGGGGGTTAAAATCGGTAAAATGCAACGAACAAGCGAGCTTTAGATTTCTGAATTCTGAATAAACTTTTAACAAGAAAACTTCAATGAAATAATATTATTAGTGTTTACTGACATGGTTAAGCTTTTATTTGTGTTTGTGCATTTTAACTTTTTTATGCGTTGATTTATTAGTACATATGCTTATATCTAGCCGGTGGCCCATAGGGGAGAGGAGGAGATGAGGAAAACCCCCATTACTATAAAGTAACATACATTGTTTTTACGGCAAAATTAACTGGCAAACCGGCGTAAAGTAATGACAGTTGTGTACGTACCGCTTGTGACTGTAATTGACGAAGGTGAGCCGATAACGCAAGTTGGTAACGCTCCACCCAAGTTCCACGATATAGAAAAGTGATCCTTATACCCAGAGAAGTTACCACGGGACGTTATGGAAAGCGTGATAATGCAAGTTCCATAATTTCAAAAAAAAAGTGATCAACGCACCCAGAGAAGTTTTCACGTCGCTTCACCCAATACGCGGTAGTAGCGTTACGTCCCATGTAAATGTATTCGGTGACGCATTGCCCAAAATGCGTATTACCACGCATAACGCTCTACGCACACGTATTATATGCAATCCGATGAAGCTGTAATGAGCTTCTCTTCGCTTCCACAGGTTCAGCTCTGGCAGTGAATGACGCGAATGAATGTACCATTATTAGTCACACTTACAGAACAACTGAAAAACTTTCAACCCGGAAGTGTGACAAATACAAACAACAATCATAATTTATGAAAGCAATAAAATTGTCTAAAACAAAAGTTAGGACGTTACAGAAATGAAGACACCGTAATAACAATCAAATTATTGAATTATTTATTGGCATCCAAGGTAATAATAGGCTACATACAGTATTTAAAGTAATTGTAATTGTCAAAAGAAAAACTCTAAAAAAATAGTGTTGGCGTGAAGATGTGTTTTTTGTTGCCAAACGATATGCAGCATGTGATTCCCACTAGTCCTGCTAATGTAGTGTATGCGGAGGTGGGTATGTTCGATAATCTGAATATGAAATTTAGCTTAGATATAGATTGGAATCTGTTAAAACGATAAAGGCGTAAAGTGATCCTCGATGTCGCGTTTCGTTCGGTTTGTGAGTAGCCCACAGCCCACTGGGTGGGAGAACGACAAAGGGTAACGCGTCGGCATAGTAATTATATTCTTGGGGGGGGGGGGTCGGTAGTCGTTTAAGCGCTCTGATTTCTCGTCTGCCCCTTTATACTACACTATACTGTCCTGAACAAAAGAATTATTCACATTCGATTGATTTTAGTAGGGGGAAACCACGGAGCACAACTAGTACGAAATATGTAATGACTGGCATTATTTTGACGGTATCAGGTCTTTTTCCTTCCCTGAGATTGTAGACTATTAGAAACTTAGGTAACTAAGAAGTATTCTGTCAGAAAAAAGAGAAGCAGCTCGATTTTTGTAGTATTTTAAAGAAAAAAACAAATCCCACGAGCAAGATGTAAAATAACATGTGTGCGTAACAATTGTGCGGATTTCTATGGGCATCGGTAGTCATCAAAATACTGAAATTACTCGTTTATCCCCTTATATTACAAAAAAGAGATACAAACTTGTTTAGTTTTGTTGGAACTGAAGGTTTTGCGAAGACCCTATTCTTCGCAGAACCTTCAGCCGCAACACAAAATTTAGTCTTTAAAGCATTTCCAATAGATAAATAGATCTGTTCGAAATCGTAGAAAGTGTTTTCAGAATATAATACAGAATGTAAATAATTATTTATCAACATAAAACGATTTCAGTTTTTTCCATGCCATTACTGATCAAAGTAATACAAGTTAAACCGAAAGTAAAAAAGAAATAAGTCGAACGAACGGTTAAAATGGAGGTGTGGTCGCATATTTCCGATAAGGTGATAATGTCTTAATAACTGTCCGCCACTGGACCTTGATGTATAAAGTTTCCATCACTCAAACGTCATGGAATATCTTTGGATCTACGTATTGTGTATCGCAACTTTCGAAATAAATGACTGCCGTGCTTAGCTTCGAAATTATCGCGTTATGTTTGTAACTGTGCCCCGCGGGTTCACTCGCCTAATGAATATTAGAATAATCCATTTTTGACCGGCTTCGAGAAAGAGTGTTTAGGTATATTTTATTTCTACGCGATTGTGTCGTCAGTTGTGAACCGGTAAAAAATTTAGTTTTTACATTTCCAATAGATAAACGTAGATAGTGTCTTCGTCTCTGAAACTTTTCAGTGCATTGTTTGTTATTTTTGGAATCGATTTGGTCGTCTTTCTATTTAATTTAGTTCTATATTTATATTATATTATATACCAAATTTAATCGAAATTCGTCTAGAATGTTTGCATAACTGAGTAAGAAACATATGTATGTTTCTTGTTATTAGTGCGAAAATGTGTGCGTACACACTTTCGCACTAATAATATTAGTAGAGTTTGCTATTGTAGATATGCTGTGCTTGCTTGTTTGTTTCTCTATAACTCTGGAAATTATTGGATAATGGGATGGTTCTATCTATAATTATGTACCGTAGAGGAACTTTCTATGGGTAAGTTATTGCGTAGTTCGTTGTGTTGGTGTTTATGAACACAAAGTTTGTATGATTAAATTAACCTTCAGTATTCAAAATTTAATAAACTGTTAATATTAAACTTGATAATAACGCTCATAGTTCTTAGCAATATATAAATTAGGGTTGGCAATGACATCAAAAAAGGATTAAAATTGCATAATTTTAAGGCATGCATATTTCACTAGTTTTTTATATAGTATAGGGCGACTAGCGAGCAATTAAAGCCCTGCTACGACACGACTGACATAATTACGATGCCGTTGCGTTGCGTCTCTCTCCCATCAATGGGCCACCGGCTACTCACAAACACCACGAAATACGACACCGTAGATGTCACTTCACGGCGGTATCAAGTGAGTGATAGTTGGCTCCCCGGTCGTGCCACCCAATTCCGCTGCAAAGCAGCATGGCACTACCTTTTACTAAATATATAATAATATAATATGTATATGCAAGAGATGACCCTGATGGTTATGACTAGCACTTGAGACTTATATTCCAGCGGTCCAAGTTCAAACCAAGTCTTTTGTATTTTCTAAGTGCTCTTATGGGGAAAGATAACATCGTGAGGAAACACAGATTCGTGTATTCGAATTCGACCTAATCTAGGATTGGGCTGCTAGAAAGTATTCAATATTTCGTTTTATGTTTAATTCATATTTCATATATAACATTATATGCAAGCTTTGCCCTATGGTTTCACCCCCATAAAGTCTGTACCTAAGGTTGTCAGTTTTTTTGGGCCAAAAATTAAATATTATATTCTATCGATATCATGCTACGCACATCCGTGAAATCATTTTTGCATGAAAGAACAAACATACGTAATTTTTTATATACATATCTCAAAGGTTACGACTAGTGTAATTATTATATATAATATTATTGCCACATCAAAAACTGTGTGCGTCTTCCTCAATAACATTATGAGGGGTCGCAAATGCGACTGCATCGTCAGTAAACATGACATAAATCTCGTCTGCGTCTTCTGAGTACAAAAAAATAAACGGCTCCACAATAACTCACGTCCGTGCAGGTTCAACGGTTTACGTTATCAAGGGATAACGATATCAATACATTAATGACTTAAGGTTGTTTTTCCAAAAATGATACACAGTAACACACACATATCAATAAATTAAAATATATACTTAGTGGCAGTAGTTTACTCCTCAAATTTCTTTCTACAATTACATTTTAATGAACAAAACTGCCAAGTGCAGGATGGATTCGCGCACGGATGATTTCATATCATTACATACCAAAAGATGTGTTTGGTGAGAGCCTCCTACAATAAATAGTTTATTCTATTTCTTTAGCTGCTTTAGCGGCCACAGAAATACATCACCTGTGAAAATATCTACTGTCAAGCTGTGCAGTTCAAGGTACAGCCTGGTGACAGACAGGCGGAGGGATGAACATCCGTCCGTCGGAGTCTTAGTAAAAGGGTCTCGTTTTACACTTTCGGCACGCAACCCTAAAAATTAATATTACCAAGGGAATTTAGACCACCAAATATTGGAATCAGTTTATTCCTATGTAACATGAGATAAATATATCATTTTAGATGTATAGGTATAAGGAGGAAAGTAACAATTACATCATTTTAAGCACAACTCCGCCGATAAACATCAGCATAATAATTATGGAGATATGAACATGGAACTACAAGCGTCAGCGAAGCAGTAACCTTATGGTTGTATAATGCAAGTAAGTGATACCTCCCCGATCATACCAACACGATTAGGCAATGTAGAATACCATTACCTCGTAGAGCGTGCTAACAACACTCGTTTAAATTAGACAGTATTTACAACTTCACGGAAAATTGGTGTCTTAAGTTTACGCGTATGTTAGACACTACAATGAAACTACTTTTACGGATTTTATTGCGGTTTATTAAATTATTTATGTAGCGGGCTATATAAATAATTACCGCTTCGGAAGCTTTAAGCGGTAATCGGAACAACCAAAATTATAATTCTTCGGGTACTTTTAACAACTTGGTACACCGGGACATCTGTCACATCAGTCCACCCGTGACCGTGGTTGCTGTAAAGGCTCTGAAACGTCGGGCTACTTAAATAATTTAATAAACCGCGATAAAAGTATTTTTATTCACGAAAAATCTTCAAGTAACTCACCTCGTCATGATGTAACAAGGAAGATCAGTATTTTCCGCCAACACTGGAATACTTATTTAGATTCCCTCATTATCCTTAATACCAAATTGTAATTAATTTTCATTAACATTCTAATCAACACCCCAAGATTGCAAATTATGAATAATCGGACATCATTATATTTTCTTTATTTTTTCGTTTTTCTTCGTTGAGTAAGTACACTTGTGAGAATAACCCTGTTGAACTAAATATCAATAAGGTTTTTAATAAATATTGTTTACTAGCAGTCCGTCCCGGCTTTGCGTGGATTTTTACTAAATATGGCAAGAATTAGATAATTTACAAAAATACAAGAATTATAAATTATAATTTCTGTCTGACAACAAATAAAATTTATGACAAAACCATGTCTGTCGGGACAGCTACTTTTCAATAATTTCTGTAGCTAAGTAAATAAGGAAATTTACTTTAATCTCGGACTTCATCAGAGCTGAAGACTAGCCGTCGTCTAGTCCCGACCTTAATCCACTGGATTATGACTTATAGTCAGTTTTAGAGAATACAGCTTGCTCTAAACGCAATGATAATTTGGAGTCCCCATAATATGATTGGCAGTGAAAAATTTCGCCATTGAAAGAGTTCGTGCTTCTATTGATAACGGGCCTCAACGTTTAGAGGACTGTGTAGCAGCCAATGTAGAACTTCGAATAAGCTTTTTCTACATTGATGTCTTAAGTTTACGCGAATGTTAGACATTACAATAAAACTACTTTTACGGATTTTATCGCGGTTTATTAAATTATTTATGTAGGCCGACGTTTCAGAAGCTTCACAGCAACCATCCAGTCAACCCGTGACCGTAGTTGCTGTAAAGCTCCTGAAACGTCGGGCTACATAAATAATTTAATAAACCGCGATAAAATCCGTAGAAGTAGTTTTATTTTAAAGCGTTTTTATATTTTTAATTGTGTTATATTTGTGTATTAAACTAACACACTGAAAAAGTAATAAATGTTATCTGCCTTTAATATTTCTTTTTCTTTGTTACAATACTTAGGGCAAGACTAGGTATATCAGAAATCTTAAATATACAACATTTTTTAAATTTATAAAAAATATAAAATAAATTATTTATTTTCACTATTTCCACGTATATTATATTTATATTATTATAACTATTTCCACAATTATAATATTTATGGAAATAATATAAAAAGTTTATTTATTTATTCACGTGTTAACATGAATTTCCATCAAGAAGTGACAATACATTCAACCAACTGAATAAAATAAGTTTCCGTTGTCTAGTATCTGTAATAAAAGTTCTCACGGCACTTAGCACAGGGCTAGGCTAACGTGGTGTGATGAACCCAGAACATGCAATAAGCCTGCTGTTGTTTATGGCGCAGCGCCGCCGAAACTTGCGATAGTTATAACATGTTCAGTGTGCTGCCATTGCGAATAACCCTGGAGCCATTCTCCAGGCAATCTGAGTGTCCCTTTACCTCTTTAAAAATGAAAAATTCGCTTAAATTTTCAATAATTTTGCACGAAATAAATTCCAGAAAACGATAATTAATTGAGAAAGTGTGCGATTAATGGCATCCGGTGTTAATGTACAACAAACTCGTGCGGTTTAACTTGCTTCATTAGAGGGACATTATCTTCAGGAACTAGACGTTAGATAAAGACGTTGGCTAATCATCATCATCACCCTACTGACGTTGACTGCTTAATGATTGGTTTATGGTTTAACTTGCTTGCTTAATGATTGGTTTATGGTTTAACTTGCTTGCTTAATGATTGGTTTATGGTTTAACTTGCTTGCTTAATGATTGGTTATTGGTTTATGGTTAATTGTACAATAAACTCTTCCTAGAGAATAACTCTATCCATGGGTGAAAGCCGCATGAAAATCCGTTCAGTAGATTTTGAGCAAATGTATCACATACCGACATACTGTTATAAAGCTGTTTATGAGAGATATCCTGGTTTTATTTGTAGTTATGTCATAGTTAAATAAAAATCCAAAAGTCATTAAGAAGGTGGCCAGATGCCTCAGCTTGTTTGGAGCCCGAGTAATATAATCAAATAAAAAACCAAACATGTGAAAGATACAATAAACATCTATTACTCGACGTAATACTAAATAATCATAATTCTTCTGGTACTTTATCTGGACCATAATTTTTCTTAAATATTGTTAATTCTAATTTCAAATTATGATATAGTAATATATTTTTAAGTATTTTTATT
>JAFELO010000951.1:184369-227378 GCA_017140195.1 Eumaeus atala | reverse complement strand
CTTTGTTGATGACTGATTTGAAAAATTCTTTATCCATTAGAATCCTATATTGTCTCTGATGAGCATAGGTTATATAACATTTTCTAAAAAGTTATATATAGTATACCGCAGCGGCAGAAATTGTCGATAGCTTACTTTAGCTAATCATAAATATCTATCGGGATGCATACTTGTCATCTGCGGGAAAGGACCACCCGGTCTGTCCCCCTATCGACCACAATCTCACCCGGACCATCGCCCGACAAGTCTTGAAATAACCCATGAAGCTGCCTGTACTGGACACCTCCGTCAGCATAGATCAGTAAAAAAAATGTTTGTGGGGTTAGTCTGTAGTGTATTCGGTACTACAACACAAACCCCACACACCACCGGAATTCTGTTGACTGCCGGCGGATTATCCGCATAATTGTCATGCAGACGTCTTGCCGTCCACACCGCTTCACCTACAATGAGCCACCGAAACTCACAAACCACATGAAACTCGACAGAATGACTAGCACCTCTCTCGTCATGCCGACCTAATGGTGACTGCAATGCATTATTGCAGTACCTCCTACAAAATCTGAGACCATAACAATACTATTCACTTGCAAATGGCCACCGGCCCCGGATGGGTTCGTAAAATTCGGTAACGGCATTTCAATTCGTTTCATCACGTCACAAAAAAAGAACTATTTAAAGACATCCGGCTGGCTCAGTGGGTAACGTGGCGGTTGGTTCCCGTGTTACGCCAGAGGTCGCGGGTTCGAATCCCGCCTAGGTCTTGCATGTTTATATATGTATTATGCGTATTACTATAATAAAAATCTTAAATATATAAAATTTCTTAAATTTATAGGATTATTAAATATATTTCCATTGTCTAGTACCTGTAACACAAATCCTTACGGTACCTAGCACAGGGTTAGGCTAACGTGGTGTGATAAGTCCACAGATAATATTATTATTATTATTTCAAACTGTCAGTAATAATATAAAAGTTGGGAATAGGCACAAAACAATCCTGGCTATTACAATTTACAGCTAACAATTGGCGCGCTTCGCCGTCGTCTAGAAGTTGCTATTTAAGAGGTCACCTCATAGGAACTTCTCGTAACTTTACGTATGAGTAAATTTTTTATAACAATAACACTGAAGTCAAATACTCGACTAAGAACATTATGGCACATGTAAATTAACAAATGGATAGTATCATTGTAGTTTTTTTTATGAGGTATTGCCCATACCATTCACAGTCACATTGAGTTGGTACGACCGGAGCCAGCCATGCTTTTTTTACGAGATAGATGGCAAACCAGCCAATGACTACCGCCGCCCATAGATATTTGCAAGACCAGGAGTCTTGCAGACGCTTTGCCGACCTTCAGGGATAGGTGTTTTTTTTCCAGCCGACACCCAGTATATGATATAGCGCGGGAGGCAGCTGGTTCCACGGTACGGTTGTACGCCGCGAAAAAGTGGTGTTCAAACCTAACTGCTGTGGACTAAAGGACATCAAGATGATTGGCGTGGAGATTAGAGTTCTGTCGCGATGTCCAAAGATGGAATTCTGCTACTGGTATTACGCCGCACAATCCCTTAGAACACTCCCCATAGAAAATGATGTCGCGTTTCATGTGGTTTTTGAGTTTCCGGTGCTCTTACAATAACCAAAGACAACTCCTGGTGTGGAGGGAAAAACTGAATTTATGTTTGTATTTGGATGGACGTATTCACGAATTTTCATTAACTAGTCGTATTAGGGGTTTTATTGTGATACTGCTCCCTTTTTGTGCGATTTGTGAGGAGTCGGTGGTCGAGGGAGGTAGGACGGGAGGGTTATGCTGCATTGCATCGGAATTGGGCCAACACCACCGGCGCGGTACCACTCGTTTACTTGATATCATAATAAAATAACACCTACGGTGTCGCGTTTCATGTGGTTTGCTAGTAGCCGGTGGCCCATTGCGGGGAGATGAAAGGGAGGGCAACCCGCCGACACAGTAATTATGCTGATGTTCATGGGCGTCGGTAGTCCTAGAAGGATTCCGATTGCTCGTGTGTGTCCCTATACTATAAAAAAAGGATTAATAATTATGCGAATGTCTACTGGCATCGATTATGTTCAAAACGAGCCGATATCTCTTGCCTTCTATATATACTATTTTTTTATATCTATCTACTCTTCAGATGTAGGGGAGGAAATGTGGAGGGCAGAACATCCATATCCATCCATGACAGTTATGCCGATGTTTATGTTTGCCGGTATATATCAGAATTCTCCACAGTTTTTTGCCCCCTTAATACTATGAAAAAAAAGTTTATCGAAACTTACTGCCCTTGTTGCACTTCAGCCTATCGATGTAACAAAACTGGGGTAAGACGGTACATATTCTGTGGGAAACATCGACGCAATGAGACCGCTACGCTGACACAATTCTTATTTTGTACGAGTTAAAATGGCCCCGCCCCATCCGACATTTGGCCCTGTTTGAACAGTTTTGCAGAAGCTGGTCACAGCGTTGCATATCCTTTGATTGTGCTGACATATGGGCGTTTCATTCTGTACCGCTTGTTACACAAAGTAAAAGTTTTAAGTGAGTTCATCATAGATTACGCTTTTTTATAGGATAAGAGGCAAACGAATAGGAGGTAAGTAACTACAGCCACCCATAGACATCCGCAGCACCCGACGTTGTGCAAGCGCTATTGCAGTTTGCCAAATTTCTGTGATTTTATATATCCTTAGCACTATACAAGCTTATTTGTGAATGAGGCTACCTAGCAATCGCTACGGTCTTGCGTTTGTGAGTTACCGATGCTCTACTGGAGATGAGCAGGATAGCGCATCCACATGTCAATAATCAGGATATCGTTTGCCCTACGCCCCTGTACTTAAACACTTAGATATCTATACGTAGATATCTATACTAAAACACTTGCTGGTCTTTAAAAAATCCCTATACAGCTTTAATTCCTGTAATTTATTTTAATTGGTTTAATGGCATCACTGCTGGTGGTCCGCTGGTTGTGTGGCGCTCGCGGCATGGGACCTGCTGGCTGGTTAGAACCCCGTGGATTCTGTCGGTTGCCTACTGAGATACTCCCCGAAACGAGTGCCAGCTTGTGTTAAAATTACATATTTAGAATATTTATTATACGAGTATGCGTAATTGAGCATAATATATGAATACTAAGTTAACAGAGATAGATTTATGTTTCTAAATTCCCTCGTCTCGATCAGTCTTCATTCTTAGGAAGAGGTAGTACTATTCTGCACAGGAGGAGGCAGTGCCGTGCATGACACCACATCCTAGGAGGACGTAACGGAATCGGGAATCTTCGGTGTGGCGTTTCGTGCGGTTTATGAATCTCGCTCATAATTACCGTAAAATCTTCTGCCGCATTCGCTATTTAACCTTTTCCCGCTTTCGCTATTTGAACCTTCTGCCGCCTTCGCTATTTGAACCTTCTGCCGCCTTCGCTATTTGAACCTTCTGCCGCCTTCGCTATTTGAAACTTCTCCCGCCTTGGCTATTTCCGACCCGATGCAATTTGTAAATGCTACAATGCAGCTGAATTAGGTCGGCCGTACCGGGGAGGTACCTCTCGTTCATATAACTATATTGTGAAGTGATTGCTATACCCATGGGGCAGTGGAGGCTCATGAATGGAGGAAGGTAGAAAGGCAACGTTCTTGCATAGTATAATCATTACCCCTAATATTATTTAAAAACTACTGGTATGTAAGTTGTGTTTCTTTAATTGATCTGCGAATGCATACCCGACAGAGTCAAAGAAGCGCTCGGTCACTTGCAGGCTGCGCCCATTCGGATCTTTACTGTTACCCCCGACGTTACTGCTACGTACTACCATTTTGTCCATGCACCTTGTGTTATTGATACAAGACGTTATCACGTCACAAAAACGTTGAAAGGATTTGATGGTGAAACCCTGATGATGTTGGTTTGTAAATGTAGTTTAATGGCGGCCATGACGGCGGTTCACGCGCATCAAATAATGAACAAAATCCTAGTAGATCTCGGAAACACAAACAATTTTGACAGCAACAAATTGTAGCACGCTGTTTCTGGGATTGTAAATGTAACGTTTTAAAATTCCTAATTCGTTACATCCTCCTAGAATTTCGACGGCCGCGTCAAAACAATCACGAGATTGATCATCGGACTATGTTTGTTTGTCGATCTGTCGCATACTTTACATCGTGGGATTAAGATTAAAAATAAAACATTAATAAAATTATGTGAGTCGCAGCTTCACACAAGAATTGTTAGATAGAAATTAGATCAATCTTAGTAAGAGGTAGTGCCATGCTGTATTGCCAGCCGAATTGGACCGGCACGCCCAGGGAGACACCTCTCGCGCATCGTGCGGTTTGGATGTAACCGGGGCTTATCCCCTCCGGAGGAAGAAAGGACGACAACTCATTTATTTTACACATAGAATATGGGGCAAACGAACAATTGAAGCCCTCTTACGACCACAGACGCGCATGAACATCCACATATTTACTATAATGCCGATGTGTTGCTATCCTCCCCCCCCCTCCCTCCGAGGGCCGCCGGCCACTCACAAACCGAGCAAAACGCGACTCTGAAGATGTCAATTTACGACGGTATTATGTGAGCGAAAGGTACCCCCAGGCACTACCTCTTCCAAAAATCTGCATGATAATAATGTCGGTAGGAGATTGTTCGCTTGTTCTTCTATACTATTAAAGACATCTCTCTACTAAGCCTTTTTTAAAAGCATGGTTCGCTTCAAACTGGCATGAGCAAAAAACTGAATATGCAGTTCTTTGGTGATTGCCTATCATTTGATCTCGTCCTGACATCCGGACACTCTAAACGCACAACGCTACAAATTAAGGGACAATTCACGATTTTCTTGCCCCTTTGCGGGGTGCGAGAGGGTTTCATTACATCGACCTCAAACCTGGTCGCACGACGAGCGCTCAGACATCTTCACTTCCACCTCATACTAGTCACTCCGAAAATTCGGGTAGTGTACGCCCACCTTATGCCCCCTATCGTTCAGCAGTCGAAAATGAGCGCGTATCAGAGAGCGGAACTTAATTACAACTCAAGCACAGATAAACGAGTTTACACGTTACTTCTGTGCTCTGCTTCGACACTGTTTGTTTCAAATAAACATCTGGAACTCCAGGGCAAACAAGTTAGTCGCAAGAGATTCACAATAATTATATTTTTCCACATAACTAATAGAGAAATGTATTATTTCAGCGGAACGAATAAATAATTGAATATTAAAATATATTTTTGGCTAAGACATTATTTAGCTGTGAAAATTTGATGCCGAATAGTTATGGACAGCGACAGGCAAGGTCTCAGATAAGAAGGTAGACATGCAAAAATTTGCTATTGATTATCAACTTGAATTAGTAAGTATATAAGACGTAAACGAGCAGTGGGGGAGATTAGATGACAAGGCACATTATGTAAATGCGCGCCCTTTATTCTCCCTTATCACAATGGGCCACCGGAAACTAACAAACCGCAGGAAAAGCAATAGCACATCCACCACTTTACTTTTATCTGAGCGAGAGGTTCCTCAGAAAGATACCACCCCTGTCACGCCGGCTCGACTCCAATGCAGCATGGCACTAACTCTTACAAAATTGTATGTCTTAATGATGAGGAAAACATATAGACGCCTCATATGTATGCTCCTGTCAGACACGTTTCAGCCTAATAGATTTCCGCGGGGATCTCTCACAGTTCATCGTTGTTTACCCGTCTATAGGTATATGAAAATTATTTTCTCATCTGAAGGTCGTGCAAGAGGGATCGAACTGTAAGGACCTTTTGCTCATTGGAAATAAAACACTACTAATTGAAAAAAATATTGCATACATGTGACGCGCTAACACTTTTCCTTTCCTTAGGACCCACTACTGTTACTTACATTTCGTCGGATAATCATTTCAAATTTCCCAAATTGCCATCCATTCAGTACGTTCTGCCTTAAACAAGTAACAAAAATGTCTAATTAGTTCACATTTATAATATCGGTAGGATTTATTTTCTTAAAGGATTTAAAGCATCGCACTTAAATAACTTACAAGGAAATTCATATAACATTAAAATCGGAACGATATTATCTAAGATAATTAAATGTTATCGAGATGAAACAAACAAAGAAAAAGTTTTCTCTTCTTTTCGTCTATACCATTATCATAAGTCCGATGTAATTAAAACGATAAAAAATTGTTGGAATTGATGAATTTAATACTCCTCAGTGTTAAATTCATCAATTCCAACAATTTTTAAATTTATAAAATATTATTCCTTGAGAATAGTTCTGAATTTCCCACATAAAAAAGTGCTTCTTTTTCGTACTTAAACTTATACTGTGGAAGCGAAGGGAAGCCCAGTACAGCATCGTCGGATTGTAATGAGTGCTCGTCTGGCGACGAAACTAGGTTTGGGGTCGTAAGTGGGACCGACCCACGCCTCTCACCCGCAGATGGGAAAGCTGCATCCCGATATGAGAGTGTTTGTAACAGCTAATTTAATTATTACTATCACGGCTAAGAGGGACTGAGGGGTCCCTCCTCCCCCGACTCTGAAATCTGGGGCAGCTCGCGCGCAGTAGCTATAATGGCCTCTACGCTGACATGAACGTTTGGCTCATGACCTAAAAGCTGCATGTCAGCTCCTGTATGCAACTAGAGCTAACATAATTCTGAAGTAAAAGGTGCCCAAAGACGTAAGCATCAGTATAGTAAAACGTTATGCTGAAGATACGCTCGATTGCTGCGTCTCTTTCACTTATTAAGGAGTAAACCTCACTAATATATACAGATAAGTTGAGAGTATGAGTCCCGTTTCGAGATACCGCCGTAAAGAGACATCTTCAGTGTCGCGTTTCGAGCGGTTTGTGAGCAGCCGGTGGCCCATTTTGAGCAGTGAAGTAGGGCAACACATCGGCATAGTAATTATGTGGATATTCATTGGCGTCGGTAGTCGTAAAAAGACTTCGATTACTCGTTTGCCCCCTATTTAAAAAAAAGATATTGGTTAAACACCTTTTTATTATATTATACATGTACTTTGCTGGGATCAAGTCTTTAGGGATTTTCTATAGATCATAGGATTTTATCGATCAACACCTAATAATTTTAATTGTTGACAACGTCGTGTAACGACAACAGACTTAAAGTCGAATATCAAATTCCAAACGCACAAGTGTAAAACACAATTTTGTTACCAACAAACTATAAACTAATTTGGCACCAAAACGTAACCAGTATGTGATCAAATAAAAGCTAATATCGAGTATCAGTGCATTGCGAAACGTTAGTACGCAATTGTAGCGAACACGTCGCTTGGCAGGTAACAAATACAACCCAACTGAACGTGAAAGGTCACAACATTGTAGAGCAGAGCTTGTGTGTCCGAGCACAATGTGTAAGGGCGGGTTGCACGGCATGCCGCGTTCACACCGGTCGTCGAATGTAGAGCATGGTGTGGTGGCCGCGATGCCTCCAACAAAAAATCAGTGTAAGCTCCACACGAAGGCGTCTCGGTCGCGCGCTCGCTCTCAAAGGAGCCGGCATTTACGATCGCATGTTACTTTTTTAAATTACGAATACCGCGAACTTTTTTTTTAAAAACACACGCAATAAAGGCCAGCGTGTATTTCTCGTATGTGAAAAGTGTATTTATTCGTAGGTGTTGTGGTAATTAGTAACATATGGCTTTGGCATAGGTCCGGTGAGGCTTATCAATCGTGCCACTCCGATGATATAGTCACGATAGCCAAGCACGTGTCTATTGCTGGAGGTTCGCCGTTCACTTCATGTGTTTTATTCTGTACTTGCACAATACTTATTTCAAAATGACTCATACATTTTGATAGATGATCCGAAATATTTAGAACAGTGGGTACCTTTGTGGTCTTATTTGACCTTAACTTTTATAGGTATAATTACCTTTTTTCTGATGGTTCCAATCGGTTCTGGAATTTTGTAGTTACAAAGTAAGAACGTGCGAAAATTTAACACTGATATTTGTGCTATTGGGGAACTTCACTTAAAAATAAAACTTTGCTTGCAAATATTTTTACATACATTATCTTATTTCGATGCTTTATTTTAATCAAGTAACTACTTGGTCATAAATACACACTCTAATAAGATAAAAAAAAACAAATTTAATATCTACTTAATTTATTAAATTATATTAACAACTCAAAAATTAATCTACTGCTATCATGTTTATCAAATTGGTAAATTCTATAATTTTATTCGAGTATAGAACCGTTATCCATAATATATTTGTAAATACACTACAAATAATTACAATAAAATATCTGCACTAACCATGTCACGCGAATTCACATATTTTTCCAACTCAAATTACTTAAATATAAATAGCCTATAACATTCTTTAACAATTTGTCAAGTGTGTCTGGATGAGCGCGTTCAAGCAAAAACGCTCTACAGCTTTATAATAGCTGTTATCCAGGAATTTCTCGGCGATCCTTTATTTTCAATTTAGCTGTGGGCTTTTTAAGACAGTTTTCTTTTGTTGATAGTGTCAAATTGCAATTTAACTACTATAAATTCAGTTATAATGAACAGCTAAGGAATTATTCTACGCTTCTCGTAGAGGTCTTTTTCTGTTTGTCGACCCCTGCCATCACTTTTTATATTTTCAAGATAATGGCTTGGTAATTTAATAGGTTTTATTTTTCGGTCGTACCGTGTCGCTTAACTCAAAAGAAGTATGCCACAATGAAATGTAACAAATACGCATTTGTTTACGATTTTAAGAACTACAAATAAAATTTCTAGAATGTCATTTTCACACCGTGTACTGTAAACGCAGGTAAGAGTCAGAATGAGAATATGGTTTTCGTTCTAAATAAATCACTCTGGCGTTATTGACAATATTTGTTTCCGTACATATATATTTTTTTCAATCAAAAAAAGTTATAAAACACTTTTTTTGCACGTTGTAACAAGGTTTGCCCCGTCTTCACCCGCAAATAATAGAGGCCGACCTGCTGCTATAACAAACTATACTTAGTCTAGATCCTCCCTTGGGAATTGTTCCTTGGAATTGAAATACCCAACATAGCACGTACAATACGCTAAGCTACCGCAAACTTGCGGACCAGTCCTATATTAAGAGGCCGTGTTTCAGCCCCGCAGAGTATAGGCGAGGTGAGAATGTGACGAAGCTTTCGGAATGATGCCCAACCCAACTCAACTCGAAGTTATATCTACCTAATTGCAAGAGCTGCCCGAGGCGGACGTATTCGTCTACGACTTCGAGAATAGCACCATCAATGTTGACCGGCCCAGGGAGAACGTGTTCGTTGAACATGATGTTTGTTTCGTCCAAGTTCATCCTAACGCCAATACAATATTAGAATAATACGGTATAATTGTGGCCTATTGGAGGTGAGATGGAAAGGGCAACACGTCTGCATGACAACAGTAATCCATGCGTGTCGGTAGTCTTAAAAAAGCACCGATTACTCGTTTTCCCCCTTATACCAAAAAAAAGGTATCAATTACAGTCTATAAACGTCCTATCATTTCATCACACATTAGTTTGTATATAATTTTTCTCACGACATGGATCTACAGAAGAGCTTGTACTTGCGGACTGCCGTCCCTATCGAGTCTTAATTAAAACTTTCATAAATGGTACGATAATATAATCAGCGGCTGACATAAGTAAGGTATCATTACATTGGCACATGCATTTACGTTATCAATTATCGCTTTCGCAATAAGGGTATTTAAATATCAGTGATAATAGGGTATACGAGACTTTGGGTACGCAAAAGGATTTTCTTATTTATTTTTAGCTGTGATAACAAATGCAATATCGAAATAGGCACAGCATATCACTATTCTAGACACATCAATAACAGCAGAATCGTGTATATGAATGTAGGACATATCCAGAGCATATTTCTCTCAGTTTAAAATAAGACCGCGCATTAAAAATTGAAGTCTGAATATGACAACATTCATAATTATTCCTTATATAAGTTCTCTTATATTTAACTTAAATCTAGCTTAATTTCATCGTCAACTACCTACCGAAAAGCCTCCAGTCCAGCAAATTTTTACGAAATTGTTAGATGGCACTAATAAAAAAAGTATAAAACCCATTTCAAAACAATATGACGAGAACGAACAAAAGCTTTTGAAATAATCGACAAGTTAAAGGACACCGGAAGACCAATAAAATTCCGATGGAAGCGAAACTCTTAAGCTTTTGGGCTTAATAACGGAGATTACATCGCTTAATGTCACTTTGTTAAAATTCTGCCACTGTGAGAGGTGTTCTCTATACATGCATGAGATTACGTAAAAGTTGTTTTGTTGTAATGAGTAACATTCGCGTAAAATTAAGACATAAACATGCATGAGATACTTTGCAGAGTTGATCAACAATTGAATTAATGCTAAAAATAAAACTATTATAAATCTATAAATATTATCTAGCAAGGCCCACGAAAGCTGTCTTACTGTATGTGATCGTTTTTCCAAGAATCTACGTAACAAATTTTCATGTGGTCTTCATCCATGAATAGTGCTACCTCCGATGAAAGTTTTAGTGTATTATTTGTTACCGTTATTCATGGTCGAAGCCAGGGCGGATCACTGGTATATTATAATTATTTTTTTATTATTTAATATATTATTATTGAATTATAATCAAAACGTTATTGGGATGGTTTTATTTAGTATTCGTCTAATTAAGTTAGCACGACTTCTTGTGGGATCGCCTCCTTGATTAGCATTTTTTTCTTGGAGCAGTGTTTCTAATATTAGCTACTAAAAATAACAAACTAAAGCTATATATACAATACAATAAACTAAAGCTAAAAAATAAAATAATTAAAAATTGTAATAGCAAAAGTTACAGATAAATATTATATAATTAATATTATGATAAAAATATATTACTAAAAATAGTAAGTCATGGTTATAACATGATTAATAGACTTTTGGAGGCTTTTTTTTTGAGGTCTTTTTCTTGCTGAAAACTGAGAGAGGAATCGTCACAAAATAGGACACCAAATGGCACGAGGCCATTTGGCGCTATCACAGTATGCAATAAGCGTGTTATTAACATATTCGAGTGATATCCAATTACAGTAAAAATATTTCATTGTACAATAATGTATTGATAGGAAAGCAACACCACTCACCTATATTATATTAAATTTATTTTACTTCATCAGTCCCACCATAGCGAAATATCCTTCAGTCCCACCATAGCCGACTCGGAGCCCCCTGCAGACCTCGACCGGTTCTCGAGGGCCACTCTACGATCGGAGAGGTACGCCTCCAACAGCCTCCGCACATATGGGACCACTTCGAAAAAATTAAATGCCTCCCTCTGTGTGGGAGGCCGACGGCGTTCGCGATGTCCAAAGTCACCGCGACCACTACCTCCCTCCTGTGTTCCGCTTCACCCGTCACCGCCCGTAGGCACTTGAGTACATTGACGGTCGACCGCTGTGTACGGAACCCGAATTAGGACTCAGAGGGTCCGGGTCCCGAGCCCTCTTCGAGTCGCTGTATTAGCCGCGAGGACAAAATCCTTTGGAAGGCCTTCCAAGTTTTATTAAGCAACACCACCAGCCGCACCGACGATGCCAAATCCAGGATCCGCGCCACTTTTAGTAACAGGCAGGCCCGACCCTCCTTCCATGCCTCCTCTCGGCCAATATAATAACAGTTACTTTAGTTAATCTTAAATAACTATCGGCTTGCATCTGCGGCAAAGAGGGGTATGTTCCCCTATCGACCACAATCTCACCTGGACGTATCTTATAGTAACCGATGAAGCTGCAACAGACACTTCTCGAAAATCCCCAAAATGTGTTTATTAGGGAACTTGATTGTACCTAATGATTTTTAACGATAGTACCAACTTATCAAAGTAGCAAGAGACTCAATTGTTACGTATAGTGAGAGACCATCACTTCGTGAGAGCAAGTAGTACTTCCACGATCATGCCTATTCTCTACAATATTCCTTTCTTATAAGTGGAGATGGCGCATTTGCGCAAGGGTCAAGGAGCTAGGCTATGAATTTCCCAAATTTAAAATAAAAAAGTACCATATTTGGTAGGGTTGGCTTATTCTTATTTCAACACTTCTTCTGGCCAAATTCATGGCTTCTGGCCGTGACATGTGACGGGACGGGTCGTGTCCAGCTGTACACGTCTCCTGGCTGCTACTGATGATGATGATAACCATAGACACCCATAAACATTTGCATCGCCAGAGGTCGTACTGCGTCACGTCTTTATATATTTGAATGTAAATTGCAACTCTCATTAACAATTCTAATTTGAAACTTTCTTTGTTCACCATCCTTTTATTACGACAAGCAATTCCAAATGAAAGGCTTTCAAGGTAAATAAGCTGGACCCTTTTTACGTCTCATTGTGAGAAACGAGTCCTTGCAAAATTAAACAAAGACTAAATTAGGCTATACATAAATAACTATATTTTGCGGCCGAATATTTTGTGAGTTGATCTAGGCCAGAAATTTCGATAATAGTATGAGAATAGGAAATAATATAGATCTATCGATACAGAAAGAGATTGTTGTAGTTACGCTTTTTTATCCAAAATCTTCTATGCAAGACATAGCGATGCGACATGCAGCCGAATTGAGCCCTCCGGGGAAAAAACAAAAACAAAACCGGGGAATTACCACCACTCGCTCACATGAAACCGCCGTAAGGTAGAAGCTATGCTCTCGAACAGATTTGTGAAGTAGCCGGTGGATCATTGGGGAGATGGTGAGAAGGTGGTGTACGCATCTGCAGTTATTAATGGGTGTCGGTAATCACCAAGCCACTCCATACTATCTTCCTATGCTATTATAACGAGACAAAATACCTACGTATCAATCTAACACGTTTCAGTCACGTGTCAATCACATGGCACGTGATCTGACACGTGACTGGAGTTTACTTCTTGGGACGAATACGACACTAAACTGGAAAGGCGCAGGAGACGTGAGCTACGCACGTAAAGCGTGAAGCGTTACGAAGATCGTGAAATGTTTCACATGATTACATATTGTTATACTTGCCACGGGGCTTAACATCGCTTCTTAAGTATAATTTTATTGGAACCCAAAATTTTTATAAGTAACCTCGACTTGGTTTGCTGCGCTTGTCAAAGGAACTGAATCTGTCTATATAAATAAAAATCAAACTTGACTATCTCAAATATCAGGACAGTCAACACTACTGTAATATTTTATACTGTGACTACATAGGAACATAAAGTTTGGTACATATCCCCTTCAATCATGTACATGAGCATTACAGAACTTTTTAAAAAATCATCTCCTACGGATGTGAAGTTTATGTGGAACTAAAGCATGTTACGCGGGTGAAACCGCGCGGCGCTGCTAGTCTCATACATAAAACTCTCGTGTCACAATGTTAGTTAACTTAAACCTCCGAAGCGGCTTTACTGATTTTTACATAATTCCATATGCATATTCAGTAGATCTAAGCATCAGTTACTATCTACTTTTCATTCCCCAAAGTGATAAGGTAACATAATGGTTGCACTAAAGCTTTTGAAATATCGTGCTATTTAATTATTTTACATAATTAAATAAACCGCAATAAAGTCCGTAAAGATAGTTTTATTGTAATGAGTAGTAACATTCGCGTAAACTTAAGACATCAATAAGATATTTATCTGATTCTTTAGAGTAGTTTTTATGGTGAAGAGCACAATATTATTATTCACATAGTAAATACATTACCATAACGTTCAGCTGAACAGAAACGATTTGTTAGTTCCCTAACATTGTTATTAACATGTGGATAGCAGACGTACTTAAATTTTATTTCATACAATCACAAAACTTCGCCCCGCGACGCCCTCAGAAGCAACCAGCGCCGTAACGGAATATTGTAGTTTGCGAAGTACTTAAAATTCCACCAACTTGTGGCAGTCTAAGTCGATGGAGGCCGTGTGTTGAGATGTGAACGGCTATCTATATTACTGTTCATGTACCACCCTTTGGGATTTGGCCAACATTACGCAGATAACTTTCAAGTGACGCGACATTTTTGACTTAAGTTCGTATACAGCGAGGTGACAGTACGGTAACAGTCATTTTGTGAGACTCTCATTTTTACTGTAAAATAGAAAACGACAAAAGACACACGAAAATCGTCCACCTGTCTATCCAAGATTAACCCAGCATTATCGAATAATTTAAATTAATTTAATTGAATAGAAGTAGTATTTAAGTTTAATTGATATAATACCAACGTCAATAAACACCTTCGTAAATACAATTGAAATTAGTCCAACCCCACTCTTTTAAGATTATTTAGGATTAGTTTATAGGATTACGGGGCAGACGGGAAATCGGAGTCTTTTGACGACTACCTACGCCCAATGACATCCGCATTATTGTTGTCATGCAGATGCGTTCCCCTTCGCGACATCATAAATGTCACTTTACGGCGGTGTCGTGTTAGCGAGAGGTGCCTCCCCCGTCTTGCCGTCCCAATTCGTCTGCTATGTAGCGTGGCAAAATTAAAAAGTAAATATTAAATTATTATATTTTATTGGTTAAAACGTATAAATTTACGTTTATAATGTAAAATAATATCTCATAAACTGTCTGACTCAATAAAATTGATTTTATTTAGACTGTAGGCAAGAACAGATCCTAAGACTTTATAGACACATATTTCACGAAGTCTACACGACTGACGAATCCCTAATGCGGATTTATCTTATGACCTGGCCTCTTCATAGTGGACTATAAGACGTGTATTAGCTCCCACATGATGCTATTGTTTTGTATGAAAATATGTCCCGAAATACGATACTTTGCGTCATCTGTGCCGAGGACATCTTTACATAGTTTTGACATAAATATAAAAACGTAACCATGTTCTAGGTAATTTTGCGGACATGTAAATAAATGTTATCTTTGTAAAGCACATTCTATTTTCAAAGGTGAAATACTAAGATACTATGAATTTATTGGCAGATTTCTTAATTTAATATGTGGACTACGGACAAAACCACGAGCAGAAACTTATAATACTTTTAAGATTATTTAGGATTATTTTATAGGATTACGGGACAGAGCTTGTGTTTATTTTGTAAAATCAATCGACAACATTGCCAAGTCTCATCAAATTCCGTTCAGCACTTTTGACATGATAGAGTAACATCCATGCGTTCTCAATTGTTGCATTTATGATATTAGTAAAGTTCTCCTCTTCCATCTTTTTAGGAGAAAGTTAGCGATCAGGCGACATCACATGATATGCCCAATTGTGTACGAAACGGCTCCATCTGATAATATCATATTCATTGCGCAATTTCGTTTTCTTTTGTCCTGAATTAGGCCGATGAGGTAAATATGAACTTTTCCGTTTAAATATTGAAATCCCAAGTCGTGCACAAAGGGTTCCTTACTTTTAACGATATATTGTAAATTCGGAAAAAATACGGTTGTTGTATGGGGTCCCATAATTTATTATTTTATTCTGTTTTTCAGTATTTGTTGTTATACCGCCAATAGAAATACATCGTCGGTGAAAGTTTCATACATGAAATATAGCCTGGACGAATGGACGAAAAAGACGAATGGACAGACAAACAGTGGATTCTAATGCCTTAAAATGGACTTGCTTCAGTTCTGGTGGATTTTATTTGTGGGTTTCAACATGTTAATGGTTTCATTAATTTAGAATAACGTACCTATTATTCGAAAAACGAAATATAAAAAAACTTACCTATAGGAAGTAATTAAAAACGTTGTCATAAAACTATTCGACTACGAAGAGCGTTTATACGATAGTTGTCAATTTTTAAGTATCCGCTGGGGATGGCACGAATTGGATTAAGTTTACTTAAAAGAATATTTTTAACAACGATTGGAATAAAAATAATTTGAATTTATTTTACTCCATTTGGATCTCACGTCATTCGTTGGCCTATATACAGTAATGTGATCCTAGCCGAATTTCGGCTACAGCCATGTCTATAGACACTAGCCAACTGCGCAGGACATAGTATAGCGCACGAGTATGTTCGTAGGCACAAGTGCACTCCCTGTTTTCTTTCTCCAATTCCGGTGGGATGGCAATCATACACGACCGGAGAGAGATCAGGCGCAGGAGCGACTGCTCTCCGGTATACGGGGGTGTAACTCCGCTGACTTCCTGACTTCGAACGGTTGTAAGAAATTTAAAAATCCAATAACACTTTAGTCCAACCCAGGACTCGAACCCGGGACCTCACGACTGTGGTTGAACATGCTAACCACTAGACCACGAGACAAGTAGCGGATGGTTAAAGGGTAAAGGGGTTGATCATAGAGTCGCAGCTATTACATGGACAAATATATTATATTAATGTCCAGGCTAACTCAAAATAAAATATAAAATTTATTTTACATTTGATTTAAACACAAATTCAAGTACACGTCTTATGAGGCATTAATTTTAAGTGTCTGATGAAGGTGTTGCAACATTAGTACAAAGTTATCAAAGTTATTCTGACCCCTATTTTGTTTTAGTTGAAGTATTATATTAAGTTGAAACAAAAACCGACCAAACGCAATCATGAGGTTAGCGCATGACGCAGCACTGTCTATTTAAAAATAATACAGCAAAAACTCGTGTGTAGCATGGGAGCCCCTTAAAATTGTTTGTTTGTTTTATTAGTTGTTATAACGGCCATAGAAATACTTACATGAACTGTGAAAATTACAGCTTTCATTTGCATCTCTCATACCTTGAAACCTTAGTTACGCCCACTGTCAGCATCATTACATCTTAGTTTGACTAAGGATCACAATTAAGTCCTATCGAGACCACTAAAAATAGAACGAGACATAAGGATAATAACATTTTACAAGTTTTTGTCCATCAGAATCAGAATTCGCACCATTGTCGATATCAGAAGAGCTCATACTTTAAAAGGCGATGTGCTCATAAAAACGAATGCTCACAATGCGTCGATAACCGTTAATTTTGATTATTGAGTGTAAAACGTAAATTGTTTGGCGCCTTATCATTTTGCAATAAAAGTGCATGTCGTCCGTATATACGGATCGTGATGTGTGGCGCTCCGATCACACTGCCAGCCTTCCGGAACTGGGGTGAAGATGTGTTGTTGTTGGTCATAGATATAAAATATTATCATCACCATCATAACTATTATCCGTTATAGTTGATTTAACGTATTGTCACATCTTGATGGAAATTTATGTTAACGCTTAAATAAATAGATAAATTTTATATACTCTTTCCACAATTACTTATTTTTCAATTTACATTTACTACCAGTTTTGACTTGTTTTATCATTACCAGGTTTTATCAATATTATTATCGGCCCTTATCGGTCCACTACTGGACATAGGCCTCTTTAAATGAACGCCAAGACGCCCGATCTCCTGCTACTCGCATCCATCCCGGGCTGGCTAATGCACGGAGATCGTCTTCCCGCCTGGTGAACGGCCGACCAACACTTCGTTTTCCTAAACGCGGCCTCCACTCCAGAACCTTACTGGCCCATCTGCCTTCTGAGTGTGTGACCAGCCCATTGCCACTAAAGCGAGCTTATTCGTCGTGTGATATCGGATACCTCAGTTCTCTGCCTTATAACTTCTTTACGAATTCTGTCGGACAGAGAAACACCAAACATGGTACGTTCAATAGCCCGTTGGGCTTCCGCAAACTTACGGACCAGTCCTCAATTAAGAGGCAGTGTTTTGGCCCTCTTAGGTCATCACGGGGAGAACCCATTGGTTGAAGACTTTTGTCTTAAAGATCTGCGGTATAGGCGACGTGAGTATGTGATGAAGTATCCGGAGTGCTGCCCAACCCAACTGAATCCTTCTATCGCCTTCCCTCTCGAAGTTATGTCTACCAAATTGCAATAGTTGCCTGAGGTAGACGTACTCGTCTACGACTCCGAGCCTAGGAAGAACGTGTCCGTTGAACATGGCCTTCGTCTTGTCCAGGTTCATCCTAAGGAAAATAGGTCGGGAGGATACATTTAGGCTGTTCAACATTTCCTGCAAGCTCTCCAACGATTCGGCCAACATAACGATATCGTCGGCGAAAAGAAGATGTGAGAGGTACTCGCCGTTAATGTTTATGCCGCATTCTGCCCAGTTTATTGAAGAGTTTCGTAGAAATGTGTTCCATGATGCTAAAACCTCTGCAAAACCCAGCCTACTCCGGTGGCTGGAATTCATCAAGCTTTGTAGTGAGGCCATTCGTCAAGACTCTTGAGAATAATTTGTAAATATGACCAAGTAGTGAAATCGGTCTGTAAATTTGAAGAAGTGATTTGTCATCCTTCTTAAAAAATATATCACCATCAGGTTTACCTTACCTATTTGAATAAATATACTTGAATAAGTGCCGTTATTCGTCAATTATCGAATATAAGGCGCTTCACCATCCATATTTTGCATCATGTTACTAAAGCTAGCTTTATACTGCGGTTTCAGCCGGATAAAACATCTCCTCAAGGGCATAATCATTCTTTCGGGATGAAATTTTTTTTCTGTTTTTCCAAATTGTAGATAATATACAAGTTGTGGAATTGTAGATAATCTACAAGTTGTAAAGTTGTAGATAATCTACAAGTTGTAAAGTTGTAGATAATCTACAAATTGTAGAATTGTAGATAATCTACAAGTTGTAGAACGTAGTTGTATGTTGTTAAATATATTGTGTGGACAAATTCATCCATATTCTACTTTGCTTCGTTTCTGCATGAAAGAATAATATACACATTCCTAGGTATAATCTTTCGCACTTATTATACCTACTAGCAGTCCGCCGCGGCTTCGCACGGATATTTCTCCAAATATGGAAGGTAAAACTTAATCTCGGCCTCGTAAACGTAGCACGTTACAGTGACAATAAATTTAATTCATGACAAAATAACGTCTACCGGGACAGCTAGCTATCAATAATTTCTGCAGTTAAATAAGGATTTACTTTGATATTCCTTTTACATTTTGGATACATTACCGAAGTTTTCATAATCATCCAAACGTTTTAGAAAATGTTATACAACCTATAAGTTCATCTCTGATAATGTGGGATTCAAATGGTAAAAGAGTTTCTGAAATCGGTCCCACAGTTTGGGAGCCTATTTAATGCAAACAAACAAACAAAGAGTGTATCAGTAACGTGTCTACTGTCCCGTCAGCATATCATGGTTCATCTTACATCCTGGCCCGTGTACGCCTACTGATGGGCAGTGATCTTTTCATAATCGGACAAGTTTTTTTTTTTGTATGGTTCAACCGGGCAACTGAAGCCTTGTGACAAATACCTACGCCCATAGATCTGTAGTACCGACGCCCATAGACATCTATGGGCGTCGGTACTACAGCCACACTTTTTACTGTTTTATTATATGTATAGATTAATTGACACAACATTCATCTTATCGCAGTCAGGGTCCAAGAATGTACGTAAACCTATCCATCCTCTTTCTTGAGTGATTACTCGAAAAGTGTTCGTATATAAACGATGTTTTGGTTCCTTTTATGTGTTGAATATGAAGTTTTTATGGTGACCTTTATAGATATGGATTAGTTCATAATTTATGTTATACGATTTGTAGACATGTCTTACAGAAATCAATCTATAAGTTTTATTCAGTCTCTCTTGCTATTAGTTTTCGTAAGTAATACTGCTGTATAACGCTCCATTTGGCCCGGTACCTAGGAAGTTGCTAGATAATTATGATAACACACACACATACATTTTCACGGCAGTTCCCTAACGGGGATAGGCAGAGAAATTATAATGATCATGTAATTCTCACGTCGCCTCTACCGCAGAGCTTGAAGACTGGTCTTCAAGCAATGCGTTCTCTCCGTGATGGTCTACGGGGCCGAAAGATGGCCATAGTTTAGGACTGGTCCGCAAGTTTGCGATGGCTCAGCAGGTTTTTGAATATTACTGTGTTGGGTGTTTCTTTCTCCGACAGAATTCGTAACGAAGTCATAAGGCCGATTACTAAAATTTCCGATATCACGCGAAGTATAAGCTCGCTGAAGTGGCAATGGACTGGTCACAGACTCAGAAGAACAGGTGGCAGAAAGGCACATATTGCTCGTTTGCTACACTATTCTATAAAAAAAAACACATCATTTTGCAGCGGTTCAAAAATACACCTTCCAAATGTGAATCATCACGTAGCTACGATCACTTAGTAAAACGTGTGCCACATACAAACGGGCCGACGGACATGGCGAAATTATAATATTTCAGTTTTTTGCCGCTTGGCTACGGAACCCAAAAAATGCTTACCGTGTTTGAATGATTACAATAATTAGTCAGCGACTAATGATATCCTGTATATTTGCGGTACTTTGCGTATGATTTTGACAAAATGGATTCTGTTCGTTTTGTAATTAATTTCAATATGGCCATTCCACGAGGCGCATAATTAGTTTACAATTAATTACATCAAGATACCAATTAAATGTTCGCTAATCGATTTACGGCGACAATGTTTTTTTACAAATTTTTACCCAACTATGGCAAAGCAAAAAGGAGGCTATAATTTTGTCCAACATATATATGGGTAAACAACAAATTCTAAGACCGTGGGTGATATTTTGAAAAGTCTAGAATTTTTATATTCGTATTTATTTACAAAAATAGATACACAAAAAAAGACACACGATTTTGCAATAAACTATCATTAAACTAAGTACAAAAACATTTTTTTTATAAAGCAGATTAAATTTGAAAGGAGTGCATTTTTTTATTAAATCGTTCATATAATACCGGCGTAAAGTGGCAGCGTCTCTGTCGTGTTTCTTGCGATTTGTGAGTAGCCGGTGGCCCATTGGGGGGGGATGATATGGAGACAATCATTCGAATGTCACCAATTTCTCGTTTTCCCCCACTAAACTATAAAAAATCGCTTATTTTTTTTAGAATAGGGTGGCAAACGAGAAATCGGAAGCATTTTTACAACTACCGACGCCCATTAACATCCACATAATTACTATGCCGATGCATCGCCCTCCTTCGCCCTCGCTACTTATCTGCATAACCAATATTGGTGCGGATCTTAATGCGGTAGTCAACACATGCTTCCTATCACTACGCTAAATAAAAAGTCTTATTTAGATCAACATAAAAAATATTAGCGTCTCAAAACTCATGCGCTCGTACAGTAGAGTTAATAACACTGACTACTCAGCCTTAGTGGGTGGAGTTTCGTAAAACTCATTCTTAGCGGATGACGTGATTAATCTGTGAGTTTTTTTTATAGTACAGGGGGACAAACTAGCAATCGGAGCCTTTCGCCGACTACCGACGCCCATGAACAGCAACATAATTATGTTGCCCTCCTTTTTACCTCCTCCCCAATTGGCCATGCGTTGCCCTCCTTTTTTACCTCCCCCCCTCCCAATGGGCCATGTAAGTGGTATTTAGCTTTTATATATAAACGTTACACGTTGCCTCTTAACTACGTACCTCCTTATAGAGGATCATTTACATCGACTATTTCACTCCACTGATGTTTTAATAATTTGCAATTAGCTTAATTAGATTTAAAAGGGCATTGTATAAAAAGTGGATTCAATATCTGCAAGTTAACGTATTGATGTCTTAAGTTTATGCGAATGTTACCAATTACAATAAAACTACTTTTACGGATTTTATCGCGGTTTATTTAATTATTTAACCCGACGCCGATTAATCTCACTTCAGAAGCTTTACAGCAGCCATGATCACGGGAGGACATTCAACTGCAAGTTAATTTTGTAAAAGTGCATTTAAGTTGGAGCAGCACCCGGTCATGACGATCGCATGAATGTTGCTCATAAACCTTCTTTATTCAGGATCTTCCGGACATAATTATTGTCATCTCAGCTTGAGTTACAACATCATGTCTCAAAAAAGTTTTGTCAACTGAAGTTGAATTACAACATCACATCTCTAAAAAATATTAACGTCTACTAATCTTTTTGTTGGTACACTGTTGGCTTATTTTACTCGGCGGTGTTTTTAATGTGTACTTACATAATAAAAATGAAAGCTTTTTTAGAAGAAGCAAGCGCTTCTTTCACGCGCTAATCTCCAAACAGGTCTGATTTATAAAATTTTTGTGTGTGCTTCATTAATAGATAAGGCTACAAGTCATGACGTTGCGTCAAATACGACCAGAGTTACACTGGTAGAATATGCTTAGTGGGAAACGAACACCACATGCTAACTAAATAGAGATATTCAATAATGTATACGTAATCGAATGAATATCCATTTTAAAAGCACGTCGAGGACCTTATTTGTGACCATGATTATCACCAATTTAATAGTCATTATCAAATATGGCAATTATGAATATTAAACTAGCGATAAATAATGTGATAAGGAGGTCACCAGTACAGATGAACTAAAATTCTTACCGCATGAATCCAAGTTATTGTCAACTAAGTAAGTAGCACACTAAGAACAGTAACTGAGCGAAACTTTTTAACAAACATGCAAAGTGTACAAAGTTCTTAAGCAAATTTCTTCGAGTATTTGATGTAATTGTTTGTCAAAGTATATAAGAAGCCTTAGTTAAAACGAGTTTCAATCGACATCCACTGTAGAGTTGGCGCCAGGAAGACGCTTCACTTCTTTATTATTTTATTACTATATTGCCACTAGGAATAGGAAGGGTATATTATGTAAAGTTTCTGGCTATTAGACGTCCTGGCTGTGCTCTACTCTCAACACCTTTAACATTTTTCTAGAACTATTACTTACTTGTCATCAGATAAACGATATCTACAGACACACACATAGTATAAGGGATATTACGCAGACACTCACAAACCGCACGATCGCACACTTTGCCCAACCCGGTCAACCCGGTCGTGCCGTCCCAATACGTCTGCAATGCGGCATGGCAGTATCTCTTAGCGAATTTTGTCCAGTAACACAGGATATCTGTACACAATTAGTCATTCGTGAATATGTACGTAGCTCTTGTATCAAAAGTGTTCTATATGAAATCATACATTTCTCATAAATGTATGATTTCATTAATATTCAAAAAGTAATAAAAAACGTACCAAATACATACGTACTCTTCAAGCGGAATCGTAGTGTTCGTACCAGAGATTGAAATTCGGTCTCAATAATAAGAACCATTTCGTAGGTAGCATTCAGTGCCGGCTTCGCACAGATACTTCACAAAATATGGATAATGATAATATTCATTGATTTACAAAAAATATAAATATTATACATTTTCATTTCCTCATATGACTGAGTTAGTAGTGATAGTTCAATGCATACGACATACGTGACAAATAATTAAATTTACGATAGAACAGCCTCAGCCGGGGCAGCTATTTTTATAATTTTTTCATGCCTTTAGTTACACCATCGAAGTTTTCGTTCATCATGCCAAATTATGCTAATTTAATTGAAATAACAAAATCTAATACACATTTTATTAAAATATTAATTTTCTACACATCGTCTCTACAAAATGTGCAAATTTCAACCACCTCAATTCAAGCCATCCTTTATAAAAAAGGGATATCACTTCCTTTTCTAAAGGTAAATCACAAATATTTGGCGGTATTTGAAACAAGTTGAAAATCTGTTGAAATGTAGAAGGTTCCAAACGTTAAGGATATTACGGATTTACAAGGATCCCGCCCCGGCTGAGGTGAAATCTTCATAGCTACATCGGGGCTGTAAAACGAGTACCAATATATCAGGATTATGCTCGTGATACATAAACAAATTTATCTGAATACTGAAAAATGATTCATCCGTCGGCGTATGGCGTTAAATGTGGTATAAACTTATTTTATAATTGCATACTGTATCATAAAAAGTGATTGCATCATCGTCACCTTTTTAGTATTGCAACAGAGTAGTCCGACCAGTTAATAGTAAGCCTAAAACTCCTTCCATCCGCAGAAATTGTCACGCTGCATGGCAGAATTGGACGGACATGATCGGGGAGGTGACGGCACTATGCTGATGCGTTCCGTGCTGCATGTTAGTATTTGGTGACCAATTGAGGGGGAAGTAAGGAGGGGTTTTTGTTAAGGATGCAATCATTGTGGTCTTTTCGAGTGTTATTAAGCTACATTGCAGTCAAGCTGGGTCTGCATGCTCACATGATACTAGAGTAAGTAGAGATACTAGAGCTTTCGCGTTTCGTGTGGTATGTGAGTAACCGGTGCACCTTTTTAGGGAAGAAAGATAGATACTGCTTATAAATTAGGCGGATGTTTATGGGCGTCGGTAATCATCAATGCAGACTGATTGTTTGCTTCCTATAATATATTTAGAAAAAAAGCTAAAGGACGGTTGTATACAACGAAATTATATTTCATATTTTTTTATTTACAATATAACTACTTTTACGGATATTTTATCGCGGTTTATTTAAAAAAATGTAGCCCGACGTTTCAGAAGCTTTACAGCAACCATGGTCAGTGTTGCACTGAGATGACAGATGTCCAGATGTGTTTTTAATAGTACCCGAAGAATTATAATTTTAATTCGGGCTACATAAATAATTTAATAAACTGCGATAAAATTCGTAAAAGTAGTTTTATTGTAATATCATAATTTTTTTTTTTAAAGTTTAAAAACTTTTTTAAAAAATTTTGAAATATAATTACGTTATATACAACCGTCCTTCAGCTTTCGGTATTCGAACACGCGACCTCGGGCGCCACGTGCACGGCTTACCCGATGTGTGATACTGCGCCACCCGCTCTTCTTTGCTATACTGATTTAACACAGTATAGAATAATTAGGAAATAGAGAACTGTGTACTTGTGTAGTCTATATATAGTGAAAGCAGAACTTCACACAGAAACGCTTCTTTTCTAGGAGACCAATAAGTAACTTAAGAAGGGAATTATTCTCCCAAACTAAATGCTTTTAATGCGACGTAAAAACATCTTAATTTGTCGTTTGCTATTTTAATGGAACAAATAAAGGCAGCCCCTTGTAAGGAGCACATTCCTTTTAGGCAGCAAAGCAAACAAATACTACGCAGGAATTTTATTACAATACCTATATATGCGTGGAAATCCATTTGAAAAAACCCCGCTGTCGATAATGTAGATAAAATGTTATTTGGAGAAAGGGGATGGATTTAAAGGATTGAGAATATAAAAGGCTAGAGTTTACCAAATGAAACCTTTTAAATGGCGGATTTACAGAATGATACTTGGGTCCAATTGGATACTATTGCCAGTTCCTACATCGATATTACGTATAGTAGCTATACAGGTTGGTATGCTAGAAAGGGATTTAGCTAAGGAAGGAATTTACTTTATATATCACAAGCGATACCCCGCGATTCTACCCAAGTAAGTCCGATCCTATTTATTATTCGTAGCTTCATGGTATGTAGCCTCTGGCCTTCCGCGATAAATGAACCATTCAACACTAAAATATATTTTCTATTTGTGCTAGCAGTTCTTAAAATTATCGTGTACAAAATAAACAAAAAAATCTTCAGCTATATATTATTAGTTAACATATAAATAATAATATAATAATCATAATGCTAAAAAGAGACTATTGTATGTAATGACGTGGTGCCCGAGGTCGCGTGTTCGAATACCGAAAGCTGAAGGACGGTTGTATATAACGAAATTATAGTTCGAAATTATTTTTTAAAGTTTTTAAACTTTAAAAAAATATTATGAAATTACAATAAAACTACTTTTACGAATTTTATCGCGGTTTATTAAATTATTTATGTAGCCCGAATTAAAATTATAATTCTTCGGGTACTTTTAAAAACTTGGTACATCAGGACATCTGCCATCTCAGTCCACTCCTGACCATGGTTGCTGTAAAGCTTCTGAAACATCGGGCTACATTTTTTTTAATAAACCGCGATAAAATCCGTGAAAGTACTTTTATTGTAATAAAAAATTATGAAATATAATTTCGTTGTATACAACCGTCCTTTAGCTTCTTTTTCTAAATATATTATAGGAAGCAAACAATCAGTCTGCATTGATGATTACCGACGCCCATAAACATCCGCATAATTTATAAGCAGTTGCGCTGTCTATCTATCTTTCTTCCCTAAAAAGGTGCACAGGTTACTCAAATATCACACGAAACGCGAAAGCGAAGCTGTGAGTTTACTCCAGTATCATGTGAGCATGCAGACCCAGCTTGACTGCATTGTAGCTTAATAACGCTCGAAAAAAGCACAATGATTGCATCCTTAACAAAACCCTTCCATACTTCCCCCTCAATTGGTCACCAGATACTAACACGCAGCACGGAACGCATCAACATAGTGGCGTCACCTTCCCGGTCGTGTCCGTCCAACTCTGCCATGTAGTATGACAATTTCTGCGGATGGAAGAAGTTTTGGGCTTACTATTAACGTCGGACTACTCTGTTGCTTTTATGATACAGTATGCAATTATAAAATAAGTTTATACCACATTAAACGCCATACGCCGACGGATGAATCATTTTTCAGTATTCAGATAAATTTGTTTATGTATCACGACCGTAATCCTGATATATTGGTACTCGTTTTACAGCCCCGATGTAGCTGTAAAGATTCCACCTCAGCCGGGGCGGGATCCTTGTAAATCCGTAATATCCTTAACGTTTGGAACCTTCTAGGTTTCAACAGATTTTTTTTTAAGGGATGGCTTGAGTTGAGGAGGTTGAAATTTGATAGCATTGCACATTTTGTAGAGATGATGTGCATTTCTTTTTATTGTATAAGTAATTGTTTTTTTTTTTTTTGAGTAGAATAGGGATTTGTCACAACTACTTCTATGTAATATGAATATATATATATATAGAAAAGAAAGTGATTAAATGAGATTAAATGAGAGGGACACAGTTTCTTAAAGATATCTTTGGGTTCAATCAATATCAAGTTACTCAGGAACCAGTAAGAACATTTTTCATCAATATTAGAATTAAAAGATTAAATTTTGGTTCTAGAAGGAACTAGCACCTCACGTTGCTTGATAGATATTTATTTCTATCATTTTAGTAAATAAGTAAGTAAGAACTTCACTAAAAATATACAATTAATATATATAAAAAAATTCAGTAAAAATATACAAATATACAATGAAACGAGTAAATATACTAGGAGTTGGATACTAGAAAATTCTAGATGTCTTGTCCCTTCCCGTCCGATTATGTTAACGACTAGCTAGTGTTAAATTGAATGCGAAAATGAATATTGTATGACCCGAATGCATGTGTTACTGTCCATAAAGACTGAGCTGTTAACGAAACTGGTCAAGCGAATCAACGCTTACTCGTTCAAATGGATGTGTCATCAGCAGTTTTAGCCATCCACATCCGAAAATAGAACTTTTTTAAGATACTAATTCCCAACAAAGCTACATCTTTCTATATGTACCTAAACTGTTTGACACGTTAATAAATATCTAAAGCAGGCGGAAGATTTTTAATTAAATCTATCGTGCAACATTGCAATGACTTATTAACAAGCGAAAAAAAGAAGAATTACAATGTTATATTACAAAGTAGGCGGCTTTTAATTTTTTGCATTTTTTTTTTCACTTTTGCTACGCAATAGCTGAACGCAGAACGCTGTGGTTTGCAAATTTGCCCACTGTTTCGACCTGTTTTAAAAAAACACTTTTGATTTGAATAATGATTTTCTTTTTAGTTATAGTATCGTATATCTTAAATATGTACAATACGTTTAAAATCTTGTGTAAACGATAATATCTGTACACACGAATGTTATAAGTAGTGTCAGAGTGCAGGCGTGTTTTAGCAAGGCTAATTGATCTGCGAAGATGTCTTCACTATCACGAACACTTGTACAATCTGTCCGGCTCATCGCAACACCATTCTCAATGCCATCGTGAGACAGGCTTATTATTAAATGGGCTACTTCGTCACTCCATGTCGTGACTCGTAGTATTCGCTTTATTGATTCTGCTATGTGATTTCTAAAACTTCCCTTTCTATTTCTTAGTCAATATTTATCGATCTGATTTATAACATATATATATAGAGATAGATAGAGTGTGAACAAATAATTACTCCATCGCTATAATATTATAATACAAGCCCCCAAAACCTGTCTGTCTGTATATGATCCATGATCTACGGAACGGTTTTTCCTGCGGTTTTCACTCATAGAAAGAGCAATTTTAGTGTATGATTTGATCCCGTCACTAACAGGCGAAGCCGTGGCGGACTGCTTTTTTTTTATAATAAAACTGGATTTAAATGCAGCTGGTATCGGTAAATGTCGATTGTATATTACGAAATTGATAGAAATTTTACAATATTAATCTGCTAAAAGGAGTTATATAGTCAAATAAAACAACTTTTAAAAGCAATCAATCCGTAGTCAAAACGCTCGCATAGACATTGGAACTAAACAGTTGTCAAATAAATCAAATTTCACATACACTTATTTCAATAAAAGAAATGAAAACATTAATTGTTTTTGGATGAGGTAATAATGTTTGAATGGACAAACATTATTGCCCTTTATTCATTATTATTTGTGAGTATAACATGGCCCGATTGTTAACAGTTTCGTCAAATCTCTAGTTTATGCTGTCTCTATTGTGTTTGTTATGGGTTCACTTCCATTGAGTTTGAATCACCCTTCAATCATAACGATTGAGCTTCTCACAATTCTTCAGGGCTTATTTATTATCCAGCACTCTGACGGCTTTTGATAAAGGGTATATAACGTTTGATACAATTTATTATAGAAATATATTTAGAGGATTTTCTGTGTTGCCAGATAGAGATTACCTCACCGCGGTTTCACACGCTACGAACAAAACCACGAGCAAAAGTGAGTATCTCTATAGCTTATGTATTATTCTGACACATAAGCGACAACATTTTTGCGAGAGGTGATGGCTATGCTGCATAGGCGAAGGTAGTGCCATGAATGGTGCATGACACTACATCCTCCTATGCAACGGGGTTGGGCCGGCACGGCCGGGGAGGTACCTCTCGCTCACTTGATACCGCCATAAATGACTCCTACGGTGTCACGTTTCGTGCGGTTTGTGAATAGCCGGTAGCCAATTTTGGTAGCCGGATTTGAAAGGGAGGAACATCTCAAAGTTACATCAAAAGCCGTTCTGTACTTTTGGCGGCGTTGAGTAGCAAACATCCATCCATCCAAACTTTCGCATTCATAACATTAAGTATAGAAGAGTTTACGAAGAGAGGAGTAACAACCAGGATCGACCGAACTGATACCGTGATTCTGTAGTACGCGGTAGATCTTCGAGGCGTGATGGTGTAACTGCCGTAGTTGCAGCATCATGTAGTGCAAGTCAAGCTATCAGCCATGCATCGTTATCACTCGTGTGGGACTGTTATCCCGATTCGATTCCACGTTTTTTGGAGGAGGAAAGGAGGGCAACGCATATGCATGACAATAATGCGAATATTTATGGACGTCGGTGGTTGTCAAATCGCTCAAATTGCACTTTTCCCCCTATAACATAAAACAACCACTTCGATTCGAATGGTGCAAGTAAATGTGTGGTGTTAATATGTAATTGCCTTTTACATCATCCACATTATCGGTTTTATAATATGCATTATATGCACAAACAAAAACATTCACATACACATACAAACACACGCACACACACACACACACGCACACACACACACACACACACACACACACGCGCGCAAACACACACACACACGCACACACACACACACACGCGCGCGCGCGCGCACGCACTAACACAGGTGCGTTCTTGCGCCAATACAAACTTCATTACCCACTATAGTGAGTTTTTCTACTAAACGTCTAAATCCAAACGTCACACAAACTGAGCTCCGGTCATCACAACACAGGCTTAGCCTAGAATGAAGACCACAGAGTTGCACAAATGTAAAATTTAATATATATTATTGGAAAAATAAAGTTTTTTTTAATACGTTTTGACAGCTTCGTCATCGATACGCTGGTATCGACACCAATTACGGATCAGCCAATGTGAAAAGGTTCTTATATGGCTACTTGTTCAATGAAGTTCAGCCATCGCGCGACAATCTATTATAACGATGTAGATTGTGCCACCAAAATTAAGTCGAACCCAACGTAAGGGCGCAACTATGAAAAACAGAACAAAAGGAAACGTCTCTCAATATGAATTTTCACGCGAATAATTAGGGGACAGAATCTATGAAACGTATAAAGATGAAACTTCCAGTTCTTTGTCCCAACATTATCGACACTGTGTTTTCAAACTTATGTTCATGGCGACAAAGTTCAAGTATGTAACACTGGACTTGGCATTGTAATTTAAGTTGCAAATGACGTCATTATGGTTCGCCGAAATCCTTTCAGGATTAGACAGTTCCTGAAGGACTAAGATAAATGATTTTTATCTCGTGTGGGAGTCATCTTGGTCACCCTGTAAGATATAGTACGCCATTCCTTACAGGGTGTCCTAGATTTGACAACGATGTCGGCATCTTTTACGACATAAAATACTTATGCTGTGTAGAAATAAGTCGTTACTGATATACTGACTACTTTTCTATTCTAGGGGGTAAACGGTCAATTGGAGCCTTTTTACGACTACCTCAAAAACATCCGCTCCATTACTATGCCCTTCCCTCCTCACGCTAGCCACAAGCGGCACGAAACGAGACACCGAAGGTGTGACTTTACGCCGGCATCATGTGAGCGACAGAATTCCGCTACAATGCAGCATTGCACTGCCTCTTACTATCGTTTTCAGATGGACAAACGCACAATTTTGACTTTTATTTTCAAAGTATTGGGCATTTTTCCTAATGAATTCCAACTTTTTTTTAAATTTTAAAGTATGATACAATAAGTAAATGATTACAATATTGTACTATTTGTGTTGAGATATATTGAAACCAACTTTAAAGTTATGTCATTAATGAGAATCTTTTTTAGATCTTCTATAGATACTCATCCATCCGGGGATTCGATCACACTAAACAAACCAGGGGTGGTGTGTGTGCGCCGTGGTGACCCAGCGGGCCGCGGACAGTAGTCTGGGGGGCCACTTCCTTTGGAACAAATACATGGAGCCAGCAATTGAAAATAACATAAAGAACAACAAGCTCTTACGTAGCATTTATTTAATTTACCCAAATAATATTATCAGGAATCAGCTTATTGAGACCACAACTCAAATATTTTGGTACATTTTTTAAGTGTTAATATCAATATATGAAATTGAAACATATGACCCTAAATACAACAAAATGGGTTGTATTTCTAGTAGATAAGGGCCACAGGAATCACATACTAAACCATATACTGCCAGTAAGTCTGCCGCGAGCTCAAAAAGGTTGGGCAACCCTGATATAACCTATACGCTTCAACACCTGTGTGTCAAACATTTATCTAGCCGGTGCAACTGTTGTCTATATTTGATAAAACACATCATCGATAAATATAAACACAACATGACGATAATACATAAAATAACACTTTAAATGCACTGCACATTAATAAATTTACACGTTGTAACATACAAACCAAAAACGAAATAACAAAGATTTATATATCACCGCAGCCAACGTAAATTAATAGATACCTATCTATAGAGACACTATAAAATATATCACCAACATAAAAGAGCTTCGTTCTAAAAGAATACTCTAGAATGCAGCGAAGAGAGATATGTTATACATAAAAGTGACATTTGGTACACTAAAATGCGGTTTTAATTAATATATCGTTGCTAAAACTCTCATTATAATGATATACAACACTGCTAAAACTCTCATTATAATGATAACATATTAAATTTATTTAATGGTGTATAATATCATCAATATAATCTTTCATATTATTTATGTTTTTCTCCCTTGGAATTTTTATGTGTAAACTTTAAAATATGTATTTAGGTTACATATTGATTGCTTCATCTTTATTTTTATATTTTCTTCACACACATTCTTTCATTCATTAATATTTCTTTCACATTGCATTCTTTCATTTATTATAGTACTCGTAAGGCTCAATTTTTAGTCGAAGTCTTTATGTTATAGTCAGAGGAGGCACTCTGCTTCATATAATGTTGTGGATATTTGCAGCTTTATTTTATGGACCAATGCCTTATTAATGTATGTGTAGCAGTAGGATTGTCTAAGTCGCTGTACTTCAAACATAGGGCAGTTTTATCTTGTAGCGGGCAAACGATTAGCTACATTGAATACGGCTGAGTGAAATTGCGCCAGAAAGAGTATGTACGATATTTAATAAAGCTAGCTGTATTGAAATAAACTGAATCACCATCCGCCTTTTTGACACTTAGTTCCTAACTTGAACACTCGCGGCGTTGCTTAACATGACAACAACAATGGCGACAATGGCGGTAGATTGTAGAATACAGAGAAATGGAAAACATTGTCCAGATAGGTTCCAAGGTTTAGACGGGAGCGTAGATCCCGTCTAAGCCTTTGTGGTTAGGTTACTTTTTTTTTATTTACACTCAAAACACTAGGCCAAATATCATGCTTTTATCGATCACTGCCACTGCCTGAAATCAAGAGATTTAATGAAGCTGACCGTCAGCCGCACTATTGATGAAAGTCTCGCAATGACAATCCACCTAATTGTGAGCACGCCGCAAAACACAACGGCAATACAAAACAGTATTGCCGTTGTGTTTTTGTAATGGCTGACGTTGTGATAGACGGCGAAATGTACAAAACGAGTACGACATATACAAGTATACTCGTTCTTTGTTTCATTTCCAAGTTTAAAATTAACAATTATATATGGATACGAAAAAAACGTATTCTCTTTCTTATTGCCAGCTTAATGGACCAGCCTCCAGCTTAATCAAACATATATATACTCTGAAATAATCTATCCTATACCAATCATGGCGATCGAAGTTTCCAAATCTGGTCAAAATTAACATAAACTGGATAAAATATTAGTGGTTGCATCACATGCGTTCACTAAATTACAACATAAATTCAACAAGATAACAGATTTGGTACAAACAAGCACTTTTGCTGAAATGAAGCATTATTTCCAAAAGTATGAACATCTTAACCGTTCAAATGTCACCATCTGTGCATGTAAGGTATACAATAAAACAAGATGTAAAAAATATACGAGACATAGTTAGTACTCATAAAAAGCACTAAACCGCCATGGCTTCATATTTGAGTACCTATATCTTTTTAAGGGAAAACATTTTACAATTCACTCCTTTTTAAGATGTTTTATACCCAACAACGCTACGCAATGATAAGTGTGTATGTTTCATAATAAATCACAAGATTATTATTGGATTTTAGGGTTACGTAGTATTTTCTATGCAGTGGTAGTATAATGTTGGTGTTCCGCATGGGGCAATCCTTAGACCTATATTTTACAGATATAAAAGTATAGCAATTGATTTAATAGCTGAAAAATTGTGATTTGATTTTAAAGCTAATTCAGTAGAATTAGCTTTAAAATTATTTATATATTATAGTAATACATGCGAAAAATTGTATGTGTATTTGTTATTATTTCTTGTAGAACCTACTGCACAGATTTAGATGATTTTTTTGCACAAATATATGTTTATTATCTAGAATAACATAAACAATACTTACTATCCCATAAAAGAAAATATTTCTTTCCTTCCTTTCGTTTTATGTGGGTAAATCCGCGAAGTACAGCTAGTATAAATTATATTATACATATATTTAACGCTAGAAATAACATCTTAAATTTTTTTTAAAGGCTTGTCATGGGACTAAATCATTTTGCCATTTACTGAACCCAGGTTCTGAGCAACACGAATTTCGAGTATAAATGTAAGTACTCCACTTATTAATCAATACAGTTGTTTATTTACTATACAGAACACCGTAATGTCCACAGAGACACACACCTGCTGGTTTCTCTGATTTAAGCGTAAAACGTGTAAAGAATGTATGTTCTTACAAGTTACGAGAAGGGAAAACTACGCTGCAATATGTTTTTATGTTTGAACAGGCCGATAAAGTATCTTTTCTGAATTTTAATATCGAAATGTTAAGTATTTATAACTTTTTCGTGTAATTAACGTACTTGGTTACTTAGAAAAGTGTTTAGTTTCCATGAGTTTGATTTCCAATGTTAGGAGGATGTTTATAAAAAATATATATGGCACAATGTTATGTTTTAAATATTTATTAAATTGTAATATAATAGGCATAGTAGTAAAGGAAGATGGTTTTTGTTCTAATAATTAGCTACACAAGAAATATGTACGGTATTTTGAAGAGCTCTAGCTATTTGTGTAGAATAATTAATCATACCCATGACCCATTGGAGGGGAGGAGTAAAGTAGGGCGACGCATATTTGCATGATAATGCGGATGTCTATGGACGTCGGTAGTCGTGAAGAGGCCCCGATTTCTCGTTTACCCCCTATACAATATTTTAACAACACTGTCACCACTAATAGTACAGATGGTCAAAGCAGTAGGTGTAGTAGAAGCTTACAATGGAGCCTCGATTCGAAAACCGTCATACGAAGATAAAGTCTGCATCGACGACTCGTCGGGTGAATACGGCGCAGTGCCCAGCACAAGATCGACGCGAGTGGCGTGGGCTCTTTCGTCTACGTGTTATGTTAAAGAGGTCCATATTCACAGCTCGACTGCTGCATAATTACAGTTGTTAAATATTAATTATAAATACCATTAATCGCTCAAGGCTGTAAAGCATCAAGCCATGATTACGATTGTCATTTATACGAAGGAAAGCAATTCAATGTAGCGTACGAACTTGCTTTAAATTTATTGTTATTTATATGAATAAAGATAAAATACATTTAACAGACGAAATAATTTTCATTGCAACAATTAAAAATATTACTTTCAGAAAGATTTTTTATAATCAAACACATTAACCATCCAATTTGGTTCGTCAATATCCTTCAATATTATTAATAAAAAAAATAAAACCGACCTTTATTAGCACACGCACAAAATGCCAATAAACAATTAACAAATGTTTATTCAACGTACGTCCTGCGACGCGATAAAAGCGATGAAAGAAAATAAATAATGATAAAATCTCTCGCATACCGGGACAAGGAAACTCTTTCACAACTCAGGGAACAGCCATAAAAGTGACACTAATGGTCTTCATATTTAATTAATTTAAATGTTAAGCGTCGTGATAAGCCGATGACAACATATTTTTATACATTGCATGGGGGCAATCGGAGCATAATCACCGAACCGATTGCTCTTCTTTCCACTTTTCCTCCAATGGGCCACCGGCTACTCACAAACCACACGAGATTAGGTTCTCAACCCTTTTGAATATACACAGAAAATTTCATAATAATCAAGTGCTTAAAGGCGGGCAACGCGTCCGCAGGTCGCCTAATCTTGCAAACTTGCTCGAGGAAGTATAAGATCACACAGCATGACACGAGATTTTTATATACGAGTATTAAAATATTATATGAATGTTACCTACATTTGTATCCGTTATTCATATCAGATCGTCATCTTATATTGAAAATTTGTATATGTTTGGATTACGCAATATGATTAGCATTCTTGGAGATAGATATTTTAACGAAACAACATGTAGTGAAATATTGAAACTTTAGTGAACGCTATCAGTAATCTAGCCTTTTCAGTTTTTTTTTTTTTAAGTTAATATTTTTGTATTCATTTGTGAGTTTCTTTATAATTTACTAACTTACCTCTTGCTCATATAACACCGCCGTGAAGTGACATCTTCAGTGTCGCGTTCCGTGAGGTTAGGAAGAGTTTGTACCATGCTGCACAGGCGGAGGTAGTACCATGCATAGTGTATGACACTACAACCTCGTATGCAACGGAATTGGGCCGCCACGACCGGGGAGGTACCTTTCGCTCACATAATAACGCCGTAAAGGGCATCTTCAGTGTCACGTTTCGTGCGTTTGTGAGTAGCCGGCGGTCCGTTGGCGGGGGGCAAAGGAGAGCAACGCATCGGCATAGTAATTATGTGAATGTTCATGGGCATTGGTAGTCGTAAAAAGGCTCCGATTTCTCGTTTGCCCCCTTATTCCAGTTAAAAAAATATTTTGATTCAAGAAGAGTTTATGTATACGCAATATACTGTATATTCTTACATAGTAATTAGTTACTTTACATTTATAATGAACTGAACTCATTAGAACGTACCTCTTCGAATTTCATTCAGTATCTATTTTGAACGCCGCCCTCATCAAAGGGAAGTCATTTGGAAATGACAAATGTTATATGTAACGTTATCTGAAACAGCGTTTAGTTCCGTTTTACATTAAGAGCGTGTTATTTTCGGCAACAGCTTAGTCAAACCGAATTATACAGGCTGTACTCAAATTGATTTCTATTAGTGATACAGTGCTTAATAGACAGTTATAATATAGATAGAGAGGGGATGCCATAGACAGGGACATCATAGAGATCATATAGATAGTGAAGACCAGCCAGTCAAAGTCGTGGCCAGCCAAGTCGAAAGAGACAGCAATTGTCGTTTCCTATCTATCTCTTCTTTTTGTTTCATTCCTCTGTTCGCTATGCATAGAGATAATATTATAGGTAGAGAAGGAATACCAAAGGCAGTTAGTTATTGATGGGCATGTCGCCGGAAGTGGGTGTATTGGTTAATAGCGAAGGAAGATGAGAATCTTCATTACCATCAGCCATTATCGGTCCACTGCTAGATATAGGCCTCTCTCAATGAACGCCAAGATGACCGATCCCCTGCCACTTGCATCGATTCCGGACCGGCACGGAGATCGTATTCCCACCTGGTGAACCGTGGTGGGAAGACAGTAGCAATGGGCTGGACACACTCCGAAGAACAGATGGCAGATGGGCCAGTAAGGTACTGGAGTGGAGGCCGCGTTTAGGAAAACGAACTGTTGGTCGACCGTTCACCAGGTGGTAAGATGAAAATGCATTACTACATTGGCATGTCTTATTTTGCATGCGCATTACGCAGAGAGAAATGGGTGGAAAAAGAGAGAAAGGGAGTGAATCTTATCTGCTGACTCTTTCGGTTTACACGGCCGCGTTTAAGGCTGACTACCCTATACCGATAGACAGAGAACTATATTTAATATCTATGTGGTAAGAGAAAACAATTTGGAAAAATAGTTACAAATATCATTCAGAGAAAATAAAAGCAAAAAAAAATTGTTAAAATATAATAAAAAAATATAAATTGTTACAGAACAACATCTTTGAACTAAACTAATGTCACTAAAAGCAGTTACACACGACGGGACATATATAAGCGACGGCTTTACGTTCTCTATGAGAGACGGGGAAGTCACCGCCAACTTCCTGACTCCACACTGTTATTAGAAATTTAAAAATCCCATTATTATTCGGTACATAACTTGGATACTTCGCGTCACTAATACTTTAAGTTTATGGTACATAATATTGCCCGTAGTGTCAAATCAGATAAGCTTGCAGAGGAGTATATCATGATTACAAAACCATTACGATCTGCTTACAAATGCAGTTCTTTGTCTAACCTGAGTTAGAGCTCAAACATTTTAAAATATCTGCTCTTCGAACCGTGGCGATTTATTACCAACTTTTTAGTTATGTGAATTTAGTAGACAAAATAGTAAATTCTCTTTTTTTACTCTGCGTTGGCGAGAGTAAATTTACTTGTGAAGTATTAAAGATAGTAAAGTTGTTAAATTTATCTTCATCGATTATTTTTAAAAGTTTGCACTTATTGTACCGTTTGCTTAAAATAATTATGGTATGAGCATGTATTTTATGCATTTTGAACAAAACAATATTTGTTCCCTCGTTATTGTAATAATAATAAATAATCGTTCATTCCGAATTTCAGATATTGATGGCACTTCAATAGAGACTAGCCTAGCGCAGGACATATCATAGTGCACAAGTCTCTGCACGTACGCAAGTGCACTCTCCATTCTCTCATCCCCTATCCCGGTGGGACCCACATAACCGGAGAATAATTGAGTGCTCAGTAAACGGTTCAACGTTGCACGGAGTTGCGACACCGCCAGCATCCTGACAACGGACTGTAGAAATTTATATATCACAACATCACTTATTTAGTTTGCCCCGGGATTCAGAGGACGGCGCCCCGCGTCTGTAGTTGAACATACTTACCACTAGACCACGAGTCAGTTGCTATTAAGTAAATAACAATTAAAAATTAATTTAAAAATAATAGTTGAAGATCAATTCAATCAATTCAATTACTTATACAAAGTAATTAAAAATAAAAGATTAAAAAAGGGCCAATGATATAAAAACAAGGGCTAAAAAAGAAGACATTTTACGTTGTATCGTATTATAGACAACTTTATGACCCTACTATATTCGATATATGATAAATACCGAAAAGCCTGTGTTAAGACTTCAATTATATTTTAACTGGTTAATAAAGAAATCAATTAATGCATTCGAGTTGAACAAGTCAATTCCGGAAAAATTACTTTCCAAAAACGCCATGGCCTCCGATACTGTCGACAAGTATATTTAAATTAAACTCAAAAAGATTGAAATTATTGCTGAAGTATTTTAATTACTTTAATCGTATGTTTGTTTAAGCTGCTATCATCATTATCACCTATCCTTCCTTTTTAGACTTTTTTATAGTATGAGGCGGTGGTCGAGCATATGAAGCCTTGTGGCGACTACTGACTCCCACAGACATCTATATTGTTGTGAAGACGTGCGGTGTTCTTTCCTACGTCCTCGTCCATAGGACCGCACAAATCGCGAGTGATCTGCGAGAGAACCTCCCGGTCAAAAACGGTCCAAATCGATGGCAATGCATGGCACCAACTATTGCAAGTACGGAAATTTCATTTATTAGCTGTACCTGCGCTTCGAATCCTCTTTAGGTCTGTAGACCGGATTGGATGACAGTTGCAGGAAATCCGCCATCCTGACGCTTATAGAAAGATTTTTGAACTATTGAGGATATTCAGCTGCACATTATGGTAGCCTCAAGGTTGTCTTAGAATGTCTTTTAGAATATAAAGTAAAGTAAAATAACTTAGGCTCGAGGTTTTCTTTATGAAGTGTCGGCGGGCTACACAAATAACATTTTATGCAATATTACTCAGTTATTTGTTTTTGTTAGTTAGAATGTAGTTATTAAATAAAACCAAAAACGACGAGATCTTTTGATTTCTTTCGCAGATTTTGTCCATTGAGAAAGGAATTTTGAAATGGTAAAAGTCAATCGAAATTAACTATAAATCTTAAACCCTTTGGTAGGTGTGTTCTCCGTGGTTATTGTAAGTTTTGCCAAGAGAACACAAAGACACAGTCCTCATAAAAAGATCAGACTTTATTGTCACCTGCATTTATGGCTCACATATTGTTCTGTGCGAGAAAAAATATTATCCCGAGCTTTTATTTTTACAATAAAGAGGGGCAAATGAGAAATCGCAGCCTTTTAGCGAACTACCGACGCCCATAGATATACGTATTATTATCATGCAGATGCGTTTCCCTCCTTCCGCCTCCCCTCCCAAAAGCTCACAAACCGCACGAAACGAGATATGTCTTTTCGCCGAGGGGTGCTTTCTCGGTCGCACCGGCCTGATTCCGCTGCAACGCAGCGCTACCTAAAGCAAAAGAAAAGCATTTGTTGGAAGAAAACCTACGTTATGTAGTTACGATGTGCCCGCACCTTAACATATATTAACATATTCCGTACGCGCTCCGACAAATTTTTATATGGTAAGGGAAAACAAAAACATAATTCTCAAACTTCAGTAATGTATCAAACGTAGATAGTAACTCTTCATGTCGGTGAAAAATTATACATATATAATGTCGGTAAATATGTAAATTGAAGATGAGCGAATCAAAAGTGAAGTTAACTCGTTGTTACTCTCGTTACACCATATGTTTGGGTACAAATGTGAAGAGCCAAAGTATGGAGTTGTTATCATCACCATCATGGTCGTACACTTCTGGCGGACTGATCGTGGTTAGGATTGTCTGATTTTTCGTGGTTGGTAGCAGCTTTTGATATTTGTATCCCCAATTTCTCTGTGTGTAGCTTTACGTAAACGTATCGTAACTTAACGTTAGGCTATAAGCAGTGGCGTATTTTCCCATAGGCCCAAGAGGCCCGGAATTAACATCATACTACTAGCGAAAATTTTTTGGGAACAACAAAATTTCAAAGAAAAAAGAATAAATTCGCCTATAGAATTAAAAGGGCGCCAGGTTAAACAGGGCGACATCAAACCCAATCAGATTTATATCTTGTATTCTCTCTTTTTATCTTATCACTGTTATAGGAAAATGTTAAATTTTTACAAGAATTAAAACCAACATTTTTTGTAACTTATCATTTCAAGATTCTACTATTTCTCGTCAATAGATTAAATGTGAAACCATTATATATCAAATCTTTATGTTATTCACAGTTTTATTGCTGTATGTTTTATCACAATCCATATTATGATGGTTTTTTCGTATGTAACTAACATCCATCCTCACCCCCTTTCACATTTATTACATCGGTAGGACAATTCGTTCAGAAATAATTTTTATTGCGATTCACATTAACGATATTGAATTATATAGCACTATAGGTCATTGGCTTTAAAATACCTTGGCAGTTGAATTTCACGGAGAATTAGTACAAAAAAAAATAATCTTCTCTCTTTTCTAGACTGCAGGGCGCAAATTTCGTCTATCACTTTTTCTTAGTCGATATATTGTACAATCCTTCCAAGAGACGTGTTATGAATAGTTATGACCGTAAGCTACGTACTATTCGTTAACTATCTTCTAGTTGGTAATAAAAATATGTCAACTTATAACAATCCCAATACATTGAAGAAAACTAGAAGAGAGCTGAGGAAATATTGATATGAGTTACTGCCCACATGATAATGAAATGTATATCGAAGATTTTGAACGCCGCCCAAAGGGAAGGTACTATAAATACAAACAGCTGTACCCAATTGAAATATTATTTAATGTTTAAAAATAAACAAAGATACGTTTGAATAGAAAATAACACTATTGAAGCAACATGTGTCAATGATAACTATTCGTGATACACCACTCTGGAGCGTTATGTGAGATATCGACTGGAAGGAATCTTACTGTGAAAATCTGGGGCACAGGTGACAGGACTCTACGGGACATTCGAGCATATAATTAGGATGACTTATTAAAGTTTCTTGGTTAGATGGCGCTGTAAGATGCTTTACGTCAGCTGTCAAAATGCCATCTACAATCGTTCCTATTTTTTTTACTATAAAGAAACACATTTATTTTTGTTATTATAAAGAAATAAAAGAGTGTTAATGTACAAGAAGACACGCGTTAGAAGTTATACTTCTATGACCGAACAAGAGAAAAACTAAAATGTTGACTATAGCTAACTTTATGATGATGCGTGGGTCTTCTGCGCTGGCCTACTTTCAGAAGGAGCCTGCGAGGATTTCGGATTTCTTAATATAGTGTTATGTTATTTAAACTTTTTCTATTTCTTGTGTGTGATCTTAAAATCTATTGCACGGATTTTCATGCGGTTTTCACCCATGCATAGAGGTATTCTCGAGGAACGTTTTAGTGCATAATATGCCACTGTGATTAACGGGCGAAGCCGGGGAAGCCCCGAAAGGTCTAAAAAATAAAGTGAACGAATATATGAAATATTCTTTATTGTCTTAATTATTTTTATAATAACAAAATGTAAATAATACACAGATTTATAAATTCACATTGGTTTATATCAACCCAAAGGAAACAATGGAAAAAAACTATTTCAATCGACTTAATTTACATACACTTCTAGAACAATTCAGTTCAACCGTTACACACGGGCCCTGAATAGAAATTTACCTTTTATATAGTATAAAGGGGGCAAAAGAGCAATCAAATCTTTCGACTCTACCGACACCCATAGACATCCGCAAGGTTGTCATGTCGATGCCCCTCTTTCCTCTTTCCCTCCAACGGGCCATTCTTGTAATAAAATATCAATTAAATTAAATATACATCTACACTATATCTTCGTACAAAAAGCATAGTACACAGACACACACACGCACACACACACACACACACACACACACACACACACACACACACACACACACACACGCACACACGCACACACACGCAACGCGCACGCACACGCACACGCGCACGCACACGCGCACGCACACGCACACGCACACGCACACACACACGCACGACATGGCATACGCGATGTTTGTTCAGCCAAACAACATGTAATACGTCAAGATCAGGTTTTAAAAGGCTTTGCCGTGCGTCACACATTTGCACAAAAGACGCCAGCCATATCCAGGTTTGGTCTTGGTACCTCCATAAACTGTCTGTCAATCATTTAGCGCTACGACTACTTAAACCCGACGTTTCATCATCACTATCAGTAACCGTTAGCAATCCAATTTAGGATGTATCCTTTTTCATAGCACAAGACAGCAGTAGAAGACTTCTAATTACTACCGACGCCCATAAACTTCTACATATTTCCTATGCCTGTTTTCCCGTCTACCCTTTAATGGCCCACCGGTGCCTCACAAACCGCAAGAAACGCGATAGCAAAGCTGTCACTTTGCGGCTGCGTCATTGAGCGAGGTATACCTTCCCTGGTCGTGTCGGCCTGGACAAATTGGGTTACAACGCAGCATTATGATACTCCTTCTACGAACGCTAAGACTGCTGATCCCCTTACATTCGCATCCCCACCATCTGCTAAACAGAGACCAACTTTGATCTTAATTAACCGAAGCATATGGCGAACATTGAACAGCTGATGATAGGAGTATGGTTTAATTTCAAAGTTCGTTTTAGCTGTACAGTTGCATACAACTGTACAGCTAAAAATTTTATTTATAAAACTTTTTAAACTGTAGCTTAAAAGGTTTACTGTCAAGCATGAGCTCTGCGGTAAAACGACAGCCAATTCGTGACTCCCTCATCATAATCCTGT
>JAFELO010000951.1:133527-178433 GCA_017140195.1 Eumaeus atala | reverse complement strand
AAAATTTTAATCACACGCACCTCTTATTTTTGTATCGTCATGACACTTGGCAATTATGTGTAATATTATGGTACCATCGAGCTAAAAGAAATTGAATGTTGTTAATTAAAACTTATGCTGCCTACTATTAGACACATCAAGTTTAGGTTCGTTATATGGAGCATGTTTAAAGTTTTTTAATTATTAATAATTGAAAAATGTCAAATGTCATGCGCAGTAATTTAGTTAGCTTAATAGGAAACTACACTCCTTACTATGGTCTTATTTAATAATATCACTGTCCGCTTATGACCGTCCGTCCGCATGATAAAAATTCCTGCCGTTACATTAAAAAGTAATCGATTTCTTATATTAAAAAAAAGTCTGCTAAAAGTAAAACGATAAGATAAATGATGGATTACGTAGAAGGTTCACTTGATCCGGGGAATCGCTAGACTGGCAAAAAGGCTAGTGAAGTTAGGTACGGATGGCCGCCCTGTCAATCATCGGATCGTACTTTTCGTCGTTTATTGGGACCACTGATTACTATATTTGGATAGCTAACAACTGGGAAACATCAACGCCTCCGTATTTTGCAAAAAAGAACTAGTTTTTGAATAACTCAGTGGTCGAATACTTCAAACATTCGAACATTGACTTATTTAAAAAATGTGAACTATCCCAATATTACCATCCCGCGCAACGAAAAATATTATTGTTCTATCAACTGTTGTTGATAGCGCTGATGTTTGCTTAAATGACGTACGCAATAACCACTACATGATCAGCGGTCCATAATTGTTGAGGTCAGTGTTTGGGACCGATGAGACGGGACCGTACTTCCATTTATCATTTTACAGGACGTTTAATATGTTTCGGCTAGGTGACAGGCGTGCGATAAGAGAGATAGATGTATGACGAGTACAATTTGAGGATTCTCATCATTATGCCGTGCGATTTGTTACGCCTAATCGCCTAACAGATTAACGTTGATTAATGTCTTATATGGCCTTTAATTAAATGGTACCTGATCCGAACAAATTTCAAATTTATCTTTCTGTGTTATTGAAAAAAATGTTTTATTTCTCTGACTTTAATTAAAGCGTTGTATAGATTCACAAAATTACACGTAAACAGTTTGGAGTATATACTGTTCAAACATAAGGCAAAGCATAACGATGAATGCATATTTATTCTTACAATTAAAAGTTTGAAATTATTCTTAAAATTTATGATTAATTTCTGCCTTTTTTAAAAAAACTATGTTAATGACTGAAATAGACCAACTAATATTAATAATTCATCACCTTTTACTACGTTGGTATTAAAAAAACCAGACATTTATGTATTTTTTAATTAAATGATCTTCGTGTATGTTGTGTTGGCGTTCATTGAAAGAGCCTAGTGGAGTAACGACTCCTTCGTTACTCCACTAGGAGATTGATGGTTCTTTTTATTGTATAGGGGGAAACTAGTAATCGGAGCCTTTTGGCGAATACCGATGTCCATGGATACGTATTACTATTATGCATATGCGTTGCCATTCTTCCTCCTCCCCTCCATTGGACCATGGATGATGTTAACAAATAAAAGATAAAAAATGTAAATAATTTTAAGATGTAGTGCCATGCTGCATTGCATCCAATTAGACCAACACTCATGCAGCCCATTGTGATTGTGTGAAGGAGGGCACCGCTGTTTAATATGCAGATATTAATGAGCGTCGGCGTCGCTCTGTCTAGTACTTACTACCAAATATATTGCGTAACTTCTTCAAGGTCAGTAACATCTTTGATCGCGTTTTTACGATTCCATCACTACTCAAATGACGCTTTAACGAGGTACGGCAGACGGCTACTAATTGATGTTAACTAAATTTAAACCATCTGCAACTACACGACGTTCGTACTTCGTTGACGTCAACATCGGATTGACACAATAAAATTATCAGGATCAGCAGGCGCGAAAAGTCATTACACCGTGCCTGGTATATTCACACACATCCTCACGACAGTACCCTGATGGAGTAGCTGATGATCTGCGCCTAATGATCATGATAATGTGTGAAACACATACACACACTGTAAATGAATTAACACATGACCTAGTATTTATAAAACTAATTTAGCGGTCTATTTAAGTATTTAACCTGACGTTTCAGATGCTTTAGAACAACCCTCCTTTGCTAGTGCGGTATAATGCTATCGAGAGCCCTTTGTGGTAGCCCAACTCGGCTACAATGCAGCCTGACAGTAGGTCCCACAAAACCTCATAGCTGTCATCATATATATATATATATATATACTTCTTAAGTTTACGCGAATGTTAGCCATTGTACTCGTAACAAAAGAAATTTACAGGATTTCGACGCGGTTTTTATAAGTATTTTTACAGTACCCATGTTTCAGGAGCTTTACAGCTATCATTGCTGCGGGTAGACTGAGATAACCTGATGTTATTAAAAGTAACCGAAGCTTGATAATTATTTCCGGTTAGCCCATAAAGTAGTTCTCAACAAACCTTCCATCCGTGAGGTGTGACGTTATGTTTTGTTTTGGTTATGTTTATCACTAGGTCCCAAGCAGAGGAGGGTATAATCTGTATAATTGTTATGCAGACACGTTTCCCTCTTTCTCTCGTCCCGTCCATCGGAAACTAACACACCGAACGTGACACGACTGCTGTCACTTCAAGGCATCGTCGTCGCCCTTCGGCAACCTCCCCTTCATGCAGCAGTGCACTATCTCTTACATAACCTAATGTTACTTAGAGAACGCAGAGAAAGACTTACTAGTCTCCACAAAGTGTTTTTAGAAGAAACTGTACAAAGTCACGAGTACTCGATTTTGATTCCGAATTTTAATAAATAGGTACCTAAAATTTGACCTGATTGTCTTTCAAATTATTACTATACGATTACCTACATGCAATCGTACAGCCGATGCGCACGGGCTCTTTGTCCTTTGGCGTTTGCTAATTCCTACCGATATCATGCGGTGTCCATATTTTCTGAAAATAGAGACAACAAATTCGATAAAGTTTACTATGAACATAAGCAATATTTTCGTTTTATTGTCTCGTTATTTGTTACATAGGGCCGTTACCTATCGTGTCCTAAAAAAACGATCTGTTACAATTATTACGAAGGAAATGTGTCCTCCTGCCAAAAGTACTAAGAAAGGTAGTAGTTGTGACTAGTGTTATTCCAACGAGGATGAGAAATATTATTACAAATAATTTGTTTATACTTAGGCCAAAAGCAAGTCTATTATGTTGGTTTACACTTAACGTAGAGTTCGAAAAGGCTTCATAGCAAACAAGCGTTACAAATATTGATATTAAATATCAACATACTCCTTAGAACTCCGATATTATATTTTTTTTACATTTCATCGTGAACTAAGGACTATATTACTGAAGGAAATGTTCCTGATCTAACTCAGATATTATATCTTTTTTTATATTTCAAGTTGATGCAGGTAATAATATCAACGAAGGTAAATTAATATTAATGAAAAAAGGAATAGGTTATTTAGTAGAGTCTACATTGCAGCGGAATTGGGCCAGCACGACCGGGGAGGTACCTCTCGCCCACACGATACCGCCGTAAATTGACGTATCCGGTGTCACGATTCGTGCGGTATGTGAGTAACCGATGACTCATTAGAGTGGAGAAGGAATGGAGGGCAAAGCCTCAACATAGTAATTTTGCGGATGTCCAAGGGCGTTGGTAACTTTATTTTTTAAATAATATGGGCGTGAGTACCACACTAACATTTCAACTGCTCGTTTACCCTCTCCAATACAAAAAAAAACTGTACCTAATATATTGTAATTCGTTTGGTTATTACGTTTTACCCCAGATTATTGCACGAGTAAAAACAGGTTCCACATACGACGAAATTGTATACAGACGGACAAAACCATGCGAAGCTAATATATTATGGATGCCTTTTTCCACGACGGAACCCTAATGGTACTTACCTGTCGCGACAGATGGCTCTATTGACTTGTTGTGCACACTTCCTAGATCCACGGCAATCGATGTTGCTACTTCAGTGCCCCCGAAGGATACGAGTCATTGGCGTGTAAGAACAAGCTACATAAATCGCAGAATTACTTTTTTACGATTTGAGCGACAATAAATAGCTTTCATGCTCTAAACGCGCATTGTGTTTGAAGTTTGCTGGAATTTAATAATATTCATGGACAAATAGGTTTTTATAAACGAACTTGCGAGTTCGCCGTTACTGTGTTTTCGACAGGTAGTCAAGGTCTGCTGTGTCCAGAATAATAATTGGGCACCCGGCACAGGCTTCTAAGGCGGAGCACTGCGTACTCTCAGTCGGTTCTAGTCCGACATGACCATCTCAACAAAGATTACATTAAACAAATTAATGAACTGCAACACGCCTGCATAGCCTTGGGTCATGCGGATGTCTATGGGCGGCGGTAGTTACCTACCACCTGTTCCTTTAACCCTTATCCTATAAAAAAAAGAAATATGCAAAGTACTTTCACAAGATACTAAAAAGGAAGATTACTAGGATCAACTGATTCATGTAACTTCGGGTGCAATTAATTCCTAAGGTGTGATGTAACAACAACACATCTTCAAGTGGTATACAGCGGGAACTGTGTGGGGGTCCTAATTCAAGAAAAACTTGTGCTACGAACCTTACATATTTTTAGTTACGAAATACTTAGAACAAAATCAAATTATATGGCAAGGCGTCCTCATTTAGGCGTGAGCGAAGTTAAATCAGCAAGGCAGTTTTAATGGCCCATGCTGAAGGCGATATCGGGAGGTAGTTACGTCAGACCTCGAGAAGTGCAATAGTCCTCTTATTGCGAAAGTTGCACTGAGGAACTCATCCCAAGAACATAATTGTGGCGATAATCATGGTCCACGCTTTTTACGATCATTATGTTCTGTTTGGTATGTTTTTGCAGTATTTTTATGGCTTGGCGAAATTAAAAACAAACAGAAGGTACACAGAAGTTTGCAATTCGTAATATGTGGCTGTCGACACCGTGTGTGTTCCGTATCGTAAAGTTTCCGTTGGCTACTTTACTCCTTCTTTGTTTGTTCCCACTTGCAAAACATTTGTTTTTTTAATTTCTAATTTCCATTGTTATTTATCACAAAGAATAAATGAGTTAAGAAGGTTCATATCTTATTTTTTAGCATAGGTTGTGTTTATGTACATGCTGATACTTTAATTAACGAAAGTTCCAGATAGTTTTTTACAGCATAGGGACAAACGAGTTGCCGCAAAACATTTGGCTTTTTGACATATCAATATGCAGCTGAGTTGCCTACCTTCCAGCCAACTGCAATGGGCCACAACATGTAGGCAATTAAGTCAGCATAGTCTGCCAGAGTAATCCTGGTGTTGCAACTTTGGACAGTGTTAAGAAATGATAGCGTGTTAAAGGTAAATTTATTTTCATGATCAGATTGATCGGGTATTGTAAGAGGGTGGTGCAAAGAGTCTTTACAATTGGATGGTTCCTGTGTAGAGAAAGATGACATTAATGTGAAGGAGGCAAGACAACTCCCCTTTATAGCTCCATTACCGACATGAAAGTAACAATATTAAATTAATATGATTTATCGAAGAAAAAAGTATAAGCATTACAGCATAATGAAGATAAGTTGTTGTAGTTATTTAATATTATTCTAATTTAAAATAAACACGTTAGACAAACACAAATCTAGGATTATTTCGAAACCGATAGTCGAAAGATAATGCGAAAAATCATAAAATAATTTTAAGTTAAAAAGTCAATATCCGTACTACGCAGCGGAGTTTACTGTCCAACTAAGAAAAAAGTACATGCAGCACAAAACATTGTATCCAATAAATGCTGCATACGGATGAATCCGTATAAACATTAAAGTTGCTGTTTATTTAAAGCCTTATATATTGCCCTAACTATGGCTGTCACATACAAATACCTGTTTATAAACTTTACAAAGTTTTAAAAAGCTGCACATGTGACACATAAGATTGTTAGTCTTATAGACCACTTTTTTTTTTGCAACTGCACCCATAACTATAACATTAGGATATGACGTTTTAAACGTTCACAGGTTCAAATCCCTTCACAAACAAGGACATATGACTTTTTATATATATGTATCATGTAAAATATATGTATTTGATAAAATAAAATAAATATATCAAATTAAAAAAAATACACAAAGCATCTTAAATTCACTTGTATGATGTTTACAATTAAATAGTATTAAGACTTATTATAATTGTATCATTTTAAATGCTATTTCTTGATTTTGCTGACGTTTTCGTCTAGTCAATATTAGCTTTTGGTTTAAAAGTTATTTACTTTGTTATTGTTAGTTATTTTACGTGTATTATGTGTTCATCAGCTAAAAGGTACTCATGTTAAAATAGTAGTGCTGATATGTTACAGCAAAATGAAGTGAAAAGTCTGCAACTAGATTTAACAGTGTCTCGTATTCGTCTCATATGTGTTGTCGCACTTTTCGTCAAGAAGATATCACTCACTTTATTTCTTTCGTGAGATGTTAAAGTAAAATACGTTTTAATTATATTTATAATAATAATACTATGATAATATATGTGGACTTATCCCACCACGTCAGCCTTGCCCTGTGCTAATTACCGTAAGGACTTGTGTTACAGGTACTAGACAACTGACAATAAAAATCTCAAATATATCTAATATATTTGAGATTTTTATTGTAGAGGTACATATAATACATATATAAACATGACCTTGGCGGGATTCGTATTGGCGACCTCTGGCGTAACACCCGCGTGTTACTGCCTCAGTTACGCTGGCTCAGTTGGTACGTTACCAACTGAGCCAGCCAACTTCAAACTTCAACCAATATTACAAAATAAGGTGAATATAAAATTTCATGTAATCTGTACCATCTGTATATAATCTGTATATACTTTTCTTTTTCTTTTAGACAGTTCATTTCATTCATTCATTTCTATATATCTAAGTAAATCTTTCTTTGCAAATAACTCGGTTCTTGGATCTCTCAATTTATTTTTCTCTCCAGTTGTCGATTGGCATTTACGGATTCATTGAATGGCATCTTATTCACGCCACGGTTTACAAAGATTTTCTGAAATTGAACTAGAAACATATGGAATTTAAATGTTATTACTAACAGATACTAGGATTTGAATAAATATTTCACTATTTCCCAATTCGCAATCGCCTCAGTTGTTGAGGCTTTGATTGCATCTATAACGTTGAAGTGGCCTAGTTGAATGTAGCATTAAATCTTTTTACACTGTCGAGAGTTAATTGGGTGTTTAGTTGAAGATCGAATTGCGAAATGATTATTTCGATAGAGTTTTAGCAGTTACGTAATGAGCGTGTGACCGTTATTCGTACACCTCACACAGCTTGGCAACTGCTTCGAAGTCTTAGGTTTGAATTCTGTTTTGTTACACATGGATGATGCATACAGGCCTTATTTTAGTGTGCATAGTGTATGCATAATATAAATCAAATATCATATAAAACAAATTAAAATAAGATAGCCGCTGTACACAGACTTGCCCAGTTGTATTATTTGTTAGTAATAATATAACAAAATTATATATGTATTTCCTTGAGAAAATATATTTAGAAGTCATCTTAAAAGACAAGAAACATATTAAATTTCTTAGTTTGCTTACACTGTTACTAATAATTGAACCTATAATATACATATAGTTGAATTAGCACTACGTTCCAGTTCCGCCCATGACTACCAGAGTCACGGGCGGAACTGGAACCTAGTGCTAATTCAACTATATGTATATTATTTGCTGGATTGTTACAAATTATATGCTAAAACTTTCCTCGGAAATTATTATATCCACGGGTAAAGACCGCATGGAAATCCGTTCAAAATAATTTCAGAAAACGTGTAAAGATTAAGACGGGATATTTTTAACGTACATAAATCAAACTAGCGAACCGTCACAGCTTCGCTTGTGGATAAATTATACACTTGAACCTTCTGCTGGAATCGCTGTAACCATGACTGAAAACCGTATGAAAATTCATTTCGTAGATTTTGAGAAAATCGATGACATATACAGCATTTTGGGATTTTGTTTTATAATGGGAATACATCATAAGAAGTATTTCGAAATAAAACTACAGATATTATTATTAAAAATATAAACATATTTATAATACATAGATGCTTAAATTCACTACCAAATCATTGATCAATAATAAAGTAATTTAATGATTTGCCTTTGTTACAGTATTATCTCATCAATACCATTGTTTCCAAGCTCTTAAGAATCACTACTTGTTCTCGTAGGTACTTAAATATGAGTTGTGGGTGTAGCCAACCAGAATCGCGATTAAACTATTGACTTTACTTGATTTGAATGAAAACTTGATACTAACCAGACGTAAATACCATCCACATAATATGTAAAGCTAATTGCTGTAACCTTAGCACATTAAAATAGCACTACAGAACCATGGAGGTCTTACTATGACTGGAACTGTCTAGGTAAAAGGTACAGACAAGGAATAATTCTTTAGCGATCTGACGTGTTCGAGATGATTGATGACGATGATAAGTGATTATGAAGTAACGCGTATTTAAGGCTAATCTTTAAATCTTTTAACGGTCGTGCCTCATGTCACACAACATCTACGTTTTTACGATCATATATATATATACATATCACCATCACTATGAGCATTCAACCGGACGGTCTTCACTTTTAAAATTCCTGTCTTATAATTTGTTTACCTATTTCGAGTATTGACCGGCGAAAGTACGATTGAAAACTTATTTTTAACCTGCATTTAATATACCTGCTGCTGTAAATGTTGTAACAAAGGAATTATTTTTTTCAATTGCAAATACCATTCATCACCTTTACAGTGTATTAGTTTAATGCGCCAGTATAAAACAATTGAAAATATAAAGAGCTTATTCGAAGTGGTCTCCATTAGCTGCAACACAGTCCTTTAAACGTATTCAATAAAAGCTCTTACTCTTTCCATGGGGAAATAACTTCAATGCTAATTGTTTGGATTGTCTTGGCGTCTCCAAATTATCATGGCGTTTAGAGTAATCTATACTCTCTACAAATGATCATTAGTCATAACCCAGCGGATTTAGGATGGGACTAGATTAAGGATAGTCTTCAGCTCTGATCAAATCCGGAACGTTCGATTTAACCAAGATTGGGTGGATCGAGCTTTATGATCTGGTCCCGAGCCTTCCTAGAAGGAACATTTTGATATACTCGTACCGATGTTTTGATACCCTTTTCACAAAAAATTGTCTCGGTCTCTCCTTCATAGCTAACACCGCACCAAACCATCACTGACGTCGGAATATGCCCACGTTGGTTTGAGCATAATTACGGTCATTTCGCTTATTAAAATGTTGCTCAATTGTAAAAATTGTTTTTGTGACCTCCCTTTGCGTACTACCATTTCAGTACTTATTTCCATTTTACCACCCTATTCATCTTTATTTCATCAATTAAGAAATGAACAATACGTCACTTATCCAAGCTCTCAAAATATTTAACATGGATGGCTCTAGGTGCTATCTTCATTTCTTGAGGTAAAATCTTTTGCTTTCCGACAGGATTTATCCAAATTCTTTCCCTTACTGCTTGGGCCGCCTTTCTCGTACGAACACTACATGGACGGCCAGATCTTTCTCTGTCACAAACAAAGGAAGTCTCATTGTATCTATTGGTAGCCCGTTACACAAACATTTGACTAATACCAAGTGTATGGAGAGCTTTAAAGATTGCATTTGACACCATATACCTAATTTGGTTAATGCAATCACAACGATTCTGTTCGCTTTATGACCCCACTTCATTTTAATATCGCAAAATAATGTACAATGTATTAGCGCCAAACTGAGAAAACTCTGTGAACAATCGTATAAGAATGACAGATCCCAAATTCCAATGTAATATTTTTTTTTATTGTAACAGTACTTATGGCCAGATTAAATAAAACATTAAAATTAATTACAATTATAGTTAATACGTTTAAATCCATTTTCCTTTGTCGGTGTGGTAGTTTACGACCACCTAAGTGTATTGACATGACATGAGATACGAGTAATTAAAATAAATGTTACTTTTAGTACAAGTTAAATGAAATGTGAAAGTGCCAATTTATTTTAAATTAAAATATATATGTCTTTGATCTGTAAATGGCATTTATTATAACCACGATGTGGTTATTTATATATAAAAGACTGGTTGTCTTTAAGTCAGTTTACGGACGGTAAATTATACGTGATAAAGATTCTCTAACTGGTCCGTGAACGTATCGCCCAATGTAGTGAGAGTCGTGTTAAGCTCTCTGCTTTGCAGGCGCCGCCGTTTAGAAACATTACTATAGCTCTGAACGTTACTGTGACGTAATACCTTTCCGTGCGTGCATTGTTATTAATTTACAAAACGTTATAACGTCAATCGTTTTCATTTGTGGATATGAATATTAATAATTACTGCTTGGTGGTCATTGTTGTTATTATTAGTCTAGCACATGACATAGACTTCTCTTCAGAATATAATGCGGATTCGTTTAATGTACCAAGATCATATTGAGGTTGTGTTATGTCTGCATTACCACCGAATCAGTCGCATTTATTTTGATTCCGAGGCAACGTGACATCTATGATGTCGCGTTCGCCTAGTGCGTGAGTTTTCTGTATCTCTTTGGAATTTGGGGAAAGGAAAGAGCGGATGTAAATGAATGTTAGATTTCACCAAATAGACTTCTCGTTTACTCCTTTCGTATCAACTTCGAGCCTGCTGCTTGAAATAACTTAATGTTTGCGCATACAAATGTCTAATGTTACGACTAGATAGCCAACGGGAACCCCACAGCGATCATCTTCATATCTGGATGACGGTCGACCAGCTTTTCAGCTTCTCATACTTCTAGTTCCAGTCCCGGCTATCCAGATCCAGATAACATCCAGGTTATCCAGATGTACGTTCCAACTGATAAAAGTCACCTCAAAGACCAATCAATTCACTGCCACTTTTGAGATTACTCAATTCAATCAAAATTGAAATCACGACCGAAGATATACCTCACGTTCAAAGGATGCACATCTGCATATGCGAATGTTAATGGGCGTCCATTGTCACCTAATGGCTGCCATTGCTCTTTGCAAAACTTTATCAATGTCCATAACCCCATGTCGGCTACTTTTCTCATTAGCAAATATTTACTAATTAAAATGATAGATAACAGATGAATCAGCGTATCCCAGTAAATCAGTCGGCCGGACCTAGTTTATATCTAATCGGCCGCGTCAATCTAGGGTTTAGCAGACTATAGGAACACTATGGGAAATCCTCTGTCGTAATAAATAAGGAAAAGGATTAATAAAGATATTAATCACTTAAGCGAAGTATATTAGCTAAACGCTCCGACTTTCCATGAGTAAAATTATTGTGTTTCAAAATACTAACAAGAACTGTTCAAAGTTATTATAAAATCATATGATATTATGATATTTTTAATATAATTATGTACTTTCTGTGTGCTTTAGTGACGGCTGTACTGCTGCCTTTTGTGCGGCTAATGAGTTTGTGATGGCCAACTGGGGGACTGTGAAGTAGGAGACATTTGTATAACTTCCACCTGTGTTGATGATAAGGACTTAATCCGCGCACACAGTGCAGTGTGCGGCGGCCGCGCAACCGCGATGACAAAGCTCGCTGCGGTCGACGACGGTGCCTCACCCATCAGCCCAAGAGTCATCGACAGTTCCCTAGCTATATACATACTATAATAAATATAGACTGCCTCGTGCCTCGGATATCATATTAAACTATCGCTTGCTCCTGATTTCTCTCAGATCGTACCAGCAGATCAGGATGGCACCCATCAGAAAGGGCCAATGAGGGAATAGCACACACTAAGGTTTAGAAGAAATGTTTATGTACATAAATTGTTGTAAACAAATAAATAAATAAATATAATACGAGTATTTGTTGTGCAGTTCCTTCACAAACAAAATTCGCCAATAGAACAAACTGAAAAGACGGCAAACGAGAAATCAGAGCCTTTTGACTTCTACCAACGCTCAGAGACATCCGCAATATTGACACGTGGAAGCGTTGCCTAAATTTTCTCCTCTGCTCAAATAGGCTAACTTATAGTATAATGCTTCATTGCAGGATGTCTGGGCGCGCTGTCGACGGGCGTGGCGCTGGCGCTGTCGCCGGTGACGGTGGCGCTGTGCGTCCGCAAGTCGACGCGCGTCACCGCAGTCGTCGGCGGTCTGGTCGCCGCACTTGGCTGCCTCTTCACATCCTTCGCTACGCAATTTCATCAACTCTTCTTCAGCTACGGTAAGTGCCTACTAAAGTGTTACAATGTTTTTTTATAGTATATATTAGTTACAAACGAGAAATTGGAGCCTATGAATGACTACCGATGCCCATGAACGTCAGCATAATTATGCTAATGCGTTTCCCTTCTTTTCAGTCAATCTGACACGACCGAAAAGAAATTAGGTGCAGAACCCAGAGCTTAACTTGCCCTCCGAGGCGCGGGGTGTACACATCGGACTGTTATTAGAAATTGAAAAATCATACTTTTCTGGAGTCGTATCACATCTGTGGCTGAACATGCTTGCACCACTTGACCACGAGGCAGTCAAGTAAAAAAATCAATACCGACACATGTAATCTATTTTCCATGTGTCCAGAATGTTCGTTCAAATAAACGTACAGATCGGTAACGCTTTGGTCAAGCCACGAGCGGTTCCTAGTGCATCGGCAATCTAAATGCTAATGCGAATCTTCTGCAGCAATATCCTTCACATACTATATATCAGGGTTTCTCAATGTGCGGTACGCGTACCACTGCGAGTCGCCAGGGAGACATGGGATGTACGCGATAAAAGTTAAGTAATGGCGACGGATAAGCCGATAGACGGATTACTGATTTAAGTGCACTACTTATTTCATCTTTTTATTTATAAAAATGCCTATCTATTTTATGTAGATCGCTGTAGACTAATAGTGTTTTGTTGAATAATAAGCTTGAGAAACCCTGATCTGTAGTCTAGTCTATAGTCTATAGCACGCGCAGCATTATTGTAACGGAGGCGCCATTTAATGGTGTCGGAACCCTTACGTGAATCTAATTATTTCCTATGTATTTTAATTAAGAATTAACGGACTTGAGTGTGGAGTCTCCAGACTGTGTGTGTGTTTAGCTTCTTGATTGAACTTTGAATGCAGTTAATGTTGCGCTTAGGTACAAACTGGAAACACTTGTGTTTAAGTATCGATTAAAGTTCGTGTGACGTAGGTTTTGTTAGGTTTGTTCGTAGGTAAGTAGACTATACATATTAGTAAACAACTAAAAGGTAAGTAGACTATACATATTAGTAAACAACTAAAAGCAACAATTACAACTAAAATGACGATTACACTAGCTGGTGCTAGTTATTTGGACACGCTAATATGAGGAAGACTTACTTTGATTTGAAAAATATTCCAGTGCACGGTGGCCCCTTTGTTCAGGAAGAATATAGGCTATGGTATACCCTAAGGCTACGATGAGTACGCATTCTCTGCGGGTGAAACCGGATGCACTGCTAATAGGCTAAACAAAATAGCTTGTACCTTTTGTTTTTTTTTATATAGAATAGGGGGACAAACGAGAAATCTGTACGTTTTTACGACTACCGACGCCCATGAACATCCACATAATTACTATGCCGATGCGTTGCCCTCCTTTCCCCGCCTCTCAATGGGCCACAGGCTCCTCACAAAACGCACAAAACGCGACACTAAAGATGTCAATTTACGGCGGTATTATGTGAACAAGTTATACATCCCCGGTCGTGCCGGCCCAATACCGTTGCATAGGAGGGTGTAATGTCATGCACTATCCATAGGTTCGTGGTTAGGTTATTTTTTTACTTGCACTCAAAACACTTGGCCTAATTTCATACTTGCATCAATCACTATCACTGCCTAAAATGAAAAGAATCAATGAGGCTAAACATCATCCACCATGTTGAAGAACATCCCGTAATGACAATCCGGCTAATAGTTAGCCCGCCACATAACAAAACGGCTCTGTTTTTGGTAGTGGCTAGCCGTAACATTATATACATTCGTTGCACAATTAAATAGCTATTCGTTTGGAAGCTGCACGAACGTACAGTTTATCGAATTCCCACCACTGCGGCCAATTAACCCACCTTTGATCTTTGCAATGAGATTCAGGTGCGCTTAATGAAATAAATTGGCCTGTCAGTAGGTTGATTTTACGCGAATTAACACGCAAATTGTTTGGTAATGAATCTCCATCATGTTCCTCGTTAATGTTGCTTTATTGTCTTGCCTATGCAGCTCCGCATTTCAGAAAAAGCAGATCATGACCCAGCGTTCCCCTCTTCTTATAAGCAGCAGGTTATGATAGTGTCGTATACACACAAACACCGCGACTATCATCAGTCCCGCCATTAGTGAAGTGCCCTAAAGTTACATATCATCACGGCGCCTCGAAGGCTAGTCAGGCCCTTAAGGGACCAACTCCACAGAGGGTTCGTCCTGCACCACAAGACAATCCCGACAACTTTGGGACAGGGCAATGGGGTGAGGCTCTCATACTCACCCCTTTTCCCGTGCGCAAAAACGCCTCACGCCATCAAAGTTTTCGAGACTTATCAATGTATTGAAAGTAACAGTCGATTGAGAATAACGTGAAATATTTTTAATTTTGAATACTCAAAGCTGTGATCTTGCGAGCAGATCTCTATAACACCGAACAATAAAGGATTAAACTTAAAGCTATCAGTGTAGACACCCAGCCACCGGAACAATAGGATGTTGAATATATAGCGAAACGGATAAGCCAGAAGCCGTGCGGCAATTTATAGCAGCAAAGCAATTTCCAGGGGACAAGAAAACAACATTAGAAATTAGGAAACGAATACGCTACAAGAAAATACTTGACTTCTATGTTATTCTATTACCCTTTATATTACTACGTGACTTTTTGGGTTTTAAATGAATTCTACAGAGAAGGGACGTAGCTGACATGGGTTTCAGGTAATTATACTTAACAAATATGGTTCAAATCTTCAATTCTTTCGATTTGGATACGGATACGTATGCTGATATGCAGGTCTATCACAAGACCTGTAAAGGTAGGCTGTAGCTTTTGATAAATCAATCAATCTATTCATTAATTATCTATAATTTACTAACTAAGCTGTATGCAGCATCAATGCTATGGCAGGAGGTAGTGCAAAGCATGGTGCATGACTCTACATCTTGCTATGCAACGGAATTGGGCCGGCACTACCGGGGAGGTACCTCCCGCTCGCTTGATACCGCCAGTGTCATCTACCGTCCTATCAGAACAGGAGATTGAGAGAATAGGGAATGCTCGTATCTGTACACCCACCTCTGCACTATAATAATAAGTCCTGTGGAGTTGGCTATCTCTATAGAGATGAACGCCGTATGTGACATTCGTCTGGGATTTCATTATATTGAGACAAAAAAAACTTATTATACAATAGAAACAATAATTGATCCGTTATTCAAATAACAACAATCTTAATTCTCGTCATATCCTTCACGGGATACGAGATGGACAGAGCGAAGTTAGTGCCATACCTGTATCCTGTGATCCTAACAGATTTGTTAAGTTACGTCCACGCTATTTACTACGTTCATACAAACACGCCGGTTCCGTAGACTTTTAACATTTCAGGATTTCATGAATGACCGGATCATTCCTAACGTCGTATAACATGCTTGGTCTCTCCCCAGAAGTAAAAAGTGAATTGTAAGGGATTACATATTTTAGGACACGTTAGGTAATAGTCCTAATGTAACCAATTAAACTAAAACAAAACGTAAATATTGTATTAGTAAATACATCATCCACCGTGTAATTATTTTCAGAAAACATGTTCACCACATGAGACTGATACAAACTCGCACATTCATAGATCAAAGCCCCGGGCGAGTAGCGGCTGCCCGGTCTAGGTTATATATTTATAGGCGTATAGTGAGAATTTCAAAAACAGATTAGGTAAAATTTTAAGTATCTATTATTTTACACATTTGGAATCTAAATAAAATACTGCTTACACTCTGTGAATATATACCGTGTCTTACAAAACACTATGTATATTATACATGTATTATAAATTTATATAATATTATTTAATAATTAATAGTGCTAACTAGATCCTACTACTCATTTCCGATAAAACACTTCTGCAAAGTCTTTCAAAGAAGACACTTTTTTTATAAACACTTATATCGTAGGATCCTAGGCAAAACACGCAAAAAAAATATTTTAATGTACATTCGTAAATCAAATTAATTTTTCCGCTTGTTCTCTTTGCTGACAGAAGGATATAAATATTTAACGAACTCGTAAACATATCCTAACTCCGGAAAGGGTAGAGCCGCATAAATATAAGTCAATGTTACAATATAATCTCTATATACCACATATTCGGTATCGGGTCTTGCCAAGTTGATTGCAAAATTTTGAGCGCATCTTCTTAATTATTATGGCAATTTAACTAACAAATTACTTCACCGCCCTTCTCTAAATTTCTTTTTTCGGACCTGCTGATTTGTGCTGTGGGACTGAAGACAACCCCAGTAGCGTTTCACTGGATTGCTATGAGTTCCCGTCTGGCGACTAGACTAGGTTATGGCCGAAAGAGGGACCGACCGCTCTGTCACCCTCAGGTGAGAGAGATCCATCTTGACGTGAGATTAAATAATAATTTAACTATTATTATCATGGCCAGAAGAATACTAGGTTGCGTCATTTGTCCCTCTCCTTAGCGAAAGACTGCCAATCGGCCGCCTGCATATCGCTTAGATCTTTCCAGCGATATCCCTCCCAATTGGGAGTTTCCCTCTCGGACATCACAGATTCGCTCGTTCTCCTCGAACGATCCTCGTCTAATCTCTCCTGGTGGCTAGCGAAGTCGTCCATGAGCTATTCTGTCTCTATTAACAAAATAACATATTACAAATCTTGTGAAAATAAACAGCTTTTAATGCTCTACAAGTTGATAAAAACTGGCCAAGAGCGAGTCTTACTCGCACATGAAGAGATCCGTACAAGGAAAAAATATTCCCAAATCTCTTAAAGTTCGATTCTGCTTAAACCCATTTTTGTTTGGAGTTGTTACTAAAATTCTATAATCTCATCATCATCATTATCAGCCCTTATCGGTCCACTGCTGGACATAGGCCTCTCTCAATGAACGCCAAGACGACCGATGTCCTGCTACTCGCATCAATCCCGGACCGGCTACTGCACGGAGATCGTCTTCCCGCCTGGTGAACGATCGACCAAATACTTCGTTTTCCTAATCGAATATTTATATTTTTTTTTATAATCTCAATTTTTTTTACAATTTGTCTCAACAGTTGAAAAGTTGGAGCGAGAGCAGGATCAAAAGCGTTTAGGTTAGGAACCTCTAGCTCATCTAAAAAGTCCTGTTCAATGACCATGCCCGTTCTGTGGTATGCTCGAAATGTTCATCCATCACTCCGTAATTATTTGGACGATCATGGGTCGTAAAAATTCGTAAAATGCTCCCGATTTTCTTGCCCATCAATTCTATAAAAAATCCACAATCACCGAGTAAAACGTCTGTCACACATGGACGGACAAGGCGCCATTATAAGTGTTCCGTATTTTCCCATTTAGCTACGGAACCTAAAAAAGTTGTCTTGGAGGAACTGAACCACCACCAATTGATGGGGTGAGGGCAGTCCGACACAAATTCTGTACGTTAGGCGTTATACAATTCTATGAGCTAAAGAGGCGTCTTGGTATAAGCATTAGAGGCTGTATCTAAGTGTAAAATAATCGGGGAGAAATGGGGGCAGGACATCTACAAAACAATTATGTCGATATCTATAGGCATTGGTAACAACCAGAGGGTCCTACTACTCGTTTGTCCCCCTCCCCCTTATACTATAAAAAAGGAAATATGTATATAGCTATAAAATTAATTTCCAATGTTACTCATTAAAGTAGAATTCAAAAAGATTTTTTATTGAACTGAATCGTAAGGAATGCGATATATATAACTAATTAGCACTAATTAAATTACATAAAATAGTTTCGCCGTAATTATTTAACGAATTAACGACGATCGGAGTCTAAAATTACGGCTCTTCAAAGGGTTGTAACAGGTGTAATACAAACGCGAAGAAATAACACATAAAATAACCCCGTATAATTTATCTAACCGAATGACATGTTCAGACTTCAGACAAGTTTATCGCGAGCTTAAACGTAAATTCATCGATAATAACGTCTCGTCGGCATAAATCTTCAACGGTTTTATGAGTACGATACATCTTGAAGTATCGTTAAATTTCCCTGACGACCTTGGGATTGGGGAATAGCTTTGGTCTGTGACTTATTAGATCCTGTATTAGTTCGGGTGCGATTAACTAGACAAGTGTTTTATGGAAGCGATAAACATTTAACACTGATTGATCTTGTACATAGTCACCAGTAAGTAAATCAAGACTTATAGGGGAGAGTGGACTTTAAGCGAACGCTGGATAATTCCGAAAGAGCCGATTCTAACATGTAACAATGCGTTGGCGATAATATTTGTTTTTTTTTTTTGTCACAACACACTACAACAACGCGAAGAATACAGTCGCTCTCCACGCTGAAAATTGTATCTATTTATTAGTTTGAAAGCATTGTGCCGCGGTTTCACCCGCGTAAAATCTATTCAAAAGAGTAAGTAATTTATTCGGGTTGAAAGATATTTTCTGTTATTCTAGATTGTTCTTTTTACTATTTCAAATTTCAGCCAAATACATTCATAGTTTTTACGTGAAACAACAACAGACATATATGCAAATTTACATTCTTTTTTTTTTCGCGATTAAAAATATGTTTATGTTATTCCAGTATAAAACCGATATTGTGTGTGCCAAATTTCCATAAAATCCGTTCAGTTTTTCGTGAAAGAACTACATTCATACAAACTTTCGCATTTCCAATACTAACAGGATTAGCAGCATCATACTTAGTCTGGCCACTAAACACTGTTACAATTAAAAACAAAAAAATGTTACATTTGAATTTGGAATCTATTACTTTTATACGATTGTTTATCGTGTTTTCTCATTTTGGCGCCAATACACTGTACAATATTTTGCAATATTAAAATGGAGTGGGGTTGTAAAGCGAACAGAATTGTTGTGATTGCATTATACAAAGTATGTAGCCAAATGCAATTTTTAAACTCACCATACACTTGGTATTAGTCAAATGTTTGTGTGCTGCGGTATTAGTAGATACAATGAGACTTACTCTGTTTGTGACAGAGAAGGATCTGACGTCCACGTAGTGTTCGTGCGAAAAAGGTCGTAAAGCAGTAGGGGAAAGAATTCGAAGAAATCCCGTCCGAAAGCAGAACCAAGCCGTGTATTTTAAGAGACGACGTAGGACTTGCAGCCTATAATAAACGCACTGGGCATTTGTTAACAGATAAATTTAAGTGAATACGGTGGTAAAATTCAAACGACTTCTGAAGAGGTAGGGAAAGGCAGGTCACAGAAAAAACTTGTTTACGGATGAGATTTTTTTTACAATTGAGCTACATTTTAACAAACAATTTGAAGGTATCTATGCTCAAAGCATTCTAGGGAAGCTTCCCAATTAGTTCACAGAGTGCAACGTGGGCACTATCCGACTTCAGTGATGCTTTGGTGTTAGCATGTAGGGGTGATTAAGTCATATTTTTGTGGAAAAGGTTTCAAAATTTCATGTGTTCGTATATGCCCCACTTTCACCTAATTAGATAATAATTTAATTTAAAACGATGATCACTATTAAAGGAAATTCTCAAAAGAATTATTATTATTTCGAATATAAAATATATCATCGACGTTTAACCTACGTCGATGATATATACGAGTAGTAACACACATTTCAAGGAAGACCACCTCATAGGAAATCCTGAATTATAAATTTCAAGATTGATACGAAATGTTTTTTCAACTTTTAATAGGTAATCACACCAATGTAATTTTTACATTAAAACGGTTGTACTTTGCGCTCATTGCTGCTATCTGTCGTATGTTATTTCAGTCATTCCTACCTTAGTGCTGCCATCTGTTATGTCATAACATTATCATCAAGAGCACAGTCTAGACATCAAGTTTTGAATTCTTCCAAAGCAAAAGGGATGTCGTGTCCTCTGGTTATAAGTGAGTAGTTACACACACGTGTGCATTATGTACGTCGCGTCGTTCGTAATCGATTTATCGTCGTGTAGAACCAATTAAGAGGCAATTAAAAATTAAGGTATCTTAATTGTTGAATGGTGAAATATCTCCACTTAACGTAATCGATGACATTATTTATTACACTTTTTTAACACACCAAGTATTACAAGTAAAAGAAATTTTATTATAGTCTCCTCACTCCTCAAATTACATAAATAAAAAGGTGGTAATAAATCAACGGTTCGAAGAGTAGATATTTTAAAATATTTGAGCTCCACTCCAACTGTGCATGTGTGATCAGATCTTGATGGTTTTATAATCATGATATTCTAGCTGTTGCCCGCGACTGATGCGTGGACACACTTTTAATATTTATATAATGTATGCGTTATTCGGATACAAGATTTACAACAATGTCGAGTCAGTCCGTTTTTACAACGTGTACACATCACTGAAACTGCTCGCCGCTTCACCGCCATCTCGTGTGAGTTCAGCCAAAAGACTGTTAACGGACGACTGAACGTCGCTGGTCATTTGCTTCCTTTTCAATGACACAAAAATGTACCTTATGCATACATACAATTAGGTATATTAACGCAGGCGGCGCGGCGTAATAATGATCTCGCACTACAATAATTGCTCAGGCAACTTGTGTCTGTTTACAAACATCACACAGTAACCTACGGTTCACTACGGATTTTAACGCCTTTGCACTGGGCAATTTAAATTTCATAGTATAAGGCGTAATTTTTTTTTTCATAGTATAAGGGGACAAACGAGCAATCAGCTCTTCAACGACTACCGACGCCCATGAACATCATCATAATTATGTCGATGTGTTGCCCTCCTTTTAACTTCCCCGACCCCAATGGGCCTCCGGATACTCAAACACGTAACGCGCCACCGTAGGTGTCACTTTACGACGGTGTCAAGTGTGCGAGAGGTACCTCCCCGGTCGTGCCGGCCCAATTCCGCTGCAATGCAGCATGGCCTTGCTAAAATATATTTTAAAGAACTGTTTAAAATAGTTTAGCTTTTGATTTTTAACTTAATGTTTGATTAGCTTAGTGTTTGGAATCATCATATTTTCATGACCGACATTACTCTTTGGTACCTACTGTAAGTTGTACCCTTGTTCCTGGATAGCCGATAATAAAGCTGAAGGGACTCTTTGTTTGATTCTTTGCATGCAAGAAATGCAAGTCAGAAGTTTTGAAAATAATTTGTATGTTTTTTTATAGAATAGAGGGGCAAAAGAGCAATAGTACTTTTTTTACGACTACCAACGCCCATTAACATCCACATAATAACTATGCCGATGCGTACAGGCTGCGGTAGCGCCATTTACAATTATACTCTTACTGCTCGTTTGCTTTATTAAAAGTATAAGAATGGATAAAGGGTAACAAACAACACATACACCAGCAATATTATATATTCGTCTACAAATCATCTGGTTCGTTCACCTCACTACTTCGAGCTGGTATACTTCGTGACGGCCTTTGTCCCCTCACTCACGGCGTGCTTCGCGAGCTCCCCAGGCAGCAGCAGCCTCACCGAAGTCTGCACTTCCCTCGAAGTGATTGTCGATCGTTTGTTGTAGTGAGCGAGACGGGACGCCTCCGCTGCGATACGCTCGAAAATGTCGTTAACAAAGGAATTCATTATAGACATAGCCTTAGACGAAATACCGGTATCAGGATGCACTTGTTTGAGCACTTTGTAAATGTAAATTGCATAGCTCTCCTTCCTCTTATGCTTCTTTTTCTTCTTGTCAGACTTTGATATATTCTTCTGCGCCTTACCAGACTTCTTTATAGATTTGACACTAGTTTTCGGGGGCATATTGTTAACACGCGATGTCAGTTACTTACTGAATATAATAAAAAAAAATCCGTCTTTATGTAGTGAAAACCACGCGACAACTGAGCGCAAAATGTTAGGGCGATTTGAAATTTTCAGCCAACAACGAGCCGCGTCGAGTGAGACGGATATATCTGTTTCCTTCTCTAACTTCGCCGCGATCGATTGAAATACTTTGACAGACGTCCGGGAAATTAACGTTATTTCTTCCCAGACAACTTCAAAAGGGATTAATAATCACGGATAGTTAGATAGGTATCTACATATCCCTGATACCTTGAAAGTTTGTCTAATAATCTATTTATAGACTTTGATATTGTACGACAAATGCGAGGCCTTAATAAGCTATAGAATTATTTTCAAAAACTTTAGCCGGTATGCCATACGATATGTGATCCTTATAGACAATATGTTAAAAGCTGTGATCTTTTTACCTATAAGATACGGGCTTAAGCAAGTTTATGTACCTTTGTGTGGATGAAATAACCATAATTTACCGCCCGTTTGCCGGTTTTGTTACTCAACAACTGTAACACCAACTTAATTTCCTAAAACATATTATATTATAATAGTAAAACGGCTGAGCTGTAAAGGTACTTATGTGAATTGCAGCCAAATGAAATGACCGTAGGATGGTTTTAGTCAAGTATCTTATAAGGCCATAGTCGCATTGCAGCAGAATTGTGCCGGCGGGACAGTTTTGCTAAAATACAATGGTGTTTCAGGCAGTTTGTGAGTAGTACTTAGTAGTAGTAATTTATTATCATTTCAATAACCGTGAGGATTTCATTGGAAGTCGTTAATCACGTAAATGTCGAATCCTGCTAAATGTTCCGAAAGTATTCATGATTACTTTTATGCCAATTTTGTCTGTCATGCTGGTTTTCTACATAAAAGTTTGTGTTATGAAGCCTCCAGGTACACCTGAACTTTCAACTTGGGACCGATGCCTTTATCGAATGGTCGATTATATGGGTTCAAAGGTTCATCAGTTTCAAATAAATATTTTTATGCTAAACATCATATGCATAAATAGGCATACAGACAGAGTAGGCCATCTAATGATAAAAGTAAATGAAACAACCATTAGACATTAGTGGTTAAAATGATTTGTTTTTATCAATGCTTAATAGTATCTATTTGTATGTGTATAATTACTTCGTAGTTTCTAAGAGGATGTGTTCTTCGTCAAACGTTTCCTAAAATAAAATAAGAGCCCCTTGTAATATCCCAAATATTGTACACATAGATACATACAAAAATCGGTGACAATACAATAATTTCAAAAAATATTATTGTAACATACACTTATAAATACCGAATTATACATTTTATTTTGCTATAACTACATTTTAAATAATTTCATTTTCCATGTGTATTTTTCGTTATGCAGTTATGGTGGCGTGATATAGGACACCTCATTATTTGAAGTCGTTTACCAGACATTGAGAAAGTATACGTGTTCTTATAACATTTTGTATAAATTATGCAATAGGAATGAAGTGAATATCAATCATCATTTAACGTCATATTTTTGGTATTTTTCCGGCAATAAATAACTTTCGTAAGCAGCTTAGGGTTCACCCAAAGCCATTGGTTACTTCCGATAAAAATATTTAACCCCTTTTTTGCGCGCTAACCCTCTATTTCAGAATACAAAAAATACATGTAGGTAAGTGTACTTTATTCTCTCGTGTAATTGCAAAGTGCAATTTAAAATTAATACAAAACATAATTTTTTGGAATAATTATTTTTAATCTTGCCTCAGAGGTAAATCGCTGATGCCCTAACTGATTTAACTGAAATAGATTTAATCTTTTCATAAATAAATTAGCGAATTGCTTCTTTATTTTCATAATACAGTAACATAGTGTACTAATTCTATTGAATTCATTTCGTATATATAACTAAGTAATTTGAGTGTCCGACCTAAAGCGTGTAGGTAGATACGGGAAGCAAAAGCTTTGAACCCCCTTTTACGAAAATTGTGGCACGGAGGGGTATGACATTTAATACTCTTATAGTTTGAGGAGAATTGCAGAAGGCTAATAACTTTTATGTGATATGCATTCGATTTTATTATTTTAATGAAATAAAACTTTACCCACACTACGATGTACGCACTATTTACATATAGAAAAAGGCCTTGAAACGAGTAACATAATTTTGAATATTTACAATTTAGGCAGTCGTCTATCTTGGTCCGGAGGACGGAGTGTTGGACGGCCTCCTTCCCGGTAGACTGACAGCTTGGTTAAGGTTGAGGGGAGCCTCTGGATGGAACTGGCGCGTGACCGTCACCTATGGCGCTCTATAGAGGATGTTTGTATCTGGCGGTGGACGTCGTCCGGCTGATGATGATGATGATAGTGATATCCTGCTCATTACTGCTCTACAATTTTTCAAGTTTTAATATAATCGAATAACTTTATCTTCCAGGGACTGTTGTTGGAGTGGGTGTGGGACTGACCCGAGACTGTTCGACGCTGATGGTGGCACAGTACTTCAAGAGAAGACGCGAGCTCGTGGAGATCTTCATAGTCAGCGGCAGCGGTCTCGGGATCGCTGTTATGTCCACGTTTATAAAAGGCGCCATCAGGTACGTAATAGCTTGTTTCCAATTGAAATCAATCGTGATCGCTCGGTTAGATGCTCTTTTTTTGGTTTCGCGGGGAAATGCATTTGCGTACTGCCACCGGTGCTGGGTGGGATCCTGTGGGTGCGTGAGATTCGCGGCTATACCGCAGACCATCATCAGTAACCTATGCGGAGGAGCCCCGGACTTGTCGGCAACAGATCACCTCTGCGGCTGAGCAGTCATACGGTGTCGGTTCCATCCTTTTATCAGTCACATTTCTTACATTTGCGAGACAATTGGTGCTATTTTGTTGCTCTCACAAACTACAGACTTAAAACTAGTGAGGGTTAAATTTAAATACCTACAGATCATACCGAAATGTCCTTTGTTAGCGTATCGATAAATAAATGCACCAATTTCGTCGCTAGCCAAATACGGACATCGGCCCATTGGGGGGATGATAGGAGGGCAACAATCATACGAATGTCCATGGACGTCGGTAGTCATCAAAAGGGTCCGATTCTCGTTTGCTATTAAAAAAAGAAATAGCGCGAGTCAGTTATAAGGGTCGTCTTTTGAGTCCAGCCAAGTCTATGAGAAGGTTATAAAATCACACATATTTTACACCAAATTGTAAGTAAAGTGTCGAAACCGGTTACAATTTGGTTGATCTCACTATGAATTCAAGTTTTGCTGTAATGAAAGAAATTGTTTGTGTCATCTCTTTTGTGTCACCTTACCCATTTCATCCCCAGTTTAAAAAGAGGGAAAATAGGTATAGTCTATTCAATACATGCATATGTTTAGGAGGGGCAAATGAAACGGGACCTGTACTTGTCGTGCAAATGCGTTGTCCTTCTTTCCTTCTCCCTCCATAGCTATCACTTTACTTAGCCCAACGTTAATATTCTTAATTTAATTCTCATAAGCCGGCTACTCACAAACTGCACGAAACGCGACAGCATAGCTGTCATGCAGCACGGCACTATCTCTTACAACTTAAACTTACTAGGATCTACATAATACACTTTAACATTCCAGGGCAATAGGATGGCGACTAGGATTGCAAGCTGTGACCGGTGTTGTTTTCGTAACTTTCATACTGGGCACGTTCTACCGCTCGGCGTCTCTGTATCATCCACAGCGGCGTGCGATATTGCACCTCAAAAACCAAAACAAGATTAAAAGAAAGATGAAGGATAAAAACAAATCGGATGACGGACAACCGTTTTTCGATTTTTCTACGTTAAGATCTAAAACTGTGAGGATTCTGCTAATGTCCACTGGAATATCAGCATTTGGAATCAACACGCCCATATTTTATTTGGCCTATCACGCTGAGGAAGAGGGTAAGTTTGTTCAAAAAACTGATCGGAACTTATTTTTTTATATCAAGCAAAAATTTAGAAAAGTATTACAATTAATTTGACAACTATATTACAAAACACAAAGCAAAAAGCTTTTATATTGCATTTAAATTCACGTGAGAAAATACGGACTATATATCCAGTCTCAAGGCCAGTAATTGTGGTTAGCGATGTTTAACGCTGCGCGCATCTGCTGTAGCATAGGGGATGGGGTCCCCTCGCCCCGTCTCTAACAAGGGGAGGCGAGAACGTTATCTCGTGCGCCGGGAACGTATCTCATGCGCGGCAGCTAAGTTACATTGTCTTGGGTGCTGGAAGAGCTCGTTGTGATATGGTGACTGGGGGAACCTGAAGAGCCCTGAGGTGGCGGTTGTTGGATAGCGTGCCATCTACCCTGTGTAAGATCTGTCTTTTGGTCAGATAGGCATTGATGGTTAGTACTAATCTGTCCGGCAGCCCTAGTCGTAACATTTTACAGGTTAGGACTTCGTGCCAAACTCTGTCAAATGCTTTTGTTACGTCGAAAAATACGGCGCACGTCGGGATATGTTTTTTTACGATTTATACCGTTATGTATAAATTCCGCGAGGCGATGTACCTTTAGTGCCTGTAATGCACACTACAGGTACATCGCCTCGCTGTATTTTTCGCGGAAAGCAAATTGCTCATATATAAAGCAATTGTTCTCCCTCGCGGCATCCTTTATGCGCGCGAATAGAATCATGCCAGAAAATTCTGTAACAGATTTAGTGTAGCCCTTGTGAAAGTGTTGCAGTTATCGTGATATTTTTGGGGTGGGCGTAGGTACTTTTACTGAGCAACATAAACAGTCATTTGTATCCGCTAGCTAGTACCTTTGATCTTAAGTTGTGTTATTATGTTGTCAGTATGTCAAGGGTTATTGAATAAACGTCAAGACGGGCTCTCTAAAGTGCTAAGAACCTGCTACAAACATATAAACACATGTTATTGACGGCCGCTTTAGACATATGCAAATCAACACGTCGAGTTAATTTTCCTAAGTGCTTATTGAAAAGGGAATAAATAAGTCGATAGACCAACACTTACAAGTACTTAAATATAATTGTTGTAGGTGGTAAATATTAAAAATTATAAGAATGCGTGAACTATATTTCTTTTTTCATTTATTAAAAACACACAATGAATAACAGTTAGTTATAGAGGGTTATAGTTACGATGTATCAAAAACCCAAAACCACAATGAATAACAGTTGGTTATAGACGGTTATTGTCACGGTGTATCAAAAACCCAAAAACATACAATGAATAACAGTTGATTATAGACGGTTATAGTCACGGTGTATCAAAAACTCAGAAACACACAATGAATAACAGTTGGTTATAGACGGTTATAGTCACGGTGTATCAAAAACTCAGAAACACACAATGAATAACAGTTGGTTATAGACGGTTATAGTCACGGTGTATCAAAAACCTAAAAACACACAATGAATAACAGTTAGTTATAGACAGTTATAGTCACGGTGTACAAAAAAACACAATGAATAACAGTTAGTTCTAGACGGTTATGATCACGATGTATCAAAAACCCAAAACCAACATACATTGTCGACGCTCGGAGTTTACGAACAAAAAATATTGTCTGTACGTTATCATGAATTGCGTGCGAAAGAAGCACAATAGACGCGTTTCTATACGCCTTTGAGCTTTGAGTATAGAGGTTACCAAATACCTTAGTACTTTGTCTTTTGCAGATTACCAAGGCCCATTAACATCCGCACGGCTAGAGAGGGGCCTGTTTCCGCCCAATGGGTTAAGGGTTAAGAGTTTGCGAATTGGTACCAAAATTTAGTAAGGGTCAATGTATTCTATATGCCGCATTGCAACTGAATTAGAGTGGGAAAGACTATAAAGTGACATCGCCGTAAAGATATTTCTGTTCGCGTTTCGTGGGACGTGCGAGTTTCCGGTGGGACATTAAATGGGAGGATGGAGGGATTGCACCAATAATGCAGACTGCTCGTTTATCTCTTGCATTAAAAAAAACCCACACAGAGTCGGACTTACGCACGAAGGGTTCTGTGTCACTTAATAAAAAACTTATAAAAAATGTTTTTTTTTTTGTGATCTGTGGGAGTAGGTGTTTTTATATTTTTTGTACTAGTTGTTGTGACGGCAACAGAAATACATCTGTGAAAATTTCGTTAGTCGAGCTATCACAGGTCCTGAGACCGGTGTACAGCCGGGTGACACGCAAATGGAAAGAGGGACAGGGTAATATTACTAAGTAACTTAATGTTAATGGGCAACAGAAACATTGAAATATTTCAAAGTTAGTTATTATTTCTAACGCAAAGACTTATCTCAAAGGTGGCAACGCAACTGCGAAACCTCTGGGTGCTACAGTTGTTTGTTGGCATCGGTAATGATTCTCTTTTCGGTGACCCGACTTCTCCTTTGCCCCTAATATTAAAAAGACATATGAGCGGCTTTAATCGTCTTTTCTGCATTACGATCACTTTGAATACTGATGCAATGTCTAATTAATTAGAATAGGGGTCAAACGAGCAATCGGAGCCTTTTTACTACTACCGACGCCCATGAACATCTACATAATTACTATGCTGATGCGTTGCGTTATGTAGAAGTAATTTTTTTTTTCTTCCCACATGGTCGATGGTTGACCAACACTTGCCATGACTGCTTATTTATTTATAGTAATTGTCAATAATTTCCAGGTCTAGGCGACACAGCCGCCCTACTCCAGGCGTACCTGGGGCTTGCGTGGGCCGTTGGCTGCGCGGCGTTCGGTCTGCTAGTCCGCCAGAATTCGGCGGAGTGCCGCATCGCCCGCCAGTACCTCACTCAGGCAGCCGTCTTCGTGTGCGGACTGGCCACCATGGCGCTGACAGCCGTCGAGGGATCGCATAGAGGATATGTGATGTTCGCTTGGGTGTATGGTTAGTTGCAAACGATAGATACTATAATTGTTATGTGTCTAGATTACGTCCAGATCCAACTTGTTTTAGTATACTTACACAAATAGAAGAGAAAATAGAGGGAGCCTATATAATTTTGCCTCTACGTCAATAGAATTGAAATGTAGATTTGTAATGTGTCCACGACTCAACAGCCCCCTATCCTCTCAGTCGGCCCCTGACTCCTTGAAGTTCTTACTCAACCGGACTTTATAGGATTTGTCGGATAGCAATGATAATATTGTCATCCTTTTCTTTTTTGACGCGGGGAAACGCATTTATACGCCTTCACCGGCCCACGTCTATGGGGACATAAATATGCCCCCCCCCCCTCGTGTCAATTGGCTTCGATTGGGTTAACCCCAGGCTACTAAGCCGTACCGCCACAAGGCTTGAACTAGGGTGGGGTCATCATAGCCACATTTCGGCCAACAGCGGTCATCTTTATTGAGGAGAGCCTTCTGCGCAGTACATATTTATAGTGCGCGAACAGCGCAGACACAAATGCACTCCTTATTGTCCTATTGTCCTAATCCAATAGGACGGCAATCCGACAAGGCCGGAGAGACAGCAGACGCAGGACCGACTTCTAAACGAGACACGAGAGTGTTACACCGCCAACTTCCTGACTATGATTCTATTGTTTGATGAGAAAATCTCAGGATTCAAAACCGTGACCTCACGTCCGTGGTTGAATATGCTTACCACGAAATCACGTGCTAGTCACAAGAACGAGGAAGCCATATCAAGTATAGATACGCATCAGCTCAACTCGAGGTCATGCGTTGAATATCGCAAACCACACTAAACGCGCCAGCGATCGATTTAGTAGGCGTCACGACCTACCTCGCCCCCTATTATAAACTAAAACTGTTTGCAGGTATCTTCTGCGGCGGCTACCACTACTCGCTGAAGATGTACACGTACGAACGCGTGCGCTCGCGCAACTTTGCACGCACGTGGGGCTTCGTGCAGTGCTCACAGGCCGTGCCCATCGCCATCGGAGTTCCGCTGTCAGGCAAGAATAAGGACGATTTTATAATAATTTGGTGACCAGGGTACAATTATATTAATTGTATTATCGACCTGGCTTTACATCTGGTGACGCTTGATATGACAGGGTATCGAATGCATCTACAACTTTTAAAAGGGCATCTCACAACGACACCTTAAGTGGATAGGAGATTGAGATGATTAGGGCATCTCGCAACATTGGAATAATAAATCGTGGTAGCCTTCGGAAGGCTTTTATAGCACTGTGATAGTTAGCTCATACATAAATCATAAAATCTGGCGGTCGATGTACCTACCACTATTAATAACCACGTCCCAATGTAGATTATTCTTCCGAGAGTTTTTGCCTAAAATATTTAACAACATCGAACTGCATCACAATTTGTCGGGATGGCATCATCCTCTTAAAACAAATACCGAACTCTAAAAATACTTACTGAACTATTCTACGCAGATTTTTGTCCATCGCACTTAATTGTCTAGTTGTACCCCCTTTTCTCCGCAGACTGTGATAGTTTTTGCATATTTTGCACAGGGTACATCAACGACGGATGCGGCGGCAAGGCAGGCTACTATTTCAGCTCCACGTGCTCGCTCATCGGCTCGCTGTCTCTGTTTTGCATTGACCTGCACCGCCGCAGCGCGCACAAACACACCAAGTAACTACTTTAATATAATATATTATGTTGGGGGCATTGGGCGGTTTGAGGTGACACTGCTGCCAGCGGAACCTCGGATCCGTTATTCTACTTTACACTCCAAGGGGGCTCAGGGTTTCTGTGTGATTTTTGTAGTGTAGGCAGAAACCTTACTTTCAGAATTACTAGAGGAAAAACACTAAGACCTTCAAAGTCTCCTCGCTCATCAAAACTCACCCAACGTAACCAGAGGCGGCGTAAATGCTTTCCACACGTGTAAAAAACAGAATTATTAAGTGATTTCAATGTGTGCTATAATTGGCTCATTATGCCCGAGAAAGCCAATAATAAGAAGATTATTATGAAAGTAATTATTGTAATCAACACGCAAAGATTGGCATTCCACATATACGTCGTTCCAATAGGAAAACTTTTTAGATTATCAATCCTGTCCTCTCCGCTTCAGGATCTATATTCATGTGCGGCAACTTGTGGCTCACGTCAAAAATGCGCCGGCTAAAATAATAAATATCACAAGTCCGTTTTACGCTCCATTATTGTACAGACTCTGTCCAATGATGGAGCCAAATTATGAAAATATGTTCTTTCTTAATTTGTTTAAGGCAGCTACTTGATCCAGATAAACAGATACGTTATTCCTCATTCGCACTATTCGTTTATATTTGTTCGGCACTATTCTAATCTCTAAAGTCGTGGTGTGAATCTGCTTCTAAGAGCACTTAGTCAGGAACTCTTGAAAGGTCTTTCCCAAATCAACTCGGTAAATTGATTATTGTTTCAGAGAAAATGGCGGGAATGGTACCTGCGAACCAACGTGCGGGCCCACCAAGGGCAGCCGAAATAGAGACAGAGAGCCGCGTATAGGCACCAGCGCCACTACACTGGGTAACTACACATTTCTATCTATAGACATTGACGTCTACAACAGAGTCACCATTGCTATTCTTTATCGAAGGTGACGCTCAAAAATGTTTGTGAAAGGGATGATACTGATTTTCCGGTATTTTAGGTAGTGTATCACGGTGTGAAGTATCATTTTACCTCGCGCCGGTACTTTCACAATTACGCCGGCCTGAACCGGCGATGTATTTGAAAACTTATCAGGAACGTCATAGGTCCTGTGAAGTAACAGGCCCTATGATGTTCCTGATGAGTTTGGAGATTTCAGTCTGTCCAAGAAGATGGCGTAGACCTTCAACTAGGACGACATTCGAGCGGCAGCCGGTTTAGCTAGGTTGCGATGCAACTATCAAGGCATATCTTGGTATTTAACGAAAGATGTTAAACACAAAACGATGGAGTTGTAAATTTTAACTCATAACGACATTCTTAGACATGGCAGGCGGAGGAGTAGTCGGGCGATGTACAGGTCGCGAGCTACTGCTGGATCAGCTGGGGCCTGGGAGCTTGGGCTCTCCACCGCCGCACGCGCCGCCCGAGCTCACCTGCATCAGCGAGGAAGGCGGCCTAGATCTGGACCTGGACTTGGATATCCCCGAACACCTACTCGACGAGCTGGACTGTGGGCCCGACTGCATCACTAGCTGCAACAAGGTACTAGCACTATGAAGCAACTGCGCTAGCCGCCGCCACCCGTGCCGCTCAGACAAGCCTACGGTTGTACACACCTCGGGCTGTCTATATTCACTGGCATAAATAGTCGTAAGTGAAGTAGGACCTTGGAGAACCTGGCGTAACTACCTTAAAACCAGACAGACGAGTGAAATTTTCTACCAGAACCAGCATAAATGGGTTGCTTAACAAACAGACAAAGCATTTACTCATAAAACGTGTGTTGCGATATCCAACTTAGTTTTATGCATATTCAAGGTACCCTAAAATCACATCAAATAATATTTTAGTAAATTTTAGAAGTAAAACAATTAAACTGTCATACTGCCTTTCTGGCAAATTGGTTCAGCATTGAATTGAATCTTGGCCCGTATGATAAAACCGTAAACAACTAGGCATGCTGTCGCGTTTCCTGAGTGAAGGTAAGGAGGGCAATATGTTTGCATAGTAATTATGCGAATGTCATTGAGCGTCGCCAGCCTCCATTACTTGCCTATTGCTTGGTTCCTAAAGGACAATCAATGAAAACAATGGTCTCACATCTTAATAACTTTTCCTAAGATACTTTAAAAAAAAAATTATAACGCTTAAACTTGCAGGTGGAAAACTATCTAATGCTAAGCGAATACGAGAACAACTTGATAGCAGAGTTGCCCAACCTGAACGAGCGCCGCAACCGACGGTGGTCCATCGTTCTGGGCAACAACACGCCACCGCAGCCCTCCGGAAACCAGACCCTGAGTCCAGACCACAGAACAGCCTTGAAGTGGGAGAAAAAGTGCCATACCTCCAACAGACTGATCACTGTCATAAACGAGGCGTCGCTGTAAGCCGCAGGACGTCGAGACAATAAATAGAAAACACCGTCGTTAGTGTACCTATGACCTATTTAACCTCATAATTTATTTGTCGTGTGTAAAGTAGTTGCATTTGTGTATTGTTCGATATTATTTATTAAATGATTATTGTCTATGGTCATTTTATTTTTTAATCCCGAGTATTTACTAGACAATAAATATTTGAATCACCAGGAACTTCAAAAGTGGTTATTTTTTGTATTCTTCGTCATTGCTGGTTCCAAGACAGATTTGACATTTCCTCGAGCACACACCGCAGATTTAACAAGTTGCCACTGCTAATCCTGGAGGCACCAGGGCAGCTGTGTTACTAATTTAACAAATCACAAAAGTTCTGAAATAAAAGATACCTTACAAGAGGGTAATGAAATATATTGATATTCTGTAATTGATAAGTATAATCGGTACAATCTAGCGAATACAACACAACGCGTGAAAATAAAATAGAAACACAATATTATAACCTATGGGGGGCGACAATGTCCTCTAAGAACTGGGCGAAACAACGCACCGCTTGGAGCAGTGCGGCAAGTAAAATAGAAAGAGATAGACTCACCAACTTCTGATTCTCCCTCTGTACTAATTCGTTGTTGCCTACAGGAACTAAACTTTGGCTCGTACATACATTATTTATATCACAATCATTACTATGTGCATTTGTACGCTCACCTCTGGAATCACACTCGTCTACGTCACGCCTAACATTTATCACAATGAAATCTGTACTAACTAACGGCTTATCACTTAGGTTAGTATTGGATATAACATTATTATATTCAACATTCGAACAACTGGGAATTTCGTTCCAACTCACAGCACACTGATTTTGTTTTAGGCACTTCGTTTTATCCTTATTGTCTATAGAACTTAAATTATCGATCGCATTTAGTATGCACTTTAGAGATTCATCGTTTTCACCGGAGGACATGCCGCTGTCGTTGTCAGCAGCGGAGGTATCCAGCGAGATATGTTCGTAGGTATTGTTCGGTTCTGTGTGGCCCAAGCTGCCGTAGTTCCTACTTGGTGCGGTGACCGTGCCCGTGACAGGCACGGCCTCTGGTCAGGACGCTTTACCGCTGCCCAGTTTGCCTTTTATGATTATTGTGCTGGATATATCCTGCGTCTCGAATATGCTGCTATCAATGTCGGAGAGGGAAGCGCTTAACGAGCGACCATCGTCCAGCAATAGTTCAGACCGAAGTCCCTGTAGACGAGATGGTAAAATATTGTTAACAAGATACTAATGTTATCCGTATTGGAAAAAAAGAATTGGCTTTGGAGAGGAATATAGTTTCCTGTACAATGTTATGTTGTTATTGTCTCTTGCTGAATGCTCGAGCTTCATAAACAAGCGTATTTATAACGTATAGATCGGCCTGCATCTAAAAGTTGTTCATCAATATAAAAATAATACTTTGTAGCCTAATCGAAAGTCTTTGGGTTAGATTTTCTGACCAGAAAAAATGAGGAATGATCAAATCCGCCACCATGGGGCTTACTAGTGTAAAGCGCTTCAAACTCGTTGGGCGATACCAATTAGAGTGTACCAAATACAAACCAAATAGAAAGCAGGAGGAGGTAGTGCCATGCATAGCGCATAACACTACAACCTCCTATGCAACGGAATTGAGCCGCCACTACCGGGGACCTCTCGCATCACACAATACCGTCGTAAAAGGACACGTTTCGTGCGAATGTGAGTAGCCGGTGGCCCATTGTAACATGTGGATGTTTATGGCCGTTGGTAGACGTAAAATGGCTACTAGTATGCCCACCTACTCTATAAAAAAAGAAAAAAAAAGTTGTCTTTATACGAGGGGATCTAATGAGCAGAAGGAGCAGGCGCCTTTGCGTATGGAACAAAGGTCAAGGGGGAAGCCTCACCCAATCTCCCGATGTTGGTGAAAGTTATTTTTTCTTTTTTGTGGTGCGGGGCAACCTAGTTGAGATGGCGTCAGTTTCTCGCGGGTGTGATTAGCCGTCGAGGTGCGCTTACGATTATTTTCAGATTATTATCAGTTCCGGAGTACCTCACCAAACGGGACGGTGTGGGACACAGCAGGTGGTTTAAGTGGGTATTCGGCACTACACTACTGTGTACAGCGAACCACAACTTAACTGGACCACATCCAGGACTGGTGACGCCACGTAAACGCGTCACAAAAAGAAGGGGTATAAGTAATTCTAGATCGCGTCCCTACTCACTGTAGAAGAAACAATATGAATTCATCAACTAAAAAGTTCCACTAGTTGAAATGATTTTTAACAAGACTTCCTTTTAAACAGACACTTGAATGGGCAGCCTGACTAGTGATAAATAAAAGATTACTCTTTCGCCATAGAAAATTAATGCGTAATTAGTTTGAATGTACCAACAAGTAGTTTTATTACGTAAGACAGCTGAAATCGTTATGTAGAACACAACAGACATTGCGCATGCAAATTATAATTAGATCTGTATCAACACTCACTCACGGTCTCCCCCGCTCAGCCTTTTACCAGGATACAATTAAAAAAAATATTTTGGTGTTAAACTAGGTTGTAACACATGCTAACGCACTAAGTTCAAGCCTTGACGTGGCGATGGGGCTCAGTAGCCTGAGGTGAGCCCAGATTCCTTGGGCGAAGCCATATGAACCGAGTGGGCTGCTCTTTGTGCCCCTTAATAAGAGGGGACTAGGCGAGGGGAGGAGGCGCTTATTTGCACGGGGCTACGGACATAGATGGGAACCTCACCCCATTGCACTGTCACAAAGTTGCTGGCAATTCCTGTCCTGTGGTGCGGGACAACCCCTCTGTGGAGGTGGTGTTGGTCCCTTAGGGGGCTAACTAGTCGCCGAAATGCCCTGACGGTTTGTATTTCCGGAGCACCACACCAATTGCAATTGCTATTCGCGGTGATTTTAGTGTGTATTCGGCACTATAATGTGCCGCGAGCACCACACACCACTGGATCCCACCTAGATCCGGTGATGTCACGGAAATGCGTCTCCCCGGATCACCAAAAAAATAAGACTAAAACTTTTATATGTGCATGTCTTTTGTATTCCAATGTCTGGCTAATCTGTCTGGTCAATACGACTCATAGTTTTAAGACTAGATCATAAAACCTTAATGTACATAATAAAAAATATATAAATGTACATGTATAGATGTTATAGCTTAATAAAATTATGATATAATACATTATGTGAGTAGGTATGTGCTAAGCAAATAAATATTATGATCATTATGAGTACTGCAATAAACCAAATCAACTTACCTCGGCAAAATATTCGTAGTCTTTTTTGAAGGACAATATGAATGTAAAAAATATTGCCGTCAGAATATAACTACACAGTGAAGCGACTATTCGGCACAAGTGCATTCCATTAGAAGTATCTGAAAATTAAAATAAAGAACTTTTGAAAAGGAAGAACAATCATATTATTAAGTAGTACATTCACTGAAAATATTTAACTAGCTCGTTGTCGCTCGCGTAAACTTTATCACCCCAAGAGAACCTTTACTACTTTCGAGATAAAAAGTATGCATTGATTTAAAAAATACAAATTAGGAACAGTCAGTGTTTCAAAACTGTTCGTATAAAAGATGTGTACATATCAAATTATGCACTTCATGAAAACAACTCAAAATCACGCTCGTGAGATGAATTTCGCAATATAATATGTTTAAATTATTCACTTCTTTCATATAGTCTGCTTTTTAGAAACGACTTGAAATTATGCGCGTAAGGTTCACTGTGCAAAAAATAATTCATTATTTTTCTGTGTTGGTTATGTGTTTATCGTTATTAATACTATTTCTGTGTAAATTATTTTTATGTGTACACATATGTTACTCGTATGTTATAATCATGTTTTGATATACAACTTTGTATTCCAATGTTTTCTCTTGATTGTGATGTATTTGTATATCAAATAAGTAAATAAGTTTCCGTAGAATCACGGATGCTTTACACTTTAGACCACCGCCTAGCACAGTTGGTAAAGTGGCGGTTGGTCCGTGTCGCGGGTTCGAATCCCACCTATGTCATGGATGCTTATATATAATAAAAATTTTAATCATATAAATAAAATATTTCCGTTGTCTCGTAACTATAACACAAGTCCTTAGGATACTTACCACAGGAATAGGCTAACGTTGTGTAATAAGTCCACAGATTATCATTATGAGAATGTCAGTTCAGTATGAGATCGTGTATCTTGTATTTTTGTAAATCAGTGTTTTAATGCCGTTTGTTATCAATATGTGCGCCAAATTGTAACGGTTGTACCGTTCGGTCCTTTTTGTGTGATAAAATAATAAACATACTTACAAACTTACGTATTTATTTAGTTCTAATTATTTCAGTTTGGGAAGACGTAGTGCCACGCTGCATAGGACGAGGTAGTGCCATACATAATGAATGACACTACCTCCTCTCATGAAACGGAATTGGGCCGCCACGACCGGCGAGGTCCCTCTCGTTCACATAATACCGCCATAAAGTGACATCTTCAGTGTCGCGTTTCGTGCGGTTTGTGAGTAGCCGGTGGCCCATTGGCGAGTGAAGGAGGGCAACGCATCGGCATAGTAATTATGTGGATGTTCATGGGTGTTGTCAGTCGTGAAAAGGGCTCCGATTTCTCGTTTGCCCCCCTATTTTATAAAGAAAAAAAATTATAATATTAGTCGGATGTAAACAATTTGAATTAGTGTGTGCAATTATTGTTAATTATTTTATTATTATTAAATCGTAAAATAAACAGGCATAGAATAAATAAATTAGTAGGATGTGTATAAGAAAAAAATTGTATAGATAATATTTCTATATTTTTTACTTTCCACCAATAAGTCCGCGGGGACTTAATAAAATGAATAAAAACGATTTATAATGTTTAGTAAGTAATGACGACCGGGGAGGTACCTTTGAGTCACATGATACCGCTGTAGTGTCAGATATTATTGTCGGGTTTCGAGCGGTTTGTAAGTAACCGGTAACCCATTTTGATGCGTTAGAGGGGGCAGGCGAAGTATACGCATTAACGTGTGGATGTTAATGGGTGCAGATAGTTATCACAATGTTTCCACAGTTAGTCTCTCTATACTATGTAACAATACTTTGTGTTCTTTGTTCAATAATAGATCTATTCGTGATTGCCCTTTTCTTTGTTTTATCGCATGTTTGATCGGCGTGACTATCGAACATTGTAATTTAATAACCGGTAGAGAACTCATTCATCATCATCATCCTGCCATCGTCCACTGCCAAACTTGGGACCCCCCAATCTTCAGATTTACAGAACGATTGAATATATTCTCATTTTTCCTGTAAGAGAAGACAGTTTGAAACGCGCCGCTAAAAAATGGCTGGACAAGTTGTTTTACAGTGTAAGGGGGCAAACGAGAAATCGGTGCCTTTTGACAACTACCGACGCTGATAGATATCCGCATTAAAGTATGTAGATGCGTTGCCCTCCTTTCCTCCACCTCTACAATGGGTTAATTCTAGTAGTAAGTTCTGGAAATCCAAAGTGAAAGAGCCAAGCAATCCAAGTAAAACAGCTCCGCTAGCTTTCATCTCATAATTACTAGTTTTCAAGACATTGTAATGCTGTATCACGATCATAATTTATTTGTTATGGAAATTTAAATCACATTTTTCATTTATGTTCTCCTGGTACAATACAATGACAGTCACAAAACAATTTAGCAAATCGTCGCGTTACAAAATTGGATGATTTTACTAAATACATGGCGGCTGCTGTAGAACCTAGAGGCGAGGGTAGAAGCGGTGTTTGACAAGCATTTAATGAATATAACCTACTTACTCCGCGGAATATTTATTGAAATGCCTCTGCTACAGGTGATGTAATTGAAGAGTAGGACAACATCGTTGCATCTGGCGTTGATGACGTCACACGCCGACGCTCTAGTACAATTTTCTAAGCATTAAGGGAAACGTGGAGAGGTGGAAGGGGAGCGGGGCTAATATCACATTCCTGAGAGCACACATATTGTGACTTAGTAGCATGGTCGTAATCGTGGAGACTAGAGATACGTATAAGCGGCATTACAAGTGGGTAAATTTGAAAGGAAAAATGCATCTCACAGTGCCACTGTGGAGGTCAGAAACTGTAATGTACTGCTTGCAGTAGGACCATGGAGACGAGATTAACCAGAAGTGTAAGAAATAAAAAGCATTAAATATTGGCGGCGCCGTCGCCTATATTTCATTAAAATTATAAAAAAATTGTGCTAGATGGGCTATAGACACTTACAGGCGCTGGGCGACGCCACTCTTGCATACTATATTCCATACGACCTTGGTGTGCTCGCGCCATTATTTACCACCTACAACCAGTACACGAAAGCAACTATTTCTCTTAGAAGTAGACGGTCCTGATCTCTAGTCTCCATGGTCGTGATGTGAATGGCGCGTCATTTAGCCGGCGCTGTATCGCAATAATTCAATTAAGCCAATCACCACACATCGCGTGCCTGTCTCAACACATTCTCTCGCCGCATCACAAAGTGTGACGATCTGATTATCTGTTGTCGTAAGATGTATTGTTAAATGTTCCCATCGCGAATCCAACGAATGTTACACACCGAAAGTTTTTTCTATATTCGTTACTTTGTTACTCAAAAACTACAGGATATAGGATAGTATTAAAAATATCCCTACGAAATGAAAACCTTGTGATATACATTTCGCGAGTAAGACGGAACCAAACTTTTACTACAACTATCGATGCTACGTCGCAGAACAGGAGGCCTGGACCATTGCAAGGAAGGAGGCAAAGAAGGAAGCACATCTGCAAAACAATTATGCAGTAGTCTATGGGCTCCTACTTCTCAATTTCTTATACTATAGAAACCTTGTTAACCCTTGTTCAATTATAGACAGAATGTCTCGACACGTCAAGATATAAAAGATCTATTTATTTGCTGTGGTTACGTTTTACTTCTAATAATCGCTTACTATCGTTAATGCATTTCAGGCAGATTAGGCCGGTGATCATATGGAGGTACCTCTCTCACATAGCACCAGCATGAGGTGACCCTTATACTTTGCTCCTGAGCACTAATTTCGGATGACCTTATCGGGAAGAATTCAGATCTCCCTAGGTTTACATCGCTGTATCATTTGAGTTTAGTTAGATACTCCTCAAGATGCGATATAAGGCCCACGAGAAGAAAAAAGATGTGGAGTAATTCGTCTCAAACGGTGACGTTTTACCGCGCCCTTCTTAAGTATCTTTCAGTTCAGAATCATGTTTCTTCTTAAGTAGTCATCTTCCTTATGAACAAACATTTTTTACCTTCTCTATAATATAGGATCATTCAGACAAAAATATTAAAGAAGGTAATATGAAAGCATTTCAATTTGTAACCAATTATTTAACTAAAATTATTTATCCCCACTTTCACGAGGACAAAAAAAAATGACATTCTTATCTCTATTGTTTTCGTATATTTACGCGAATGTTTATTCATTGTTGTCTCTATTTTACGAATTTTATCGCATTTCTTTAGATTTTTAGAAACCAGTCATAAAAATGAATAATATAAAATTTTCTTACCTTCAGGTAATATTGAAGATATCGTTCCAAATATCGCCATAACAGTAAGTATAAGGAAGCTCAGGTTCGCAAGGCATTGTCTGAGTATCGACAATCTCTTGTCATAAAACAATGTACCAATATATTTGGTTACGATGCACTGAAAATATAAAAGCGAATAAATTCCCAGATTACTTAGAGGGGCTAGTGGGAGTCAATTATTGGTACGTGGCGCACCATCATGACATAAGACGAAAGCTGATGGTAACGCTGACAGGTTTAAAAAAAAATACAATAGTTAAACTGAAGTGGTTCGTAATTAACACGTACATTACGTTCTGGTAATAGTAATTAATGTAAAATTAAAATAATATTATTTTTATTCATCCTTTGTACATACAATGGCAACAAATTTCACAATTACAATTTTCGAAACGACGAAACGAAATTCAAATTAATTATTTAATTATAATTATTCCGTATTATAATTTTCGTAATATATTGATAATATATTAATTATTATTATTACAGAGCATTCGAAGCAATTTTTACCTCTGACAGCTCTTTTTTTTTTTTGTAGTTGATATTATCCGACATCTTCTGTTACTCCATACAAAATGAGGACAGACAATGACGGGTATCTTAACGAGTGCAACCATTCTTAAATGTAATATATCCGAAAAATAATAAATTATGTTACTACAATATTAATATATTTATGTTATACTGTGCTTATACCAGAATATACGAACAGCAACATGATGCATTACAGCTGGTCTCTAACATGCAAATTTCGGTATTTCAGGTTCGGTTGGAACTTAAGAGTTAAGTATCGATTTTTTTTGTCAATCGGTGATTGTGGCTTGAATAGCATAGTCTGTGCCCGAATCCCTCGAACGGGTCGTTGTGTGCCTGTACCGGGCTGTGGTGTTGTATCTGTTTGCGCCTTGTCTTGTAGTGTGTTACAATTGTCGCGAGTATCGAATAGCTTTTTGGTATTTTAACAGGAAAATCATTTCAATGTCTATCATGAAATTTCCTGTGCGAGGAATAGGTATAATCCTGCAATAAATCTTGATACTTATCACAACATAAAGAATAAACATTTAATGAAGAATGTGAATCCCCTCCAGCCTTGTCGTGGCGGTGGCGTCTGTATCTTAGGAAACTGACTAGCCGTCGAGGTGCCCTGATTATTTTTATAGTTCCGGGGCACCTGACCAGTGACGGCACTGATGGCACTAGTGGTGGTGTTTGTGGGTATGCTGCATTTAATGTGCCGCGAGACCCACACACCACCCGATCCAATCCAGGGCCCGTAATGACGCGTAAAGTAAATTAAGAATAGGAATGATAGGTCTTGATATTTATCACGATATAAAGGATAATTCAACGAACAATAGGAATGATCCTCTTGATACTTCTCACGATATAAAGGACCATTATATGTTACTTGTTTCTTTCCGTTTGTAGTTTCACTTACGATTATAAACTAATCTTTTATATACATAATTACCTGCATCCATAGGTATAAAGTGCCAAATCCGCATACAAAAATATTGACTGCTCTCAGACAGTGTTCATTTACCTGAATAAAGAGCGTATCATTAAAGTGCGATAGAAGCCTCCCTTTAGAATTGTTTTACAAAAGAATATAGCGTTTTGTGTGTTTTGTTAGATAACAAAGATTAGTTAACATAAGTAACCTTGTACAATTATAAATAGGGTTAACAAGGATACGGTAGTGGGCGTCGACAGTAACCATATTGGCTCCGATTCCTCGTTTGCCCCATACCATAGGAAAATATCACATACAAAAGCAACAAAAATGTATGGAATACAATTGAAGACATGCATCTGAATTTTCGCAACTCAATGTTGACTGAGAACCTTGTCGTCCATTTTGACGGGATCCTAGAAATGTCAAGAAGTACATAAAATAGTCTGTTTAACCTATATATCTCTCTTTACATATTATAAAACGTAGTCTCCAAAAGTCTGTATATCTTTTTTATAGTATAGCAAACGAGCAATCGGAGCCTTTCAACGACTACCAACGCGCATGAACATCAGCATAATTATGCCGATGCGTTGCCCTCCTTTTCACCTCCCCCCAATGGGCCACCGGCTGCTCACAAAACGCGCGAAGCGCGACACCGTCGGTGTCACTAGGCGGTATCACGTGAGCAGGAGGTACCTCCCTGATAGTGCCGGCCCAATTCCGTTGCATAGGAGGATGTAGTCTCATGCACCATGTATGGCACCACCTCCTCCTATGCAGCATGGCATTACCTCTTACTATGTGATCGATTTTATTAACATCTAACAGATTTTCATACGGTTTTCAATGGATATAGAAATAAGATAATCCTGAGGAAGGTTTGACTCTATAATTTGTTAAAGGATCTGTCCGACCCTTATTATTCATAGGCGAAACCGGCGCGAATCGGTAATATTATTCTCATTCTATCTATATCAGATAGTATATAGAATATATAGACAGTAAAGAAAATTGTGTAGACTGCCACGTGGTCTAGACTCTAGATCGTGTTCGGATCGGGTCGGAACGAAAACATGTTATAAGCTTTTATAATGTCTTACGTTTACGTTACATTTCTTCCGGAGGGACCTGGGACTGTTGGCGAAGCCATTGCATTTGCCATAATAGTTCATCGGACTAGCGAAGACTTTTGTGTCTTCTAGTTTAGGGAAACGATATGGAGACAAGCCCCCCTCTTTTTCGTGCCAGATTAATGGGAAAAGTTGTACGAGATTGATTTTGGACGTAGCCTGTATCTTTGGGACCAATAGGGTTAAACGCGCACGGTGCCGTTAATGATACGGAAACGTGCATAAGGCTGGCTTCGGAGGCTTGGAGGCTAGGAAGTCGGAGGGAAGGTCAAGCCGTCGGTCTAGCGTGTGCCCGCCGGCCGTCTCATTATAAGAGAATAGAGACAACACTTTTGTCTACACATACACACATATTAATTCCCCCGCTCAATACAAAGTGAACTAAATTTTGTCCGGTTTTTACAGTTGTATTGATGAAAAGGTCAAAAATGGAGGATGTTTCATCATATTGCGCCACTTAGGCCCCGAGATATACGCCTTAAAGTTTTTTTTTTTTTTTTCGGAGGGACCTAATACCACACGTTAACGGCATAAGTTAATTCTACATATTTTTCTTTATAGTATAAATGAAATAGCTACAGACGCTTTTAAGCATCCGCATAATTTTTGTGAAGACGTTTTGGCCTCCTTCTCACCAAAGGGTCACTATAAACTCACAAATCGCACGTAACACAATATACATAACTATCCTATAGCTTTTAGTTATGTTTTTCGATGGACCTATCACTAACGATACCTACTTAATGGTTTTGAAGGCCCTTTTTTATTAAACTGTAAGTACAGTTAGCATCAAAAATTGATTAAGAGATTCCGATTTTATAGGCGGCCAATCTTACCTTCAATGTTGTAGGTAAAACGATGGAAGTCGCGAATAGAAATCAAACCAAAATCTTAGAATCAGATAGTTAATTTTGACATACTACGGTGTCTAATACTGTTGGTAATCATGACAAATTGTTCCTACTATGCTGTATAGATGTTTTGACAATCTGTTTCTATTCCGTTAATTTTTATGCCGACTGTAACTTTTACTCGGGTTAGCAAATTATAATTGACGTCGAGAAACTTATGAAAATAATACAGTTTTACGCACTTGCACAAATGTTATAAATTACGATTAAATTTTCATTCGAAGCTCCTGTCCTATTGGCGTGCGTAATTGAGTTAATATGTTTAATACAATAGCGTTAATTAGCATTGTTCTAGAGACTAAACCGTCGAAATATACTTATCGCGAGCATTATAGGTGCCTACTATCAATATTTGTCTATGGGTATTCGGAATCATATTTGACTTCGTGTCCCTACTTCCTGGTCCTTCCTTGGCTAAAGATTTGCCATATTTGTCGTCGTCCCCCCCCCCCCTTTAAAGGGCATTTGATGCGATACTAAAAAGCCTAGAATACAAATTATTTAGAAGAGATTCGGACCAGGAATGCCAACAAAATGCGACACTATACATGGCACTTCAGGGCAGATTCAAGTGAGCGATGACGTCACCTCTAAATTAGCTTGATTAGCTCCTATGAGTTACGTGGTCCAATCAACACAGTAAAACTGTATTATTTTTATAGGCTTGAACTTACATTCTTTA
>JAFELO010000951.1:92674-133518 GCA_017140195.1 Eumaeus atala | reverse complement strand
CCCCCCCCCCCCCCCGTTATGTTTGCCTACCACTGCCTACGAGGCTGCTGATGCCTTTAAAGATGCAGTCATAGTTTTTAAACGCATGAGACTTTTACGTCACGCTACGTGGCGTTTGCTGAGACCTTGACCGGATGCGATTTCAATCAGCAGCACAAATAATTCAATTCTGCACTTGCGGCCATATTTTAAACAAGGTTACCAACATAATGCAACGCACTATGAGACGGGCAGAGGTTATATAATACACAACATCACAGTTTAGCTTGTTTCGTGATGAAATGTTTAGCAACATGTACCGTACTCTACTTAACTTTGGCCATCTTTGCTTGGTAAGTGGTAGTGTCATTGATGTATTGCATCCAAAAGGCGCCGGCGCGACAGCATGGTACATTTTACTTATCGGCAACGCATCGGCATAGTAATAATGTGTGGATGTTCATGGTCGTCGGTAGTCGTAAAAAAGGCTCAGATTGTTCATTTGCCCCCCTATTCTATCAAAATATATATTATAATTTCTTTTATAATAAAGAAGCTAAATCAGAACACATTTAGAAAGCATGAAATAAGTTTATAGTCAAGTAGCAAGAGTAAAAATGGAAATAGTAACAGTTGTGTAACAAAATTTATCTCAAATGTTATAAAGAAAATGCTATGCATCAGTAGGCATTGAGCATTGTTACAACATTGTAAATTCACATTATATTTCATGATAAAGGCCAACAAGAGTATTCTCACAATCTTATTGAATTTGCTAAGATTGTTTGTATATAGAAATCATATATTGTGCAGAGAGTTTGACCTATAATATATATAAATACATATTGTAGGTCAAATATATAACATCTGTAAGCAGAGTCCTTTGAATGTAAATGAAAATGGAGATAATATCATTTGAGTACAGACTTATGAAAAGTACTAGTAAGTTGTCACATCCCGAGGGGAGTCCCTGGCATGGCTTATTGACAAAATATTTTTTTTCCAGAGTACCTGGAATCATTCTATCGGATTATCAGTTTTACAGTAAATAGAACATCCTTATTTTAATGTGCGTAAAAATGTCTATATAAACTATTCCCATACTTTATTAGTAAGATGATTGGACCAAATTTGTTCAACAATATATATCAGTAGCGGTGCCCCCAACTTCACTTGTTAATAACAGGGGCCGGGTTGTTACCTTAACAAATTACACACTAAAACCTTTGTCGGAATTCTCTCCCTCTATCCATTGGTGAAAACATTTCAAGTTCAAAAAAATTATATAAATAAATAAACACTATTTTCTTACCTTAAACAATAATAAAAATGTATAAACCAGGAAGCCCAATGACAAGAAAAAGGCTGAGAAGGAAGCAATCCTGTTTGCAAAGGAAGTCACATTCGGGTTTGGGGTTAGTGAACCTAGTATGTGGACTTGCTGGCATCTGTCATAGATGATTTTCCCAGCTGCAAAAAATATTGTTAGCACACTGAAAGTGTCGTCACACACTGGCTACCGGCCACACAACACCACCACTATTTTGTGTACACCAATGTATGCATATTTTATATACACCAATGTCTTTATAAAATATGTGAAAAGTACAGAAACAAACTCAGTGGTGTTTTTTTTTTGTGGCTGTGGCCTATGTACAGTGAACCAAATTACTATATAACAAATGCATGTTAAGGCGAATGATTGTGTTAACAAGAAATCAACTTTTATACATAATCAACAGTATATTTGTTATTTCCAGCAAATGGAAAATACACAAAAAAAAATAATAATAATAATATAATGACATCCCATACACTTTTAAAATGATTACTTAAAAAAAGATAGACAAAAAGGTAGTAAAATATTCAATATACTATAAGATTACTTATCATTCTTATTATTATTTATAATGTGAGGGACACTAGTCTATATAATGTATTAATTGTAATTATTATTAAACAATAATTCCCATTAATGTTTAATTATATATACTGTACTATAGTGTAGTATGATAATTAAGAGCAAAGTTTCTTCCAAACTTATATCATTAGAGTATTATACAAATAAATGAGGCTCACATAGTTATTAATCATTTCTCTAGAAAGTGGTGTAACTAGCATGCAAATTAAAAAACATATTAGTATGTAGATAAATTATTAATAACATGAAATCAAGAATTTAATGCTTACCCAATAGTCCGCTAGCAGTGTACATCAAAATAACGCCTGTATTAAGATATTTTGTTTCTTTAATAAATTGTAACGATACTCTGAAAAAGAAACAACATTAGAACTGATGAAAGTGAAAGGGTGCTCCAATACAAAACGCTATTGAATACATAAATCCCTTGTAATATTAATCAATTAAATATTTCAATCCGACTGTTCATAATCTTGTGTTATTAACTAACTTGAAACTTGAGTTTTTTGTAATTAATAGGTATCGCAATTGTTTAAACAATTTTCGTTTATAGCTCAAGAAACATCAACTTACGAATATATATATGTGATGATAAATATTACTAGACCACATCTGAAAACTAGCATATTTACATAATAAGATGAAGTTGAAAGTAAGATAATAATTAATTATAAAATTTGTACACACAACAGCGTAATTTAAATGTTAACGTCAATTGCCACCTGTCTCTACTATGAATACTAAAGTACTCTGCTCAGTATTCACAACTGTCGGCTGTCAGTGTCTAGTGATACTCTTTGGTCTATTATTTTGTCTGCTCCAAACTTATCTGTTGTCTAGTGTCTGACAGCTGGCTGACTGAGGCTATTACTACACGATGAGTCAAATGAGCCTGTGATTAGGGTGAAGTCATAAATGAACCTGTAGCCGGAAATAAAGGTGTTATGAAACCAAAATTAAGGGCTTTTATTTAATGTTGTTTAGCGTTTTGTACACGAAATAATCACTCATTCGCTTGATACTTTTATAAATATTAAATAGTGCGGGATCATACAGTATCCATTTGATATTTCGTCATTTTTCAAATCTTCCTACATTCTAATTCATATTTTAAATAATTGTTTATGTATTAGAAACAAATTGATCTGCAAATAAATAATTAAGATAGGTTTTATGGCAGAAAATTAGGTAATGGGGAATCTAACAGTATTTGAATGAAAAATTATTCTTAGTTTTATTTATTCTCTGAATTTAGTTTCTCTAATTACTATAAAAAGGTGGTTCAACGCTGTGGAAAGATTCAATAACTGGTTCCCGATCAAATGAATACCACTGAAAACTTTTAAACAAACAGGTAAAATTTTTGTAAATGCAACATTCAAAATGTAACTCTATGGAATCATACCGGTGTTTAAAGTGTGCTCAACCACAAAAAAACTGCTGACTGTTGCAAAACAGATCGCAGTACACCTACTAGGTGTGCCTTGAACGACAAACAATAGTACGCAAAACAGTGTGAAAATATGTGAATATCGTACTTATCTTACTTATCTTACGAACCATCCAGATAGTACAGTCCACGGTGGGACGACAATCGGAGTGAAGGATACCACTACAAAACACCATCTTCTAGCTGAATACAAAACACAACACATTCGGGCGACCATCGTAGCTCCTGCGGTCCGGTGTGGACACCTCACTGTTTCAGTGGAATATTAGTCTCCTAAATACAACACAGATACCACTATTGTTCTCAGCACATTCTGAAAAATTTCAGAAAGTCTTAGTTGATATATAGAGATTCTAAACGAACTACTACCAGGAGTAGACAAATCAAAGACTCGATTCGATCGAACTGAGGCTGATTTTAGTCTCACGCCGACAACACGCGCACCGTCAGCGCTGATGGCCGAGATATATGAACTTTTAGAAAGCGTTTTTTGCTGACGCGTAGCAATCAGCGCGCACGGTGGTCAACGCTGATAGCTACGCGACCGTGCGCGTCGCGCGTCGCCCCGCGTAGCTGTCGGCGCTGACGATCGCACGAGCGCCTCTGCGTTCAGTGAGCGTGTTAGTGTCAAGCGGAGCGGACACCGTCAGCTTGTACAGTCATGGCGACTCGCGAAGTGGATACTGGTTATGAAACAGCTAGACGTATTGATGAACAATTATAATATGTTTAATTACTAATAATATGTTATTTTTTTTGTCTTACCTATAATAAATACCTTTTTGTTGTTTTCTTACCTATACTCTGCCATGATTACACAGAATTATAAACGAGTAAATATGTTTTTTATTACCTTAAAGTCACCATTAGTCGTTCAATCGGTGGTATAGGCACGATTCGTAAGCTGCAATGGACCAGTTCATCCTGTATCTTTGCCAGAAGTTAGTCAAAAGTTCTAGTTGACATTCGAAAGTAATTAAAGAATTTACTTTCGTCAGCCCTCAAAGTGCCACATAGCAAGACAAACTCTCCTGCGACGGCTCTCTCCTCAATCAATGGATGAACATGGAGTCTTCGTCGTCGCCGGTTTTTATTTTTTTGGGATACATAGTACAAAGCAGCAATAATTAATACACTCCGAATTCTGTCGTCGTCTGTACGGTAAGGCGGTCAGTACGATAATAAAACGAGCCACGCTGAGCCTCAGCGCTGACAAACAACACGCTGAGCTATGAGCGCTGACGGTGAGCGTGAGACTAAAATCAGCCTTCCATACCAGCCAACGGACACCGACCAAATTTGTTCAACTTTTTCATTTTTATCACATAGCACATTCATGTGCGGACAGTTCATCTGATCACACTCATGTTATACTTGCATTCAGTACCACTATTATTAAATTTGCGATGCTCATAAACCTAGGTAACATCCGTACAGACTGTAGTCATCAATGAGGCGTCGAAGATTTGGACAGGACGTTCAGGCGGCTGGCTCAGGAGTCTGCATCCTGGTGACAAAATAGATCTGAACAGAGCAATCACAAAAAATAAATTAAAAAAAATATATATATTAGTGCAACAGCTTGTGATAGAGCTCAAGAGCTTTAGTTACCCNNNCCCCCCCCCCCCCCCCCTTAGGACTATGAATATTGCATGGGGCAGATAAGCAAAAACGAATATGTCAAAAATATCTCTGAATACTTGTCATCAGCCTTCTTATGCTATTCCCAATGAAGGTAACCAAAATTTTGAGATAAATGTAAACTCAATACTTGCTAAAAAAAATGTTTAGAGGATGACCTCCTCGATGATCCTCCTATATGAGTAATAAAGAGATATTCGTAAAACTGTCAAGAAGGGTAATTGTATTCGTCATAACGCAGTGCTTAGACTTAATAAGTACTTACCCACGTTTTGGAATGTTTCACAAACCTGGCAATGAGAAGCAGTTATACCAACCAATTAACCTTTTACCAGTACTATCAAATACATTCGAGAGTCTGTTGCTGTGGAAGTTGACAGCAGTTCTTATGGAACGTAAATTAATACAGGTAGGTATTAATTTACGTTACATAAGAACGAATTACGTTACATAAAAGACAATGGTAAATTTATTTACTGTACGCCAGTAATACTAACACTGAAACAAATGCTGAAATACATATTGGAGAAGGGAAAAGTTCCTATGTTTGTAAAGGTGAGGTAGAGTTCCTATGATATAAATCAAATTGAACATCTGTCCACTAGTGTTGCTAGAATGTTTGGTCTGCAAACATGGATCACAGATATTGATATCAAGAATCATATTAAAACTACAGAGTGTTAAATAGAGTAAAAAGAACTATAATCCAAATTTATTATTACAATTTGTTTTAGCTGAATTAAATTTAATGTATTATGATTGGCAATAATTTTTTTACAGATGCATGGTAAGCATTTCCTCTAAACGCTTTTTTAACATTTTACTCCAACATTTGCGAATTAAAAGGCTTTGCACGCGATGGGTGTCGCGTTTGCTCACTGTTAACCAAAAGCAACGTGGAGTGGAAGATTCGTCGGAGTGTTTGGCGCTGTTTAAGCGTGATACTAACGAGTTTTTGCGGCGTTATGTGGCAGTTCATGAAACATGGATACATCAAAATACTCCTGAAACAAAAGGACAATTTATGCTATGTGGACTGAGAGCGGAAAACCTGCGCCGAAGAAAGCAAAAACGGTTTTGTCGGCCAGCAAAGTGATATGTAAACAATAAGTGGAGAGTAATATGCAAGCTTGCTGCAAAAATTTTTTGAAGAAATCAGAAAGAAACTGCCTCATTTAGCCAAAAAGAAAGTTTTAATCCGCCACGACAACGCACCTGTGCACTCGTCAAGGGTTGCAGTTTCCATACTCCATGAATTGCGGTTCGAATTGTTACCGCATCCCCCTTATTTCTCAGATCTGGCCCCGTGCGACTTCCACTTATTCCCGAATTTTACGAAATGTTTGGGTGGCCGAAGATTTTCTTCAAATGATGAAGTCATTGTCGCCGTAGACGAGTATTTTGAGGGGTTAGAGAAAACATTTTATCAAACTGGTGTAACGGAATTGGAGAAGTGCTGGACTAAATGCATCGAGATAGAAGGAGAAAAAATAAAATTGTTTTAAATAGATTATTAAAGTTTTTCTCTTTCGTTTCGGATACTTATCAATCACCCTTCGTATACCACAATATTGATTTTTTATCTCATAATAGGGGAGGGCGATATCTTCGAATAATATGTTTGTTTATATTTTTTGTATGTGTATGTGTATTTACGTAAGTAATATCCAATATGCTTCGTGCAACCTAAATGGAGTATTCCATTGCTTGCTCTTTGTCTACTGCTTTAACAAAATCAGTAATTCTGTAAAAATATACGAAATTAAAAATATGCTTTTATAGCACAACATGGTAATTATGTTAGATCTATGTTGACGCTTTCGAAAATAATTAGACAGTCCATTGATTTTAATGGTTTAAAACTATTTTGCACATTCATCACCTAGACGGAATCGTTCAGAGGGAAGATAGATTCACCTTTAACGGAAAGAACGTTGTGTACTCTTTAGAGGAGAATTGAAATCGCACCACCTTTAATGGGACCGTCGGTTTACGCGCGTTGATTACAAACTGTCTGTAATTTTAATAGAGTAAAGTGTTGTGAGATTGTTACAGGTACGTTTGTGTTATTGCTTGAAAACCACGCTTCTGATGTATAAGCCGAATGCTCGTGCTTAAAAGTAAAAAGTCACTTGTTCTCACATAGTCTCTGTAGTTATTCCTCGAGATCTTGATCAGGATAATGAGATAAGCTTATGAAATTATTATATTGTCACCGATGCTTTATAAGTATACAAATTTTAAAATAGATACGCCCGTTTCAAATGGGTCAATACCAAAACCAAAGGTCAGTTAAAACAAAGTTCGGAATAAAATGAAATCCTTACAATATTACGTATTAATGCAGATCGTTGTCAAAGTGTTATAATCTTAATAAAAATGTTGAAGTTTGCACTGCATATTTCTCTCACAGCTATAATCAAGACTACCAAAGACTTATTATTACATTTTCTTTTCAGGACTACTATGTAAAGCTGTTCTTTTTGTTCAAAGACAAAAATCTAATACCCATTGAATGAAGGTGGAAATTGCAAATCACAAAAGCAAGGATCTAAATGAAACAAATCTTGTGTCAACAAATTCGTTATATTGAAAAATGAGAAATGTAAATTTTGTGCAAATAAATCATCAGTCTTTGCTGTAGATATACAAGGATGAAAATTTATTGACATTGGAACAACTTATGGTTTTCGTAATTGATACTACAAAACATTCCATCAATGTTTTAGCAATTACATTTAAATAGAATATAAATACACACTCTTCGAGTTACTTTACTCGAAGAGTGTGTATTTTGGATAATCCCACTGAGCAGGCTCACAGAACCCTCAAAACATGGAGATCGATTCACCTCCCAGTCAGTAGGAAGAATCGATACAATCCCCAAGCATCTACAGAAGTTGTTACTTATTTATAAAACATGTTCTTTACATTAGTATTTAGCGAGAGATAAAATTGTGTACATTTAAAGAAATTTAAATCTCTTAAAAGGTGCATATGTCCAGGAATGGGCCGATAAGGGCTTATAATGATGATAATGAAAACTATTGAGAACTTAATTAAAAAACGAAATTTGTTTAATTTCCTCTGGATCAATATTCTATTTATTGGTAACTTAGATCTTTATCTTATATTAATACTACGTGTATTAAATGTACTAAGAATGATAACGACAATGTGTACAGCATGTCATCTGGTTTTAGCCTGTTCCAACATGAACAGAATAAAAAAGGCACTTTACGCGCCGATTTCAAGATCCTGATCTGTCAACTAATAACAACTGCTTTGTGATCGGGTTTTCAAAATATGTATTAAAAAGCATTCTTAGATACATATATCTAAAAGAAATGACTAAAGTTAACAAAAAGATAGGAATCTAGTTACTAAACTGACTTAACAGTTGGCAATTAATTGTTCCGAAGTACATTATTTTCTGTCACCGTTTGAATTGAAGTCTATATCTACATAAAAATAAATAAACAAATCAAAACAAATAAGTACTGACTCAATTTTTTGATCAAAATGTCAACTTTGCAACCAATACATGCTTTAAATCTTGGTAAGTATGTGTAACCACTATTTATTTTATAACTAGCTATCCGCCCCGACTTCGCCCGTAAATAACACTTGCTGGATACAACTTAACAAATTATACACTAGAACCTTACTCGGGAATACATTGGTGAAAACCTCATGAAAATCCTTTCTGCCCATTTTAAGAAAGTCAATCACACAAATAACTTTTGGGGGCTTTGTTTTATAATAAGTTTACTATTATTTTCATGTCATTTAATATGGTTTCAGCTTGTGTAGGAAAATGTATATGACTACATCAACACCTCTTCACGCCAGCTCCCTAATGGGACAGGCAGAGTTCTCTCTGCAGAGTGCCACACATCATGACCCTTACAAACCTTATACACATTCATTATTTTCTTCATAGAAACACACTGGCTGCAAAGAAATTTTATATGTGTTACAACTAGTAATATTTGAACAGGTATTATTGTCATTAACAGGCTTTGAAATAAAAATGTAAAAGTCCTGATATAATTCAAAAATTGTTACCTTCAAACAACATTTTTTTTGGAATAGATTAAATACAGATTATTTAATAAAATGTGTTTAACCACAGTTGTGAAGTCCTGGCTTCAAGTCCCTGGTCTGACCAAAGTCTAAATGGGGTTTTTCAATTTCTAACAATAGTAGTAGTAGGAAGTTGGTGGTATTATGCCTCTGCGTCTCAGAGAGCATGTTAAGCTGTTATATATAGTGCCTTATTTCTCTCCAGTTGGCCGGGACAAAATTATTATTTAATAATAATATTGTCTGTGACTGACTTATCACACTAGCACAGAACATCCCCCGATGTTTCTTTTCTCTTTGATGAAGATATAGACAAGAATTATTCTTTATGTTCCCCCATTCTAACTATTTTTATGACCAACAGGAAGTGGTCCCATCCCATTACATTAGTATGGAATGGGGTGACACCCGCACATGTTTTGTTAATGAATACTGTGCAATAAAAAGAGTGTCACCCCGTGAATAATTGTATAGGGCATCCATATGTTCCATTTCGATGGTTTATTTTAATTTTAATGCCTTATTATACTAACTAAGAAAAAAAAATTTTTCATTGCAAATAACATGTATTGCTTTTACGGTGTGTTGGTTTAATACACAAATATAAAACAATTGAAAATATGAAGAGCTTACTCAAAGTCAGTGCAGCCAATGGCGACCGGTTGCAATACAGTCTTTTAAACATTGAGGCCACTTATCAATGGGGAAATTATTCACTGCCAATCATCTGGATTGTTTTAGGGACTCCAAATTATCATGGTTTTTAAAGTCAGCTGTACTCCAAAACGGACCATAAATCTTAATCCAGTGGTATTAAGTTTACACAAATGTTAGTTATTACAACAAAACTACTTTTACGGATTTTACTGCAGTTTATTTGATTATTTATCTAGCCCGACGTTTCAGAAGCTCTACAGCAACCATGGTCACGGGTGGACTGTCCACATGGTTGCTGTAAAATAGTTTTATTGTAATAATCCAGCAGATCGGGACTATCTTCAGCTCTGATGAAGTTTGAGACGTTTGCTTCCAACCAAGAGTTGTTAAAATGTGGCTCAATTGTAAAAAGACTCTTATCCATAAACAAAATTTTTCTGTGACCTCCCTTTGTGTACTGCTTCAGTGGTTGTTTCGATTTTACCACCCTATTCATCTTTAATTTATCAGTTAAGAATTGACCAGTGTGTCTCTTATAGGTTGGAAGTCATAAATCATCTCTTAAAATACTCGACATTCTTCTATATGCTATGTTAATTTCCCGAGACAAAATCATTTGCTGTCATAAACAGAGAATGCCTCATTGTACCTATTAAACGCCCAGCCCCCCAAACTTATGACTAATGCAAAGTGTATAGAGATATAAAAATTGGATTTGGCTCCATACCTATTTTGTGTAATACTGTGACTGTTCCCTTTAGCACCCCACTCCATTTTTATATCGCAAAATATTGTGCAATGTATTGACGGCAAAGTGAGAAGACACAATGAACAATCATGTACTAATGTTAAAATAAAAAATAATTCCAAATTCAAATGTAATATTTTTTAAGACATAGGGGGCAAACGAGCAGCTAGATAGTGACTGCCGCCGCCCATAGCGTCCATGCGTCTGTAAGACTAGGCGTCTTACAGACGCATTGCCGGCCCTTAAGGAATAGTTATGCTCTTTTCTTGAAGACCTCTAGGTCGTATCGAATCGGAAATAACAAGGGAGGCAGCTGGTTCTACAGCACAATAGTGCGCGGTAAGAAGTGGCGTTTAAACCGCACTGTTGTGGATTTAACGACATCAAGGTGATGAAAGTTGGAGTTCTGTCGCGATGTCCGAAGATGGAATTCTGCTGCTGGCATTAAGCCGAACAATTAATCGGAACACTCCCCATAAAAGTACGAAAAAAGGCGCACAGCGAACCGACATCTCTTCGTAGGACCAAAGAATCGAGCTGTCCGGAAATAACTTAGTCGTCAACGATTCGATACGCTCCACGTTGTATGCGGTCAAATGAAAGGAGCTGATATTGCGGGGCCCCTGCCCAAATGTGGGAGCAGTACTCCATATGCGGTTGGACCTGCGCCTTGTAAAGTTACAGACGATGGGCTGGATTGAAGTACTGATTCGTCTCGTTGAGCACGTCCAACTTCTTTGAGAGTTGAAAGAGTATTTTTGGTAAGACTAAGTACTGATGATAGGTGAAGAAAAGAAAACACACAGTCGAAGATAATAATATGATGTGCAAAACGCTATTTTTTACAGTATAGCCAAACTAGCGGTTGGGGACATTTTAGTACCAACAACGCCCATGTACATATGTACATAATTACTATTTCTTCCTCATCCACTCCAATGGACAACCAGCTACCCATAAACCGCACAGGATACGACACTGAAGATGTCACTTTAGGGTAGTATCACGTGAGTGAGAGGTACCTTCCCGGATTTGCTGGCCCAATTCGGTTGCAATGTAGCATGACACTACCTCATATTATAGTATGCATTAGATCTTGTTATTGTAATAAAATAGACTGTTACATATACTACGGCATGTCAATGATGTTTAGTTTTAAAAATATTATTACGTTTAGTTTTAAACATGTACAAAAAGTTTCTACCCTCAGTCTGTTCTTGAACTCATATCTTTTTTTTTATTAGGATAAAACATTAGGATCTAATTTCAACGTATGAGGGATCACTACTAATAACTTAATAATACACATTGAAATATCATTGCTTCAATAAAGTTTGTTTCATTAAAACTAGAAAATACATAATTTACATATTTATTTATTGTATACAAAAGAAACACGAAACTGTAAATACTCAACAATAGTAAATTATATCTAGAACACATTATTATACTTAATTAGTTAAATAATAATAAGAAAATGTTTATTTGCAGGTTCAGTGCAACAACAGGCATTTATTAAGTTTTATCAGGCATTACCTGAGGTAAGATCCTTGAAACTATTTTTGTTATATTTAAAAATGTTTGTTTTTATTGTATTCAAATAATTTATTCAAATTTTATGACATAATACTGTTTCTTATGTATTATATACACATTATATGGCACATTCATTTAGTATTAGAAATATCCTGAATATTGTGTTTAGTCTATATTAACTTCTTTTAAACCATCCAGCAACAGAGTCTTTTGCTTTAGAAAGTTTACTGCCAACAGATGTCCAAAAACCTGGTTTCTCTGTGACTGGTACTTCAGGTGACTTGCCTTGAACTTGATCAACAACTTGTGCATGTTCTTCCATATTTTCCTTTTGTAACCGTTCTTGCGGATTTTCTTGCAACTCATTTTGATTATAATTGGTTGCATGATTAACTTCAACTTCTGTTGGTCTTTCAGGTTTATCAATCTTATGTGACATTCGTCCAGCTTCTTTGAATATTTCCAATGTTTGTGACTGTAGGTCCTCAGACTCTTGATCCATGTTGTGATGACTGAATTCTTCTAAATTTTGATTCATATCATGTTGACCCGTGCTTTGTTGTTTAACTGCTTCCATTGGTGGGTCCTCATTTTTGTGACTAAAATCTTTCAACTGTTGGTCTGTATTTTGCTGACCGAAATGTTCTAACTGTTGATCTGCATTTTGCTGACCAAATTGTTCTAACTGTTGGTCTGTATTTTGTTGACTAAAATCTTCCAACTGTTGATCCATATTTTGCTGGCCAAATTGTTGTATATCTTGGTCGACATTGTGCCCACCGAATTGTTCTGTATTTTGTTGACCAAAGTCTTCCAACTGTTGATCTGTATTCGGCTGACTGTAGTTGTCGAACTGTTGGTCTGTATGTTGCTGACCGAATTGTTCTAAGTCTTGGTCTGTATTTTGCTGTTCGAATTGTTCCAACTGTTGTTCTGTATTTGGCTGACTGAATTGTTCTAACTGTTGGTCTGTATTTTGCTGACCAAATTGTTCTAACTGTTGGTCTGTATTTTGTTGACTGAAATCTTCCAACTGTTGGTCTGTATTTTGTTGACTGAAATCTTTCAACTGTTGGTCTGTATTTTGCTGACCAATTTCTTGTAATTGTTGGTTGGTATTTTGCTGACTGAATTGTTCTAACTGTTGGTCTGTATTTTGCTGACCGAATTGTACTAACTGTTGGTCTATATTTTGCTGACTTAAATCTTTTACATGTTGGTTAGTATTTTGCTGATTGAAGTCTTCCAACTGCTGGTTCACGTTTTGTTGACTGAAGTCTTCCAATTGTTGGCTTTTGTTTTGTTTAAATGTCTGTGACTGTTGGTCAATATTCTTTTGTTCAAAGACTTCTAATTGCTGTTCCATATTTTTCTGTTCAAGATCTTCGTGGTGTTGGCTTATAACATGCTGATTGAAGTTTTCCAAGTTTCCAATTATAGAGGGATGCTGCAGATGGTTACTGACTGTTGTTTCAGAATCACCGATAACAGAGTCTTGTTTTAAGTTAGAATTTGTGTTCGAGTGGAAATTTTCGGGTTGAACACCCTGTTCATCAATAAAATCATTGATGTCTAGTGCATCTGCAGTAGTATTTTGATTAAGAGTTGTGTTATTTTTATTTAAATTAGGATACTCGTCATTTTCTGGTGCAGCTTTATTATTATTAGAATCTGTTAAAATGTCATTGTGTTGATCTGCAGAAATTAATCCATTATTAGAATCTTCCGGACCTATGTCGCCACGCCCAATATCCATTGGTTGTTTTGATTCATCTGTGGTGTTGTTGTAATTATTTTTAACATCAGAATTTAGGTTATCTTTATTTGCAATATTTTTTTTTTCTGTACTTTCAAAGTTATTAATGTTAGCATTATAATTGAGTGCATTACTACTTTGTGTATTTAAAGTTTTGTCCAATTTTTCTAATTTATCCCACAAATTACTAATGTTATTTGTTTCTGAACTTTGCTGTTTTGAATCTAAACTTGAGCCGTGTTGCCAATCATTTTGATTGAAATGCTCTCTGTTCCAAAAATCCGAAAACTGTTTATAATATCCATTTCCGTGAGCATAAGAATTCCAAGAGTTGTATTGAGTATTGCTAGTCCACAGGCCAGCCTGTGAGTGATGGTCATCATGATTGTGGCCAAATAAATTTTCATTTTGTAAGTGCTTACCATATGAATTAATGTAATCGTTTACTGGTCCGTTTTCCATATCTTTAATCAAAATTACAAGAAATTAGTAAATTGTCTGACGAGGATGACAGTAATGAACTAAAGGTACTATTTTTTAAATTGCTTTTATTTGATTTTTATTTATGTATTAAATTTTTCACAATATGGATTGTGACCTGAGCTATGAATGGTCTATAAATGCTCTGTTAAAAGCGCCAAAGTAACTGTGATTAATTATGAATCAAAAATTATTTTAACTAACATTATTATTTTAATTTATTTATTTAGTGATATTATTTATTATTGAGATTATTATTAAACGAGTATATTAGTATTTGTTATATTATGTATGAGATATTGATATTATTTTGTTTTGTTAATCTTGTGTTAAAGTTTTAATTTTAAGGCTAACATTTTGTAGTATTTACTTACTTTGTTGATTAATATTTCTGATGTTTTGTATTTGTTGATTGAAATGAAATTTATGCCATGGGCTCTGATCCACAGAGCCCGCATTAAGCCCATAGTTATGGAATTGGCCTTGGGACTGTTCGTAGTTTGCTTTGCCCCACATGTCCTGTGGGTGCTGTCCAAAATATTCATGTGACACTTTCTGCACATGTTGGTTATCGTCATTATTTTCAACTTGTTGCCCTAAGTCTTCAATTTTATCAAGCTTTCTTTCTGGATATTGATCTATATGCTCCCATCTGTTGTGATTGTTTTGTTCCAATTCATCTTGATTCTCCCATTTGTTTTGTTGTTGCTGACTTAAGTTATCTAGTTGACCCCAGCTATTTTGAGTTTGTTGTCCTAGGTTATCCCATTCACCTTGTGTTTGTTGTCCCAAATCAGTAAATTTATCCTGAGTGTGTTGCCCTAAATCTTCTATATTTTCCCATTTACTTTGGCTTTGTTGCTCGAAATTATCTTTATATGTACTTGGTTTCTGATTGGTATTATAAGACCTGGCTACACGAATGTGGCCATGTTCATCGCAATCCGCATTACTGCCACTGGAATAGCTTTGGTGAGATTGACTGTGAAACCCATGCTGATGTGATGAGCCGTGACCATAATTTTGTGATCCAGCAGTAAGTCTCTGCGATGTTTGGAGATCGCTAGCACCACTACTACTCACAGGTACAATAACGTAGGGGTCGCCCTGCCTTTCCCAAGCCTTGTGATATGAGTATGAAGATTGATAATGCTTAGGTCGGGAATTTATATCTTCAAGAGTACTACCTGAAAGTACCGACGCTGCTTCTAAGTTTTGGGACTGTGCACTGAGGCCAGCCTGATGCGATGAAGACGATCTACTACCAGAGCTGTAACCATTTGAGTAAACAGTATTCATTTTGTCCAATTGAGCACTGTTATGACGACTGCTGTCAAAATTTGATGTAAACTGATCCTGATTATTAGAATTTTGTGACAGGTGCGCACTATCATACAATTCACTATTTCTATCAAACGGATTTTCAGTTGGTGTTGCAATAGTTTGAGTGTCATGTTTTTCCCATTCCTTTTTATACTTATAAGACGATTCATAATGTTTAGTAATAGGATTATAATGCGATCCTGTCCCGCTACTCCCTAAAAGTTCAGCATCAGTTTTAACTGAGTTCTGGTCATGTATTGAATTGTAGTGTGAAGCATCATATGTTTGAACTGAGACTGGTATTGTGATTCTTCCACTAGGTCTGATATAAACTTTTACTGGAGTTCCACTGACATGATGGCTTTGTAAATTTGAATTGTATGCATTTTCTTCAAAATCGCTATTCCCAAAATTACTACTTTGTGCATCATATCTAAAATTATTCTTAGCACCCATATTATCATAATCGGATGCGCCCCCGATCAAGCTTTCCACTTGCCGTCCATCTACCACAACACCCGATGACGATTGATCAGCTGAATGAAATCTTGAACTTGAACTTTGTCTTTGGGATTGGCTGCTACTATATCGTGAGTTACTAGACGCATGTTCATGTCCGTAACCGAAATTAGAAGCAGAGCCGGACGACATAGATGAATGTGACTGTGCACCGAATGCGCCATTTTCTCCAAAGTTTCTTCCTTTAAGATTACTTAAATCATAACTTCCTGATCCATAAATTCCTCTTGAACTTCCTGATGTGAACACACTGCCTGTGCGTGTGTTAGACCCAGTTCCCAATTCACCGTCTACTTGTCTTACAAGGGTACTCATTTGATGTTGAGCTGGTAAATCCATGTTATGTGCATGCTCATAATTTCCTCCCATATTGCCTCTTTGAGCTCCATAATATCCCGATTTGCTGCCTTCATCTGTGGAGCTTCTAGAATATTCGAAATCTTCCTTTTCTCGATACGTTTCGGGCTTGGCGCTCACTAAAACGCATACTGAGACGAAGAGGACAGGGAGCCTCATGTTTGTGAATTTCGCAGCAATCTGAAATATAGTAAAAATATTATATTAATAATGAGGTTGCCAAAACAATTACATATTGCAATGGTAACTCAGCACAGAATAAAAATTAATCTAGAGCAGTGTTTTTTTCAATCTGTGGGTTGCGACCACTCACGGTCCACTTCAAAAGAAACGTTTTGACGTGCATCATGGTACACTACGTGGATGTGGGACTTCTTGCAGGGTGTAGGTTTTCTAAGAAATATACGCATCTAAATAACTTAAAAATTGTAGCATTTTAATTAATTTATCATATTAATAATTTCGTCTTTCTGTGGCCCAAAAGGTGTCTCGCCAATTTTTTTTTATTGGAAAGGGTTTGTGTAACAATGATCTAGAGCCTTCTTTCAAGAGAGTAATGCTTCAGAAAGTATAATGATTATTGGCATTTAGAACAACTAGGATTCATGAAAGGTACAGGGATAGTACATAAAATTATAATAAGACTAGAATGATATGCAAACAAGAATTGAAGTTGAGGTTATCTACTTATATTACTACTTCCTAAATTAATTAATTTAACTTCCCGTGAATACTTTCCATTTGGTTGGATCAATTTTTTTGGAAAATTTAATTTTGATGCGATCTCACAGTTTTGAGGAATCTAATCTCATTATTTTGATCGTTGATGGTAAAAATAATTAATTATTTATACAATGAATTAAAACCAATGCAATAAAACATTATTAATACTTCATTGAGTACCTAATAATGTTAGATTTTTTATTAAAAGAAATTTTGGTAAACTAGAGTAAAAAGTATGTCTTTTTCAAATTTCCATTCAAATAAACAATCAGCATACAGAAATATTTATATCCTATAGCCAATCATTTAACGATGTTGTTTTTTTTAACACTGAGGGAATTTTTAAAATCAAAACAGTAAGTTTCTGCGATTAGAGTCCCTCCGGCTTTATATTTGTAGAAACTTATTATTTGCCAACAAATTATATTCAGAATGGTTCGTTGCTTTAAAGTTTATTAGGCTATAGCGGGGATCATGGAAATGTACATACATACAAACGTAGTGTTGATACGTACATAAGTACACTCGAAATACACCACTCTCCTTTTGACACAGTCGGACAATCATATTCATAAGTATTATAATAAGTTCATAGTTATAGTAAAACTCCTTTTACGGATTTTGTCGCGGTTTGTGTAGATAGCCCGACGTTTCAGAAGCTTTACAGCAACCATGGTCACTGGTGGATTGAGATGACAGATGTCCAGATGTCATCAGTTGTTAAAAGTACCCGGAGAATCATAATTATTTACTTGTTCCGATTAACCCAAACGGTACCTATTGTATCTTGTGGTGGTTGTGTTTGGTTTATGATTTGATTATGTGGGTCCCAAGCGGAGGGGAGAACCCGGCCATCTTATCTCTTGAAGTTTTTTTTAATTTGATGGTGGGTTTTGTGCTTTTCAAATCTAATGTAATGGCGAGGGCCAACTTCAGCATGTTCACAGACCGCAGATTTGTTACGCGCCGGTGTTTCGTATGAGCTGTGTGTTATTAACGCGAGTTTTCATAGTTAGAGAGAGTCTACAGTCATAATCAAGCTTGTACACTGCTGTAGAGGTGTATGGCATTTCTCTGATGGTAAGAAATGACTAACCTTCTTTGACAACTTAAAATAAGTTTTTGTAGCAGCTCGATTGAGAATAGGGCCAATTTTGTAAGGTAAGACATCAATGAGTTAATAGTTATTTATACATTAAAGTATCACGTTCATCTAGCCTTATTAGCAGGTCAAAATATAGATGTCACAAAATATAAAAGAGGGGAATATATTTTGTATGAAGAGAGTTCTGAATGTGGAGGAGAAGATCGTGATATGCGGCGCTCCGTTCGTTCTGCTTATCCCATTAGGGAACTAGACTGAAGGAATATATTTTATTTATCAATGTTATATTGATTTATGTGACATTCACTTAAGGCCTTATTTTAAAATGACTATAGAGTATAAACATTTGTTAAACAAAAATTGGATGTAGATATACATATTTAAAAAGAACAATTCATGAGAAAAAAAATTTGTTTGCCAACACCTTTCGACGAATTACTGCGAACACTTAGGGATAACAGCCCCAATTTTGAGAAGCCATGACATAACATATAATAACATCGCACACCCAAAAACAAACATACAACATACAAATTGTCTGGCCTGACTGGAACTCGAACCCGTGACACTTCATAACCAACTAGTTTAGACACTATTCTTGTTTCATAAAATAAAATTAACTAAAAAATGTAAATAAATTAACACCTATACGTCGCTGAAGTTTGAAAATTTATAAATTATTTAATTAATTATTTTTTTTAAACTTACACTGCTAATGTGGTGAAATAATCACGTTCTTCTTATTGACCGTGTAGCTACTGCGGTGTACTGAGAGTGAATCGCCAATTTATTGTGCTTTACTTTATATCAGCGCGATAACCCGACAGGTCATAGTTGATCATTTATTCCGAGAAACGCGACAGTATTTTGCTAATTTTAATGGAATAAATCATTTCGTATTAATTCTTGACGCCCGTTTGAAGGTCATCAAAATTGTCCTGGATGAAAGTTTGATCAGTTAGATATGTTTAGACTCTAGGTATATCTATCCGTGGACTAGGTACATAGAACACATACATAATTGTTAAAAGTATTGATGTCTAAACATGCAAATTATGATTCAATCTATGACTTCATTGTTCATTTGTTTTGATGTAAGTTGTTACTAGCGTGGGTGACCAATGACCAGAAATTTCTAGAAAAAAAATCATTATCATCATCTCGAACCAGTTTGGGACGAAAGACGTTGGTGTGGGACGAATGACGCTGTGGGCGGTATCGGTTTAATTTGGCAGCTTATTTGTTATATACTGGTCCATTCTACATCCACATGATCGAATGTCCTTCATCCACCACTCAGTGGGCTCTCGGACTATCACAAACCGTACGTACAATGCATGTCATTTTACGTGGGTCTAATTGTGCGAAGGGTACCTTTACCAGAGTTACATAATGCTAGTCCGATTTGGCTGCAATATTTTTTTCAATATATTATGGAGGCGCCATCGTCAAATCCCCTACATTAGGTAGCCGACCTGGATATCAAATAATAGAAACGGGGCAAGGCTAGGAAGAAGAAGAAGAATAGGTGGACAAACAAGCAGTCGGCGAGTTTGTTGATGACTACCGACGCCCATAACGTTGTCACTGGCGGTATGTGAGCCAGATTTACATCCATGGTCGTGCCGGTTCTATTCGGCTGCAAGCAGCATAGCACATCATCTTAATAAAAAAAAATCATTATATTGACACACGAAGAAAAAATTTTGACATAAATTGCGCGGACGGAGTAATTGTTAATATAATAAATTTGGTACAACTATAATTTATGTGTAGGAGAAGATTTTTTTAAATAATATTTCATTTCATTAATAATATTTTAATTAAATAAAATGTTACCACCATTAGGTGCCCACACTTTAGTGTGGTTTGCATATCGTAGTTCGCGCACAATGTTAAAGCTTCTGTTGTACACAATTTGTGACACTGCAAGCATATTATGACGTACGACATTTAGTTTTATTAAGGCTAATGTTTATTTTATAATTATGGTCGTAACTGGATCTCTGGGCGATCGCTAGTAGTGTAAATTAATTGTTAAAATATGTTTACTTAAAACAACCTAGTTGTCTTCTATGTTTGCTAAAAGATACAGACTTTGTGACGTTGAGTTCAGAATCGACTTTACTTGACACTTCAAAATTATCGATCCAATAAAAAAAATTAAATACAAATCGTTAATAAAATTGACCAATAAAAAAAATACCAAGCATTCGTAAATCAAATACGATAAAGGAATTGTCTGAAATAATCGATGTTATTAAATGCCTTTATGATTAAACATATCATCGTTTATATAAAGCTTCGACATTGTTCTCATTATAATGTAGGACAGTCCTCAAGGTTATTTTAAGGAAAAAAAAATAAAAGCTTTATCAAAATTAATATGCCTATATTATTCTGAAGAAAAAAGGAAAAATTTATCACTGCGTGTGATCTAATTTTTCAGATCCATAATCGATGGATGTTGCTAATGGTAACAGATAATTTTAGCCGGACCTAATCAAAATTTTCAGAAACTCGATGTTCCGAAGACGAATAATAAATAGAATGATAGTCAAATTAGTTATTACAAAACCTTAACGCACCCGAGCGCTTACGTACAATATTGCCATATTTAAAAGGGGTCACTGAAAAAAATTCGATAAAAACTCATTTTAGGCCGCTAAAGAAGGTTAGTAAGTTCTTATTGTCAGTGAAATGCCATAGTCCTTTACGGCAGTGTACAGGCTTGATTGTGACTGTGGACTTACTTATATAGATCAAACTAAACGATCTATGACAATTCGCGTTAAAGAACATATGGTTGATATGAAACACCGGCGCGTAATAAAATATGCGGTCTGTGAGCATCATGCCCAAGTTAGCCCCCCGCCATTACATTAGATTTGATAAAGCATAAATCCTCACTAGAGAACACCAATTCCTTCCAAGGAATCCTGAGGCTACTGACATTAAAAAAAAACATCCAAATTTCAAAGAAGTTGATGGATGGGTTCTTCCGTCTGCTTGGGACCCAGTGATAAACATAATCAAATCAAAAACTCAACATAACGCGTCAAGACAAGATATAATAAACCTTTTACCGATTAACCAAACAGTCCTTCTGTTTGCGTTAATCGGAACAACTAAAGAATTACAAGTCTTCGGGTACTTTTAATAATTTGTGACGTTAGGTCATATGTCACCTGACTCCACCCGTGTCCCGTGACCGTGGTTGCATTAAACCTTTTGTAACACCGGGCTATTTAATTATTTTACATAATTAAATAAACCGCGATATAATCCGTAAAACTAGTTTTATTGTAATGTTACTCAATCATCATATTACAAACACTCACATTGGGCAGCATCTCCATCTGCGAGAGAGAGACGTCTGTCCCTCTTTCGACCCGTCGCCACGAAGAGCACTTATAGCAGTCCAATGAAGATGTGTGGGCTTCTCTTCGCTTCCATAGGACAAATTCAGGTCCGAAGAAATATTCCATAGTTTTATTACGAGTAAATACTTTTCAGTGGGTACTATAACGTATGTAGGTAATCAACATGTGATATAAATACATGTGAATCATTATATTATTATACATAATGTTTGTTGCCAAACAATAACAGGAAATATAATTTTGATATTCACTTGTATCATTATTATAGGAAACTATACTGATACTAGCAGCTCCATGCGGTTTCACCTGCGCACGGGGAGTCGCATCCTTAGTCACCGTCACTTTTTTTTTTTTTGTTGACGCGGGGAAACGCATTTACGCGCCTTCACTGGCCCTGGGTGGGGTCCAGTGGTGTGTGGGCTCGCGGCACATTATATAGTGCCGAATACCCACAAAAACCACCGCGAGTGCCACCAGTGCCGTCTTTGGTGAGGTGCCCCGGAACAAGAAATCATCAGGGCACCTCGACAGCAAGTCAGCCCCCGAAGAGACCTACGCCACCTCCACAGATGGGGTTGTCCCGCACCACGGGACAACCCCACCGACTTTGGGACAGTGCAATGGGGTGAGGTTCCCATCCTCGCCCCTTGCCCCGTGCGCAAAAGCGCCGCCACTTCTTTTTCTTTTGTCCCCTCTTCTTATAAGAGGGGTACAAAGAGCGGCACCTCCTCCTGCTCTTAAGTCCCATCTTCTTATAGGAGGGGTACCACCTCCTCGGTTCAATTGGCTTCGCTCAAGGTGTCTCGGATAACCCCAGGCTACTGAGCCCCACTGAGTTTCACAATTTTATGGTGGGGTAGTCACCGTCACTAGTATAACGTCACCCTTTCATAAAATTCATTCTTAGCGGATGTCGGCTTCCTAAAAGGAACTTGGCAAATGAAGGTTTATTTTAGTGGTATTTCGCTTTCATATAAATATTGCAAAGCTGAAATATATTATATATAAGCTTGTTTCACTCGATTCAAAAACATCTTTCACTGTCAGAAAATCCATTTATCAAGGAAAGCTATAGACCCCACCATGGTTCAAGCCTTGTCGTGGCGGTGAGGCTTAGTGGCCTGGGGTGAACCCAGGCGAAGCCAACTGAACTGAGGGGATCTTTGCACCTCTCTTATAAGAAGAGGGGGCTTAAAGATCAGGAGGAGGAATCGCTCTCGGTACCCCTCTTATAAGAAGAGGGGACCTAAGAGCAACCGGAGGTGGCGCTTTTGCCCACGGGGCAAGGGGCGAGGATGGGAAACTCACCCCATTACACTGTCCTAAAGTCGGTGGGGTCGTCCTGTAGTGCTGGGCACTATAATGGGCCGCGAGTCCCACACACCACTGGACCCCACCCAGGGCTGGTGGAGGCGCGCAAATGCGTTTCCCCGTGTCAACAAAAAATAAGTCCATTTATCAATGAAAGCTATAGAGCTGGATATGGACTTATTTTATGTAGAGATTAGCCTATATTCTATAAAGTATATAGGTAATGCTACTACCGTAAGTTGGTTAAATATTGTGATAGAGGATAAATGTACATACGTCATTATTGTCCTATACATGAGTGTAACAAACTTAAAATTGATCACAATTCTCACAAACGTTATTAACGGAAACACCGAACTGCAGATGATGTTAAAAACCTATAACTACTGAGTAAAAAAAATCATCTTGTCTGATCCGTTCGTTGCTCGTTTGTCCCAAAAGACAAAATGTCACATAGATTTATTTTATTTTTGAGGTTAAAAAACGAGTTTCAATCTAATACTAAGCCAAATTAGGAACAGATAGTGCCATGCCGCATAGAAGGAGGTAGTGCCATGCATAGTACACGACATTACATCCTCCTGTGCAACGGAATTGGGCCGTCACGTCCGGGGAGGTACCTCTCGCTCACATAATGCCGCTGTAAAGTGACACCTTGAGTGTCGCGTTTAGTGCGGTTTGTGAGTAGCCGGTGGCCCATTGGGGGGGGGGGAAGGAGGGCAACGCATCGGTACAGTAATTATGTGAATGTTCATGGGCGTCGTTAGTCGTAAAGTGGCTCCAATTTCTCGTTTGCCCCCCTATTATATTTTTTTTATTAAACTAAGGCTAAATATAAATAACAAAACGAATATATATCAGTCCCTTAGTAATGAATTTTATTTTCAGTTGCTTTCAAATCAAAATAGGTGTAAAAAAGATTCGCTGCAAAAAATCGTGTGTCCCCGTCACGCAGCTGACATTTACTACTTAACAACGTACATAATTCTGTAGGGAAGAAGATGTAAGCGACGTGTCCACAATTTTACTTCTCACTTTTATTCCAGAAACCTCCGACGACTGTTAGAATCTTCGACCGCAATGATTACTACAGCGTCCACGGCGCCGACGCCACCACTGCCTCCAGGGAAGTCTTCTCGTGTATTGCCAACATCAAACAGATGGGCATCGAGCCAAATCGTATCGACTACCTCGTCTTGTCCAAAGGCAACTTTGAAATACTCATACGCAGACTACTATTGGTATGTACCTACCTACAGTTTCACAATTTTATGTAAAACTAAGCGATCTGCCGCGGCTGCGTCTATGAAAAAAGCTTTCCGAATTACTACTCTAGTTGCATGAACGAGGGCAACGCGTCTGCACAACCAATGCCCGTGCACATTCTAGTGTTTATATCATACTTGTCTGGACTGCTTCGTGGTCTAGTGGTCAGGATGTAAAGAGTTTGAGCAATTTGTAATAACCGAAGTCAGGAAGATGGTGGTGTCACATGGCACACCCCGTGCTTCGGAGAGTACGTCAAGCCGTCGGTCCTGCGCCTAATTAATTTCCTAAGTGTCGGATTTCCGTCGCATCGGAATAGGAGAATGAGGGAATGGAGAGTGCACCTGACGGCTCTTCTCAACAGCTATAAACAGGAATTTTCAAAGATCGGTTTATAATTGGATTCTCCTCTGGGTTCGCTCGGAAGTTGTACCCTACCTTCCATTATCAGATCAGCGACACGAGATGACTAATTTACGTAAATGTCCGAATGATTAATGAAGGTATATAAAAAAACACCCGTACATCGTGTGCATGTAAAAAACACCCGTACATCGTGTGCATGTAAAAAACACCCGTACATCGTGTGCATGTAAAAAACACCCGTACATCGTGTGCATGTAAAATTTAAGGATTCCATCATCATATGCTTGATGATGACAATGGGACTTTTTTTTAATAGCATAAGGGGGCAAACGAGCAATCGTCCATGGACGTTCGTACATATGCTACGAAGATGCGTTGCCCTCTTATCATCCCCCACCCCCAATGGCCACCGGATACTAACCTGAAACCTTTAAGAAAAAGAATTAACCGTCATAATTGGTCCACCCAGGCAAAAAAATATAATGAATAATTGAGAACCTCCTTGTTTTTGAAGTCAACAAAATGCTCCACTTGGACCAGTTCTAGTGCAAAAAAAATATTTTAAGAAAAATACCTCTAAAATCACAATAGGTAAATGTGGAACTGCATCACTGAGGCACACATTTTACCTCAAAATTCATAATAACGACTTCCACGTAAACTAAACACCTCGGACACCTTGACATATACTACGAAAAAAAATATTAAGAAAACGATGAGACATCGTTTCGACTTCATCAGGATATTGCGAGAATTTGACCTTTACAATGAGCAATGGAGACGGATGTATCACGATAGTGTAGCAAGTCAGTAAAATGCCATGAGCATTCACCTCTTCTCTACATTGTGACACAGAATCCGCATCCGATGAATTTGCCATGTCACATACATGACATTGGCGTTATTTGAAACCGTAACCGTTGGCGTAAAATGGATACCTACCTACTACGCCTGCTACGCCGCAAAGTGCTATGCTGTCGCGTTTTGTGCGTTATTCCGGGTGGTGCATAACAATTACATGGACGCCCATAGACTTCACCAAAGCAAGTTGGCGACTTCTACACAAATTTTATAAAGAGGAAATATTTGATGGTTTGTTTACATTGAATAGGATCCGATATATTTTCCCGAAAGCTTTATTTCCTTTAGAATATTAGGCATATACTATAATTATAAATGTATTACCATCGATTATTATTAGCCTTAGACATAGAAATGCATAAAATGTATTCAAGCAATTTGGTTTATTTTGCGCCCTCCTGCCTCAAGTATAACTTCTTTACTTATCTCTCCTCTACCTTAAGTCTCTCTCGCTTTCTATCCTAACTAGCTTATATCTCTGTCTCAGCTTCCGTTGGCCTCGTTTTCTTAACGCTCTCGCCACGCATTCACCTTCTTACACCCCAAATCAGGCGTGCACAAAGTACTGCAAAAAGCTTATGATTTTCTTATACAGGTGAGAAGGTACAGGGTGGAGATTTACGTATCCGAAGGTTCCACGAAGAGCTCAGACTGGATTCTCAAGTACAAAGGCTCGCCGGGCTTCCTGTCCCAGCTGGAAGAGATCTTGGGCGAAGGTTTGGGCGCCTCAAATGAGAACACGCCGAGTTTGATGGCTGTCAATATCAAAACCGATCCCGTCAGTAAGGTAAACTATCTTATCTTTTTATTCTCAGGCGAACAAAATGGCGCAGCTGTCTTACTACAGCCTTCGGTCATGAACTCCTCCGTGAGTTGAGTTGCAGCTGAATAGAGCCGGCGCGACTGGGGAAGTACCTCTCGCTCACATGATACCGTCGTAAATTAACAGCTATGTCCCATTTCGCGAGTAGTGAGTAGCCGGTGCATCCGGTGGGGGTGGGAAGAAAAGAAGGATAAGGCACCTGCGGGGCTTAATGGGTGTCGGTAGTCACTAAAAGGCTCCGACTGCTCGTTTGTTCTCCTGTGGTATCGCGCGTCAGTCGTCGTCAGAGACGGAGTATAGGAGACCGGGGGGGCCCCCTCTCTCCCCCACATTCCGCGTACTACAGAAATTATTGGCAACAAGCTGTCCCGACGGACGTTTTTCTGTCATAAATGCAATTATCTGTCATGTGGTAACGTGTAATGCTTACGAGGCCGACATTGAAATGTATAACATTTATGTTTTCGTAAATTAATGAATGTTTGCCACACTTTGTGAGATATCCGTATATTTTGTGAGATATACTTTGTGTATAATCCGGGAGGGAGTGCTAGTAATAAATATATACACACTTCACTTATCTCACTCTAGATAACCCGACAACTCGATCGTTGTCTTGTTCAAAAATATTATTATAACGCGTATCCCCTGCCTTATGGAGTACTAGCGCCGTGGTTTCACCACACAATTGATACAAAATTTCACATTAACCCCTTTCAAAATTCTTGCTTAGCAGAAAAGTAATTTCGATGCGAAGCGATGATCAGTTAGTCAGTGAGACATTTTATTTTACATACTTCCGTTTCCGGTGGCCGTGTCCAGTCCAACACTGGTATAGGCTGGGTCTATATTAGATCTGTTGCAGATAAAACATGACAAAAATTGTGTGTCAGCTCTGACAGGGGACTGGAGTCACTCCGTAAGAACGAACGTGATTCTTAAGTAAAACCTGCGCAAGAGACGTTGCAGGGTAAACCGTTACGCTCGAGAGTTACTGTTACTCAAGCAACACATCTTTATTTAGCCAATAGCCTAGAAAGTAGACGACTACTTTGAATTATTTTTGTAATTGTTAAATATTCTCCATACGGCTATAATTATAACATAGTACATAATTATGAAAAGATGCAGCTTATATTGTACTTGGTGCGTGATCCGTTGATAGGGCAATAGCATTGAAGATACCCCTTATCTAAACTTGACCATGATAAAACAACAACATTCGACACTTCAAGTTAAAGCATAACATAACAACATGTATGTATGTGATATGGCGTAGGTACATAATTATTTTACTTTATGAGTGCTGGTTTTACCGTATTATGAACAGAAACTACAAGCTGTGGTATTTTCATTGCTCCATTGCAGCACAATCGTCCGCTACGACCGGAGATAACCTCTATTAACGACTTCAACTAAGACTTAGAATAAGATTTGGCTGGGAATGGGGACTACCATTAGGCGGGGCCTTAAGTTCATGCGAAGCAGACCGAAAAGGTTTATTCAGGTTTTTCTAATAACCGTTCGAAGTTAGAAAGAACCTTGGAGAACACGTTAAATCGTATGCCTTGTGCCTGATTTCTCTCCGGTTGTACCGGGCTTGCGTCCCATTGGAATAGAAGAATGAGTGCATTTTGACACTCATTAGAGATAGCCACCGTAACCGAATTTGGCCTCTGCCGACATTATTTTACTCTCCAGGCATGTGTAGGTCACCTACATCAATAACCATGTCATCCATACACCGGGCGGTGGTAGTTAGTATCAGGCCAACTGACGACAAGTTTGCCTAAGAAAGTAAAAAGCTAGCCGACCCTTAAATGTGCATATTAAATAATAATAAATATGTTATGTTTATTGTGATGGTGAGTTTTTAACTATGTACTTCCAGAGTCGTCTCCTAGGTGTCGCGTGCGTGACGGTGGGCAGCTACTCCATGTGCGTGTCGGAGTTCACCGATGACGACCTGTTGACGGAGCTGGAGACCATCACCGTGCAGGCGGCGCCCGCGGAGTGTATCGTCGTACAGGGGGACAGCGACGATGTGAGTGAGCTCATTATGTCCTCGGGATTTAATTAAACGTTTTCATCGAATAAGGGGGCAAAAAGTTTAGAAGCTACCGGGAACTACCAACACCAACTGCTGTGTTGCCCTACTTCCCTTTTTTAGCCTTCCCTCTATGGATCACCGGAAACTCCATAACTCGATCTAAGCAATCACTTTGCGTCAAACAAATCTGTAAACATCATGCAATGATACCTCTGCCTACCTCATTGGGAAATGGCATGAAGATGTGTTCTTGTCCTTGGTGTTTGAGCTTTATTTGATACCAACTTAATATCCAAAAATATTCGATTTCAGCACAAAGCCCTCAGTAAAGTGATGGAACGCACACAAGTAACGGTCACCAAGTTGAAGAAAAGCGAGTTCTCCGCGGAGGGTCTGTCGCAGGATCTCAACAGACTGCTCAAATTTAAAGCTGGACAGCAGCAGGACGCCAATGCCTTCGCAGAAACGAGGATGGAGCTGGCTATGACCAGCCTAGCGGCCGCCATAAGATATACGTCTTTATTGTCAGATGCGACCAATTTTGGCAGGTAGAAAATTTGAATACTTTTTTTACTCATACTTTATAAAGATTTTAAATATTATAAAGTTGGCGTATTTGTTTGGATTTTGCAATTGACAAAATTCTTTCGTTATTTGTTGCAGTGGATTCTAATATGTTAATTTAACAATACGTTTACATTTCATTGTCTGTGTGCGTCGGCACGCATCGTTTACGTGTGTGAGGGCTGTTGTGTGCGTGTCAACTGTAAACGTACTTCTGACCTTAAAGATGGATCCGTGAGGAAATTTGGCACTGTATGAACATTGTATCTAATTTCACTTTCATTGCATGTTATCTATTCCTATCTGAATAATAACATTAAATAAAAAAAATGTAATAATTATTTCCTAATAAGACAAACATCTTAGATGGTATATATTTAGAAGGATATCCGAAATATGTTCGACCTTAGCTATCCAATTTTCTAATAGAATAGAACACACCTACATTCCAAATATCATAAATGACTATGCTAAGACTTAATTTAAACTAAGACTTATTTTTCTAGACGAATAAAATTGTTATACACACTTCCTGTAACCGACTAACTGCTATACGACATATAAATACGCACACTCGCATACACAAATCTATAATATATAATCAAATGATAATACACATATATAAATACCCCTTAAATTATTAAAATTTTTATTGTAGACGAGAAAAATATTTATATCGATTTATGGACACATGTATTTTTATATCTTGCAGAAAAAAAAAGAACAAACCTATTTTTATCACACGGAGGCGTCAAAGTGCGTCAAATGAAATACTCGTGCAAGTCCAAAAACTAAGTCACCTCTATGTAATACATCAGTTTATCTTATAATTATGTAATGACGGATAATCTCACATTACTAGAATGTTCTATTAGTGCTTTGAACTCTTGTAATTATTGTGTTGTTCGCTTACTTCCCGTTATATAGTACGCACTAGGTATATTATTGTTTACTTAAGCCGCTATCTCAGCTCTTATAATGTTTTATAAGAATTGAGATAACGATTCTATATGAATAATGTTTTATAGCAAATACTAGCCGAATAACAAGTCGTACTAGCCGAATTCTGGCTACAGCGGCCATCTCTATTGATAGAAGCGCATGACATATAGTGCACAAGCGTTTGCGTGCACATCATATATCGTCGTTGCGCGTGTAAAAGTAGCTATGTGTTTTTTACACACTTACATTATATGCAAAAAATTTACTATCTAAAAGTTTAGCTCGAGTTTCAGTCGAGAGAACAATTGTTATCTCTTTCATCCTCTCCTCGTTCGTTACCTAAAAACCATCCTCTCCTCATTCGAGACCCAAAAGTCTCCTCTCCTCATTCGAGGCCTAAAAGCCACCATTTCATCGAGGCATCGGTAATACTGGACCACAGGAAAGGATATACTCTGTCATATTTTTAAGGCTCCGTGCCTAAAGGATACGAACGAGATTATTACTAAGACTTTGCTGTACGTCTGCCTGTCGCCAGGCTGTATTCTAATGACCCATGATAACTAGGCAGTTGCAATTCACAAATAATGTATTTCTGTTCCCGCTTTTATTTACATCAAAGTAGCTATTCTATTTTTGAGGTCATGTACAACAAAGATGTTTTTATAGATAATGGACTCATGCGGCCCGACTGGCACCACTACACGGATTTACACAGATGAGACATCGTCCAGACATCTGTCATCTCAGTCTCCACCCTTGAACATGGTTGTTGTAATGCTTCTGAAACGTCGGGCTAGTTAAATAATCGAATAAATGGCGATAAAGTTTTATTGTAATACAATTTATAATCGCAGGTTTCTGTTGGAGCCTATCAAAACGGAGTGCTACTTGCACATGGACGCGGCGGTCCTCTCCGCTCTGAACGTGTTCCCCGAGCTGGGGGAGAGCGGCGCGCCCTCGCGCAGTCTGTACGGGCTCCTCGACAGGTGCAGGACGCAACAGGGGAAGAGGTGGACGGCTTCTTTTACCAAAATAAAATCTTGTCTGTACTATGTGTGTATTATGTATGTTAGTCCGCGATTATCTCACGTTTGGCTGAACCGATTTTAAGGCGATTTTCAGAAAAGTATGTGTTACATTTAGGTGAAAGATCTCGTATTTTAATATTTATCCGGCTTCAAAGTAGGGAGGAAAAATCAGCAAAAAAAAATCTACCACCGGTTCAACCCCAACCCTGTCCTGAGCAGGACCGGCGAAACAAATTCGGCGGGGTATTAATGATAATAAATATAATTCAAAAATAAAAAAAATCAATTAGGTTTATATACTTAATTAGTAAACATTAAAATTTCACCGAAAAAACCTGAGAAAAATCGCTAGGAGTGTTATCTGTCATAAACTATAAGGGAGATGTAAATTAATGAAGATAGAAAGAGACATACTTATATTTCGTATATTACTGAAGGGGAAAAGGAGGCATACATTTCCTTTCTCCTATGAGAAAGCTCACTAGTTTATTTCTTTATTAAGTTTGTTTCTATGAAATATTAATTTCTAGAATTTTAACATTCTTCAACAGACTATTAGCTCAATGGCTTCGTCAGCCGCTACGAGACATCAACCTGATCAACGAACGGCAAGAGATCGTAGAAGTGCTGATGAAGAACTCCGCGTTGCGTCTGCAGCTCCACGAGGAGCTGCGGAGGCAACCCGACCTGCAGGCGCTGGCGAGGAGACTCGCGCGCAAGAAGGCCGGCCTGCATGACTGCTACCGCATATATCAGGTACAGGCGCACTACGTGTATAGATAAAGGCTAGCACCCCGCGTGTAGTAGGACGGGCAAACGCAGCGCGTGTACCAGGTACAGGTGAGTGCACAGTGTGTTTCAGGATCAAGTACAGGCGAGCTCGTAACGATGAGCGTGCCGCATATACCTGGTACAGGCGCACTACGTGCATAGATAAAGACTAGCACCCCGCGTGTAGTAGGACGGGCAAACGCAGCGCGTGTACCAGGTACAGGTGAGTGCACAGTGTGTTTCAGGATCAAGTACAGGCGAGCTCGCAACGATGAGCGTGTCGCATATACCTGGTACAGGCGCACTACGTGTACAGGTAAAGGCGAGCGCACCGCATATGCATGTACAGGCGAGCGAAACACATGTACAGTTGCAGGCGAGCACCTCACGCGTATAAGTACAGGGAAACCCACGGCGAGTACAGGTGCAGGCGAGGGCACGGCGTGTACATGAATCAGGGTACAGGCGAGCGCGAGAAGATAAGCTGGCAGCATATAGCACCGCAGAAGTCAGTTTCTGAGCCTATCCCAGGCATGACGTGACTGTCATAATATCAGACGAGCGTGGACGCTTTGGATTGCTGCTGGCCTGCGTAAAGTTCTGTTAAGCTAGCCTCTGGTGCGCCCGGTACAAGGTTCTATAAAATGACCACCTCGAAGGCCTTCTCTATAGAGACTAGCCAACTACACACAGTGCACATGTGTCAGCGCAGACACAAGTGTACTTTCTATTCCCTTTATGCGTCCTTTTAAATTTTTGGTGGCCCTGGTTCGATATTTTATTTGTGATACGTACAACAGTAACCAATAATCATTTCATTTATATATTGTAGCAAAATAAATATTTTCGTGATCCTAGGCTATCAACAGGCTTCCATCACTTTTACAATGCCTGGCCGACTCCAACAACGCCACAGTACACTCCGCCATCGCCGAGCCCATCTCGGAGCTCAACGACGACCTCGATAAGTTCCAACAGATGATAGAATCCACCGTCGACATGGACGCTATTGACAGAGGTCAGTAATATGAGACTAGGGGCAGCAACAGATGCCTCCAGGAATCATCACTTTCAGTTCCATCAACAGACACACCGAGGCCATCTACCAACTCCCCAGTGACATGAGACACTGGTCATCAATAAATTTTAGTGATACGAAATGTATGATTTTGTGAGTATACGGTCCAGAATGTGCAGCGAGCCGTAACTCACACACCATCGCGTCCAACTGGCAAAAGTCGGGAAAAACAGAGAGCCTACTATGCCAAACAAAGAGCTGTCAATAAAAGCTTTATTAACAGCTTTTTGTTTGTATAATTAGTTAATATATTACCTAGTTATAAATAAATCGCTAGACTCAGTATCATATTAAAAATTTTACATACAAAAATAATGAACAGGTAAATTATTGTGTTCCACAGTTGACACTTAATAAAAAGCTTGCCTTACACAGGTGGATGCGATTTTGCGTGCCTTACGGTGTTGAATCAGCAAGAAGTCGTATTCTTGATTTATTTATTATTAGAGCTCTCTAAAGTCGCGTTATTTTATCTCTACAAATCTAAGCTCTCAACTTACGGATTTTTTCGATGTAAATTCCTAAGAATTTATATAAAAGACACCAAAAAACCGGTAATAGACAAGAGTAACTTGCCTGCACATGCACACACACAAACTTCACATCAGCTCAAAAATAAATCTCATAATGTTCATAATCCATTACTACTACTATCCTCAATAAACACAGTTACCGTTGCAGGTGACTTTCTAGTGAAGCCGTCATTTGACGACGAACTGCAGAGTCTCGCGACACAGCTGGACAAACTACAGGCCACCGCAGAGAAGGAGCTGAGCAGAGCCGCCAGGGATCTGGGACTGGACGCAGGAAAGACTGTGAAGATAGAGAGCAATCCGCAAATTGGGTTTTACTTTAGGTAATTATCATTATATATTTTAATTACGTAAGCAGGCTGATCATAAAGGATGAACGTTTCTGCGCTATTGGAGGTAAAACGGCAAGGCCGACCATAACATGTCTTAGCTGAATTTCGGCTCCAGCAGCCATCTGTACAGGTAAAGGCGACACAGTGCACCGAGTGCTACACTCTTGTTCCTTAACAGATTTTAAAACAAATTTGCAAATAGTCTTGACGGCCATATTGTAAACAATGATTTTATTAGAAATTGTTTTTAAATGTTAGTCATAACACAAACTATATTCTCCTCTCAGAGTGACTTTGAAAGAGGAACAAACACTACGCGGTAACAAGAAGTATAAGATAATAGACGCAGTGAAAGGCGGAGTGAGATTCAAGACGGATGCTCTGGAGCGCATCACAGAGGACCACGTGGAGACCAAAAAGTTGTACGAGAGGGAACAGGACAAAGTGGTGTCGGAGATTATAGCTATTGCAGGTATCAGTATACTACGTTCTAGGTTGCAATGCCACTATATATACGTCTATGTGTATGTCAGTCAGACTGCAAGCTATCAGATAGTGTATAACACTTAGGCAACGGCTTGACTGGTTGGGGGCCGACTGACGGTGTTGGTGACGTCCGCACGTACACACGTATTGATATGTTATAAATATCTGAAAAATAATCGGACACCTCGACGGCTAGTCAGCCCCCTAACGGACCAACTCCACATCCACAGATGAGGTTGCCCAGCACTACAGGACAACCCCGCCGACTTTGGGAAAGTGCAATGGGGTGAGGTTCCCATCCTTGCCCCTTGCCCCGTGCGCAAAAGCGCCACCTCCTGTTGCTCTTAGGTAACCTCTTCTTATAACAGGGGCACCGAGAGTGATTCCTCCTTCTGATCTATAAGCCCCTTCTTCCTATAAGAAGGGTGGAAAGATCCCCCTCGGTTCAATTGGCTTCGCCTGGGTTGACCCCAGCCTACTGTGCCCCACCGCCTCGAGAAGGCTTGAACCATGGTGGGGACATTGTTGACATATTTTCCCATTTTGGCGCCAATATATTGTACAGTATTTTAAGAGATGGCTTAGGACTTGCGGCCTTTAAGAGACGCTCTGCTCATTTCTTAACTAATAGGTTAAAGATGAATAGGGTGATAAAACTGAAACAACTACTAAAGCGGTATGCAAAGGGAGGTCTCAGAATAATTTTGTTTACGGATGAGATTTTTTTTACAATTGAGCAACATTTTAACTTATTAATTTTATGTTTAATGCTATAAGGAAGATTCCCAATCAGTCGACAGAGTGCACCGTGGGCTGATTTCAGTGATGGTTTGGTGGGGTTAGCCCGCTGAGCTACCGCACAGACACACTTGTGGACCAGTCCTAAATTAAGACCCCATGTTTCGGCCCCGTAGGTCATCATGGGAAAGACACATTGGTTGAAGACTTTTCTTCAAGCTCTGCGGTATGGGCGACGTGAGAATGTGACGAAGCTTCCGGAATGCTGCTTAACCTAACTAAATCATTCTATCGGCTTCCTTCTCGAAGTTATATCTACCTACTAGATGTATTCGTCTACGACTTTGAGAATAGCAGATTCGACATTGACTGGCCTAGGGAGACTGTGTTGGTTGTACATGACAAAGACAAAGGTGTCTTGTCCAAGTTCTTCCTAAGGCCAATACGTCGGGATGATTCGTTACCTGCAAACTCTCCAACGATTCGGCCAACACAACGATGTCGTTGGCGTAACGAAGATGTGAGAGGTACTCGCCGTTAGTATTTATGCCGCACTCTGCCCCATTTAAAGTCTTAACGGCGTCGTCCAATGCATTAGTGAGCAGTTTCGGGGAAATAACATCCCCCTGTCTAACTAACTAACATTGATCTTGTTTGATCTCCCGGAATCAGAACGGACATAAAAGCGGCGTCATATAATGCTCTCAGTACTTCGACGTATCGTCACTCGACCTGGTAAGGCTTCCAGAACAACCCGAGTTTCGACAGAGTCACACGCTTTTTCACAGCCCACAAAGACAAGGCAAAGTGAAAATGTGGTCCGTGGTGCTAAATCCTCTGCGAAGCCCACCCTGTTCCGGTCGCTGGAATTCGTCAAGCTTCGTGATGAGACGTTTGGTCAAGATTCCTGAGAACATAGACCATAGACATAACGAGCTTGAAAATATGGCAAGGAAGTGAAATTGGTCTGTAATTTTTATGAAGTGATTTGTCACCCTTTTAAAAAGACAAGAACGTCACTTCCAAGCCATGCCGTCGTTGTCCGCAATAAAAAAATATTTTTCTTCTTTGTTACAACATTTATGGCAAGACTAGGTATTGGCCTGGGCGCTCCGCTCGCTCAGCGTAACGTATTAGGGAACTAGCGTGAAGACGTGTTGTTGTTGCTACTACCCTTGAAAGGATTATGCTTGTGCCTATATGGAGTAATCCGAGAATTACCAATCTGGTAAAGGTAATTCTAGAAGTGTGAAAACAGTTCGTTTTTTACTGATGTATGCTGACGGAAAACAGAATTGGCAGTCACCATCATCATAAGATCAGTATCTGAATCCGAATTCAAAACTTGTCAGAATAAACCTTAATATAAACAGGTAGAAGTCAGTTCTGACTTAAACATTAATATTTATAATATTTTATTTATGCTGCGACGAAATGCTGTCTTGGGAATAGTACTGTATCTATAAACTGGCCTCAACTTACAGCCGGGTACACGGAATGTCTGTTCTGCCTCTCGCACGTCATCTCTCGCCTCGACGTGCTGGTGTCGTTCGCCGTGGCGGGCGCCGCCGCGCCGCGCCCGTACTCTCGTCCGCAGATCACCGAGGAGTCACACGAGCTTGTGCTGGAGGAGCTGCGACACCCTTGTATCGAAGTGCAGGACGGCGTGTCTTACATACCCAACGATGTTGTCTTTAACAGAGGTAAGTGTTAATTGTGTACCCTCATAATTAACTATAATAAATCACTTCAATAGATTCCACAGTGGTACTCTTAATATTTTCTAGCTTTTGACGTCTCGATAGCTTATCGCCGCCATCTACAGATAACATGTAAACTTTCATCATCACCAATCTGTTAGTAGAGTGCATTTCAACTAAACATAAGCCAACTTTGACATTTTAAAAGATTACACCATGAACCACGTAGTCGGAAAGTACCTAGATATTAAAATAAATAAATACAAGAAATTATGAATATTTCTTTTTTACTACATATACCTTGGGCACCATGCGACTCGTGGCATTCTCGCAGTGTCTCGCGTCTGATACGTCGTCGGAATGCATATTATCAGACAGTGAAAGGAGATCATTTGTTCTTCGCAGAGTCGTGCATAATGCACATCGTGACTGGCGCGAACATGGGCGGCAAGTCGACGTGGATGCGCTCGTGCGGCGCGGCCGTGCTTATGGCAATGGCGGGCGCGCCTGTAGCGTGCGCGCGCGCTCGCGTGCCACGCCTGCGTGCCGTATGTGCGCGTGTAGGCGCAGCAGACGCGGAGCAGCGCGGACACAGCACCTTCATGATTGAGATGATCGACACTGCAAACATATTGAGGGTGAGCTTATAGTATACATAATCTAAATCTATTCATAATCTAAAAAATTAAATATCTAGGTGAAGATTACAGAATTTACTGCAGATAAAGTTTCAAACTAAATTAGGTTGAAATTGGGAAGTTTTCGTTGAATGTATTATTTAGGAATTGTTCTTTTAGACGGCAACTCCAGACTCCCTTGTGCTTATCGACGAGCTGGGCCGAGGGACTTCCACGTACGAGGGCTGCGGCATCGCCTGGGCGATAGCTGAGTGAGTCACTACAATCTAGATTACAATATTACCGCAACCTGCAAGTGAGTGAGGGAACTAGCTGTTACTAAAACGTAGTGATCCCTTATTCTTTGAAATTTCCTTGGCATGGAACGCTCACAGTGCCAGCTTCGTGACATGAGGCTATGGTATTTATTGTCTATTATTTTCTCCTTTTTTTCATACTATGTCAATTACTATACTAATAGGGCACGCATTATATTGTTTCCTAAGGAGTTGACTCCAAAAATAGTGTAGCAAAATTAATATATACAGACATAAACTAATATTCGATAACTTTATTAGTATTAGTAGACGGAACATAATTAGTAATGTTTAAAAACTAATCTTTTGAAGAGCTAACAAAAAATAGGATATATAGTAGAACATAGTATCTCCTTTTATGAAGTCGGCCAATAGTAAATAATACACTTTTTGTAGGAAACTGGCAACAGAGATCAAATGCTTCTGTCTATTCGCGACCCACTACCACGAGCTCACGCGGCTGTGCTCGCTGCCGGGCGTGGTGAACTCGCACGCCGAGGCGTCCGTGGTGGACGGGAGCCTGCTGTTGCTGCACCGCATCCGCCCCGGGCCCGCCGCGCGCTCGCTCGGCCTGCACGTCGCCAAGTTGGCGGACCTGCCGCAGTCGGTTATAGAGGTATGGTTACGGATGGCGTGTGAAGTCTGATGTTGTCAGTATAGACTATTAGCTGAGGCCCACAGTTTTACCCGAATAAAAATGTATCCCAATTCCTTTAATTGGAAAAAAATATTGGTTGTAAACCAGATTATAATGTGTATCTGTGACAGATGCCATCCAAATCCGTTCACTAGTTTTTTTTGCGTCAAACAAATAAATAGCAAATGTACATACATTTTCACTTGGCTCGACCAAGGGGGAGGACATCTTGTTCACATGATACCGCCACAAAGTGGAGTTTCGTGTGGTCTGTGAGTACCCGGTGGCGCGAAAATTGTCCCTTCGTAGGTCCATGTTTCAACGAGACACGACAATTTTAAATAGATCGTAATTGGAACGTATGTTTTTTACGTATAAATAATTATACTTCCAGAATAAATTATATCCAATCATTGTGTTGTATATAAAATCTCTTGCTCGTAAGACTGTATGTACCGAGTGGTTTGGTAATATAAAAATATATTTAGCCTCGTGATACGCTTCTCCAATTGAATGGTTCACTCGATAACCTTGATTTCAGAACATTAACTGAATTATTTTCCAGTTTGCCGAAGCTAAACAAGCGCAGCTGGAAACGAATCTCTTTGAACTGGAGTCCGCTACGAAGAGTGAAGAAACGGCAGCGGGCCAGAAGATAATTGCAGAGTTCTTGCAGAAGTGCAAGGTCATACAGGAGACGATAGTGTCCGACGAGGAGATGATGAGGGAAGTGGCGACGCTGAAGCGCCAGGTGCTGGAGAACAACAATCAGTACGTGAAGTCGGTGCTGTCTCATTAGCCAGGGTTGCCAACCGTCCTGTCCTTCCCGGCCCTGTTTTGTCCTGGGACCAGAACATCTCAGGATACTACAGGAAGCTGTATTGGGGTGTCCTGGTCTCTGTGTAATTCAGCGACATCTTGGGTTTTTAAAGTGCCACGATAAAGTTATTTCAGTTTTTTTTTAATTACCTTCCTTTTATTAACTTAATTAAACTAACGAAGTTAGTTGTAACTTCGGAAATCCTAAGGTTATATTTTTATTTAAAGATCTTTTTATCAACAAATATTTAAACAACCATTCCTATTGTAACCTTCACTACGCTCTGTTTTTATCAACCTCAGAAGTTCGGTGAAGGTCTGTTTCGGCGGCGGCTTTTTATTGAATTGGCCAAGTCTTCAAAAAAGGGTTTTTTAAGTTTCAAACGGCAACTTAATTAGGTCCTGTGGACATTGAAATATTACTCGGCCACAATATGTATATGCCGCAGACGGATTGTCTAAATCGCTGTATTTCATTACGGCTAGACTTTTTCAAAAACATGGCCGCGTTAGTTTGTGATGCAGCAACGATTAGCCCACACTAAATACGTCTGAGTGACATTGCGCCAGAAAGAGTTCCGCGTTATGATATTCAATGTAGCTAGCCTTATTGAAATAAAATTAATCATCCACCTTTTTCACACGTTTTTAGTTCCTAGTTTTAACACTCGTGGCGTTGCTTGATATGACAACAATGGCGTCGATTGTAGAATACAGAGAAATAAAAATACTATGCCCAGCGTGCCGGTGACAGTCTCATACTACGAAGTACTAACATAAGTTTTAATGTATGGAACATAATGTCATCTATTCTGTAGATCGTGTAGTTTATCTCTGCAGTTTTATAGATCCCGCGCAAGATGTCGCCATTGCATAAATTGTAACAATAGCAAATTTTGTAATCATGTAATACATGATATTAATATTTCAACTTAATTTGTCGATTTTTATCTCCTTTTTGCGTTCGACTGCGCAACGCAAAAGAGGATTATTAATACTTTTCTCTGGTAAAATGTAGCGACGAAATGCAACGTATGAGGCAGAAAAAGAAGAAGACGAAAAAAGACTCGACACCATGTAAGTACCTAACGTATTTATTCAAATTTTCGATTCTTCATTACGCAAGTGTGTTTTTCGGATTCTAGAGCGTTTTGTGGTGATAATTGGCTATTTCTTACAGACTCTGACATACCTTCCACCCATTTTGGACCGTGGCATATCTACGGACTCCCATATATCTTATTCACATTTTGGACTCTGGCTTACCTTCAGACAATCGACGGATTTACTACTCGTCATGTCTTCGCACTCTTCCCGTTGCCGGGTCGAGGGGGGTCCAGACCGGAGCTTAGCTCCCTACTGGAGACGTGTTTGTTCGAGCCTCGTCAATACGTGGCTGTGGTCGATGCGAGGTCGTGTTGACCTCTAAGTGCGTTTGCACATATGTTTATGTGCCTGGGCTAATGGTATCTTTGTATGATCGGCGTCTATCCATTTGTAGGGGCACTCTCACAGGTCCCATAGCGAACTGGGAAACGTGTATGGTTCCACTCCTGTGATGTCCCTATGGACAGGCACCGAGTCGCACGCTGTGTTTGCGGTACGGTGTATTGGTGGAATAGCAAAGGTCAAAGGTCAGACGCGAAAAACAGAAGAAAAGAAAGAAACAGAAATAGATGGGTCCTGGCCGTGAAGTTGGTGTCACGGGAGATGCGGCGGGCCGTATCCTTGCGGGCGCGTGGCAACGGGGTTGTCACGTCCCACTCGGCACCGCCCGTGCGGTGTCGGCGATGTCCGTCTGCAGCGTTCAGCGAGAGGGAGAAGTGTGTACAAGTATATAATTATATAACCTGTGAAAAATGAAGTAAAATGGATTAGTGATTTTTTTTCTAGCCTGTGTGGGAGGTGTACGGAAACTGGTTATCCGTCCCCCCCCCC
>JAFELO010000951.1:0-92650 GCA_017140195.1 Eumaeus atala | reverse complement strand
TTCTTGTTTCTAGCCACTGCGATCAGATGGGTGACCCTGACCAGTTGGTGAGTGGTGCCGTGGTTGGGTCGGAAACCGAATTGATCGTCTCTGAGTGGTAGAAAGGGGGTGAGCTGTCTCAGTATGAGCAACTCTAGGGTCTTCGACAGAGTGGGTAGCAGAGTTATCGGGCGATAATTTTCTGCTCTCCAGCTGTCCTTACCCTGTTTTTGCAACATGATGATGTGGCCCAACTTCCATCTAGTGGGGAAGTGTCCAGTGCGGACGATGCAGTTCAGCAGTCTCGTTACTGCGGCGATTGTCTTGAAGCGACGGATTTCCCCGCATTGTGAACACTAGTATGGCGAAATTTTCATTAAATCCACATACTAACTGCCATTTCGGGTGTAAAGCAGGTAATAAATGTGTTATAAATTGTCGTATTAGAAAGTGAAGGACTATTGACTGTTGCATCTAAATTAAATTAATTGATCTGAATGTATATAAACGAGTGGCCACTCTGTAATAATTGTTATTTTGTATTATAAGATGTAGTCTATTTACTATAAATATTCAAAATTATGTGTTGGCGCATTCTGTTCCCCGTTCTGCTCGTTTATTGAATGCTTTGTTTATGTAGTACCTATATATTCTGTTAATCTATATTGGTATGTACCTAATATAAATAATGTAACAAATTATGAAGTATATATATATATATATATATATATATATATATATATATATATATATGTGTGTATATTTAATGTAGAAACAACGCCATCTATATATATTTAATGTACCTACTAATGCCATCTGTTGTCTAAGGCGTTTAAGTAACGAATGGTTTAGAACTTAGTGGCACATCTACACCAGTATATAAGTATTATCTATGTAGATAAGTATTATGTATGATGCCCAGATAGACGGCCTTTTGAAAAAGTCTAGCCGTAATGTTATACGGCGATTTGTACAAAACGACTATCATCGCGTGCGTGACGTCACACTGACGTTATGGTGCAGTGGGATTACGACAACACCAATGCACCTGGCGTCGATCATGTCGGAGCTTTGGTACACCACACACCGTTCTACAACCGGGTCGCAATGAGTACAGGTGCCGGCACGCAACTAGGGCCTTGGCGGTGTTGTATGTTTCCATCACGATATATTTTCGCACAAAATGGCATTGTTCCTCATTAATACTATAGTGACACTCCTACCGCCTCCAATCGCAATTCAGAACTGAGAAAGCGTAACATTCAGGGGCCGTCTTTTATTTAAATCTATACATATTATAAAACAGTCCCCTAAATATGTGTTTGTGCCTATGTGATTGTTTGAGCCAAAATCATGATAGGCTTTCATGTGGTTTTCACCCGTAAATAGAACGATTCCCAGTGTAATTTACTAATGTACTAGCCTGGTGCCCTGTTATTTACGGGCGAAGCCTGGGCGAATCTATACATATAAAAATAAAATTATTGCATTCCGTAAAAATTACAGCGTGTGGCGTAGCCATAACTAAGCGCCGGTAATTATGTGAGCGAGTGGAGGTCCATGATGCCTATCCGGATGCAAAGTAGCAAAGACTGCCTCTTGAGTCTGAAATGATTTCTACAGGACCCGTTGATTATTTAGCCACCAGTCCGCCTCGCCTCGCTAATGAATCTGCTTGAAATTAGCTGAGCAAATTACTGTGTTTGCTATTTCATGGTCACAGGCGTTTATATATTTTACAAATTATGTTCAGGTACATATATATCTGGGGGCACGGTACTCCCCCGCCAAGTCTACTAGAGCAATAGAACTACTGCCGTACCGTATTTTTCTAGAAGCCACTCGGGCCATTTTTGATATTGGCCGTGGATGAAACTAGAAACCTGAATAAAAATTTAACATTTTATACTTTGTGCGGTGACGAAATAACCACCCTGCAAAAGTAGCCAATAGGCACTTGTAAATCTCACGAAACGCGACTTAAAAGCTGTTACTTTACGGCGGTGTTATGTGACCGAGAGGTACCTCCCCGGTTATGCAGGCCTAATTCAGCTGCAATTGAACAAGCCACTAACACATAAAGGGGCTGCGCCGTTGAAGAAATTCTGCATAGTCTACAGGGGCTTTGAACATAATTGGCTACAAGGACATAATATCGGTATATAAATCCGACGAAGTGTAGGGTCGCCAACAATAATGGGTCCTTCCGGAAAAAAAGAAGGGCTTCGCTAGCGTGATCCTGCTCTGCTAAGTGCAGGTAATCGGTAAGTACATTTAAATATTGCACAGGTTAATTTTTACGAATTACTTTTTTGTGTATTTGTTCTTAAAGTATGAAAGAATATAATCAATACAAAAAGTATGAAGTTGGATATCGAGTTTTATTTGAATACGTGTATTACACATATTCATTGTACATTATCGTAATGAGTTTTCCTTCCTGTTTTATAAGGAAAACCACGGTACGGAATGTCCTCGGCACAATATGCTTCATCTATTTGATACTTTTACAATAACATTAAAAATTATTGATTATTATTGATTACTAATTCGCCTATTACTATTACCTCGCCTAGGTCGTGGCGTCCTACCAAGGCTCAAGTCTTCTCCTAGCGGCATGAAGCCAATTGAACCCTGAGGGCATAGCATTGTACGATTTGTCATATGAATTAAAAACTCAGACTACTAACAGAAAAGTATTTTGGGGGACGGTTTCGACCGGCTTACCTCGCTGGGCTACGGCCTTGCTACCCTATAAGAAAAGCGAACTAAGGAGCAAGAAGAGGCGCTGTTGCACATACTAGAAGTGCAAATAGGGACTTCGCCCGATTACACTGTACTGAAGTCTTTCTGTGGTGTGGGACAAACCCTCTGTGGAGATCGCGTCGGTTCCTCTGGGGGCTGACTAAATGTCGAGGTGCTAGTTCCGGGGCACGTCACCAAAGGCGACAGTTTGATTGGGTATTCGGCACTCACCTGTACTGCAAGTCCCATACACCAATCGATCCAAACCAGGACTGAAGAGCGTCTTTTCGCATCACGAAAAAGGTAAAGAGATATAGTAATATGTGTATCAGGATCATACCTACTTCTTAGTACATATAACAATAAATACTGGCTAAGTCTCGCGATCTAGTGGTAGGCGTGTTCAACCACAGAAGTGACTAGGTCCCTGGCCGTACCAAAAAGTGTTACTTTTAGATCACGTTACGCCATCAATTCGTCTGATTTCACTCCGATCGTGCCAGACAACCATCTCATCGGAATGACTATCTTAAAAGCCATTTACTGGAGCTTTGAGTAAAACCATTTTGGTCATCATAGTCCTTCTGGAAAAATAAATCACGCGGACGAGCCGCGCGTTATCAGTAGTCGACTGAAGTGACCGTTGATATGTTATCGTCAAATGTTACCTACTTTTCACGATAACAGCGTGACGTTTATACAGCTTTATGCACAAGTACCTAACTAGATTTCATCATCATCGTTATCGGTCCACTGCTTGACATAGGCCTCTCTCTATGAACGAAAAGACGCCCGATCTCCTGCTGCTCGCATCCATCCCGGGCTAGCTACTGCACGGAGATCGTCTTCCCACCTGGTGAACGGTTGACCAACACTTCGTTTTCCTAAACGCGGCCTTAGAAGAGAACCTTACTGGCCCATCTGCCTTTTGAGTGTGTGACCAGCCCATTGCCACTTCAACGAGCATATTCGTCGTGCGATATCGGATATTTTAGTTCTCCGCCTTGAGACTTCTGTCGGACAAAGGAACACCCAACATAGCATAAAAGTAGCCCGTTGAGCTACCGCAAACTTGCGGACCAGTCGAAAATTAGGAGGCCGTGGTTTGGCCCTGTAGGTCATCACGGGGAGAAAACTCTTCAGTACAACTTGTAAATAAAATCGAGGCCGAGAAGTGAAATTGGTCTGTAATTTTGAAGAAGTAATTTGTCACCATTCTTAAAAAACAAAACCACGTCACTTCCAAGCCTTGGTAATTACGCCCCGCTGAGGGGCAACATTAATAATCTTTTTAACTCTCGTTTAAGGTTCGCCTCCTGCCATAAGAAGCTCGACTGTAATTCCGTCCTTCCCCGAAGCCTTTCCCTCTTTAAGGCGCACAGGAACCAGACTAACCTCACTCGAGCTGACGTTTGGCAGATCGCCTGACAAATGTCGTGTAAGGCTTACACGCGGATCGTTGTTTAGGATATCGGGATGACGAGCTCACCACACAACAACAATACAACTTGCTATAGAAAGCTTCGATCTCAGATAAGATCCCAGGATAAGAAGAAACGGTGACCCCAGAATCAATCCAAACCTTTGTCAGATGACTGCTTCCAAAGCTTCTCCACAAAAACCTTCGACCTTTTATTAAGCCACTGCTGCCTGTCGTCGATCCGATTGATGGTACCGCCGTCACTTGGAGCGAGCGCCGTGCCGTGCTCCCGTCTATATTACTGTGACTATGAAACAGACGGGACACCAAACAACCAGCTGGCTGAAACCTCTTCGTTGTTTAGAGACTGGTGCCCTTTGACGACTCTTACGTCACCCTGGGCTTGGATTGAGGGTGAGGGTATTCATATGCCGCCCCCACACACCACAAGTAGATTTGCAAATTTTGTTATCCTAATGTTTGTTATAATTTCACATCAAGCGATCAATGCGAAAGGAAAGTTTCCAATTTGCAATTAGAAATTTTTCCGTCTCATAAAACTGCAGCGAAAGAATCCATGTTGGTATAGCTGCTATAAGTCGTTACTTAGGTTACCTATTCTGGCATTTGTTCTATGTGAGTTACTCCCATACAGAAAATGTACATAGAGAAGGGATGCTGTAGACAGTGAGTGGGCGTTTTGGGTAAAAGAGAAGGAAGGTGTGAAACACTACTTTGTCTATCTAATGTCGCATGCGCATTGCGCAGAGAGCAATTAATGAAAAAAAGAGTCTGAGTAAACTGCATTAGCTGTCTCTTACGACTTACGCCGTCGTGTTTTAAGCTGGCTTTCCTTCTCTATTTATATCATCTCTATGGTTACTCTTCCATGGATGGAGAGTAACCATAGAGACGATATAGATAGAGAAGGTGATATAGATAGAAACTCTACTATCCATGGTAGAGCAGCCATAGAGATGATATAGATAGAGAAGGAGGTATGCTTTAAATTATACGTCGCGCGAAATACAAAGGCCATACTGATAGCATAGTGTTGGACATTTTTGAGATTGTGTGTTGTGTGTGCAGGTCAAAATGTCGAGTAAGTAGTTGCATAGGTTTTAAGAGCTCGTAGGTGACTAACACTAAAAAAATATTTTTACTGAATAATTGATTTTCAGTTATTAAGAAGTATTGACTATTTTTATCGTCATATAATATGTCGTATAATAATTATATCAGTGGCTATGACGACCATTTTCAAGATGGCGGTACAGGCATATATTTTGTACAATATTAATTTTTATTTATTTTATATTTATGAGGAACAAAAGCTAGTACATTCCAATTATATAAAAACGGTAAAGAGGCAGCTAGCTTGATATAGCTCCCCACTGTAGTATACATCCAGTGTGACCGCTAACACTATGCCCTATGTGTTTAACTCAATTGTTCGTTAAAGAATGAGTAACTCATTATTTTTCTTACAGACGCAAAGTCCTAAAGATATCTACTTTACTCGCGAGCATGTTGAACCTACTACTCGTACGCCAGATGAATGAATTTTGCTGTATTTTGAGGAGACTCTGGGTAGGTATATTACTAAGTTCTTGCGGAAATACTTGGAGGGGATATTAAAGGACATTAGTGATAAAAGATGGAGACAGTCTACGAATAGATTGTCCCCATATTCAGAGATTGCAGACTTCATTTACTTACTTCAAATCGTAATTTGAAATAAGTAAATTGAGTCTGCAATTTCCCGTCTCAATTCTAGAGGGAGGATATGATGCTTTTTACATAAAGTTATTACGATTTTATTTAATTTTTTAATTAAGATACTGCGCTGGAGCATGTCAAAAGCTTTGTCCGTATAAATCAACGTCGACTTGAACGTCGTCATCCATAGCATCTGTCAAACAAGTCTTTAGTAAGACCAGGTTCTACACGGTGGAGCGACCCTTTAAAAACCGCGTTGATAAGGGCTGAAAGTAAATTTCAGTGCCCAATATTCAAGCGACATTTTGAGCCCGCTTTGAGCACTAATTTGTTCAAAGTAAAATTGTCGGCCCATCTCGGCACTCACTGAAGAGCACCGCGATAGGATTTTATTTATATTCATTAAGTAAGTGGTATAGTACATTCAATGCGATACACATTCGGGACCCGATGTTTTTACTAACATGATGCCCATTTATTTTCAATCTCGTCAGTAGGTACTCGGTAATCCGATTTTAAAATAATAAAATTGAAAAAGTTCTTCAATTTTTAGATAGCAGATGAGGACAATTGACAATTTGTTATAATTAAGCAAAAAAAAATAATTGTGCTGTATCCACGAGAATATTTTTATTGAATGCATCCAACATAATATGCTTACCTACGGCTTATCACTTCTAAGAAGCGAGTCGGTAATCTATCGACAATGACAAGCATTTTCATATTTTTATTGATCTTTGTGACTCACGAGTTATTTTTTCCACTGTGGCCGTGTTGATTTCTTACTTTACTTACCCTAGGCTAGGCCTAGAGACTGCCTTTCCGATTCGATGTCGTTTGCAAATTGATTCGATGTATAAACAACAATCGATTAAATTCCTTCCTATGACTATATTTGTTAATTATCAACTAACAGCCATATGTCATAAAATGAACAGATCAAAGTTTTATCATCAGCTATCTATTGCCAGCATCACATTGACATGTTTATCTTGTCAAGTCTCTTCTTGTCGCTATATCTGGCATCATCAAGCTTATCTATTGATCCATTACATTTTATAATCATCAAGAAATAAAATAAGGGGAAAAATAGAAACAACCATTAATATATATCTGTTATTCTTTTAATTTGACATCAATTTGATGAAATAAAAATTAACTAATATGAAAACACATCTTGACTTTTCTTATAAATTCTCGGGATCCATGTTTTACAGCAATACATTTTTATTTTTCCAAGTTAAAATATTAATAAAATTATTAAAATACAGTGCCACAATAAAGTGCAACATTAGTGTAAAAATACATAAACCTTGACGTTTCTATTAGTGGAAATGTTACTTACAATAAATAATATTTGTCATCATATTTATTAGTCTTGTCTTTACTTTGTATCTTTAGTTACATCAACTAAATGCAGCGATCACTATTTATGCACAAATAAAGCCGAAATATTTATATATCATTTTACAGTTTATATATGATCTACAATATTTATTTTATTCCACTTTTCACTCATGGTCCTCCAACCCAAACACAGTACATTGACTTAGACCACATTAATTTAGCTTCATGTTCTTCAATTGAAAATCACACAGACACTTACTGCATTTGGGCTTTAAAGAAAATGTTCTTTGCACATATATTTTGTGTAGAGAATTTTTTAAACATATTATTGCGGTGCCACCAGATTCATAGCATACACTGGCCAACGGTGTTTGCGCTAGAATGAGAAGCTGTTCAAAACTATATATACATTTTTGTTATCAAATTAAGTTACCAGACGATGTAATAAGTAATACTATATTTTTATAACTATAAATATTAATTTGAGAAATACACTGTGCTCATCATTATGTCTACCTAATTATTCTTAGTTTTCCTGTTATTGTCAACATAAGGTATTTACAAGAACAATCATTTAATATACAACACCAAGTCATTTTAACTGTATTAATTTTAATTGCTTTGAAAACACTACTCAATTTAATTGGAATTAAAAGTATCTCTCAACAATCATTATGATTACTGAAATAAATATCACACTAAAACAAAACATTCATTGTGTATCAGCTGTACCAATATTATTAACAAATTGCACCACAATATATTTACTAAAATTGAAAATTTTATGTCGGTGGGACAGAATGATAAGCTAATATATTTACATATATATTTATACAATGGTGCCAATACTGCTCAACACATACATATCACTATCACTCAATTAAAACAATATATTACATATGTACATGAATATGAAAGTGATAATTTCATTTTGGAATAGTCTGAAGAAATTTCCCATTCTAGTACATACAATTTTGAAATAAGAAAATACTGACTTGTTTTTTTTTTACACATTATTTGTTAAAAAGCAAAGGTTGTGCTAAAATAATTTGTAATTAAGATTTTGCAAGACAAGTATTCAAAATATAGGTAATTATTATTTATCAATTATGAGAATGGGTTCCACTTTCATAAAGTTAAATTACAGCAAAGATTATAATTACTCATGTCAAACTAAATATCTATTCGCCATGTCATCAGTAGATGTTGTGCCTCTCACTTGTTACAGTGGTCTGATGGGTCGCTGAAATTGTCGCGCTTCGCGGATGTGAGGCCGGGGGCGGCCAACTGGGGGGGATCAAGTGAAGTAGGCACCGTAACTTCATTTTGTGTCGGAGCGTCGGTAGTTACAAACGTCATATGAAACAACTCCTAGTACGCGCTAAAACGATTTCAAAAATTAGTATTATTCCCAAAAACATTCGACGAATGAACCCAGTTACTACACAAACAGGATCAACACCATTATATTTAGAAATAATAAATAATTAATCAAACTTCATTGTCTACATTTATCTCCTGTGTCCACGCACATCCCGTGGCCCAGAGTAATAGGATACGCCCCACCGCCGATATTTAAAATCACAGCTGATGCCGTATGGGGGTCGCGTGGTTTCAGCACGCTATAAGGACTGTCCGTGGGATTGACTAGAAACGGCCCCTTTATTTAACCCACCTCACGAGAAATATAAACGCACAGCATTTTGGAAACTCCTACGGCACATTGGGCATTTGCTCGTTGAAAGTGCACACTTTGCGCAAGCAACCACGTGACCACACGGCACGAAGCATACATTCCGTTCTTCCTCGTAGCATATTTTACACAGTTTTGTGTCCTCTACTGCCGCCGGTACTACTTCTGTTGTATTGTCTGTGTCTCGCGGAGTTTCAGCCGTTGTTGTTTCTTTATGTTCCTTGGGAGCTGGGATAGTCACTGCCTTAGAAATTACTTTTTGTACGTAATCCCGACCCTTGACCAGTTGGACGTATGCACATCGATTGAACCAACGGGCGTGTTGTTCCCATGGTATGTCGTCGTTTTCCCAATCTTTCAAGCCCCCATCACAATAGAAGCATTTAGTTTTGTCGCCATTGCCTGTATAGAAAAAGCCAGCTTCGGCCAGGTCTTCAGGTTTTTGGCGCATACTTCTGGGCCAGTCTGCAAACGTTTTAAGTCGGGCAGCGATAGATGAATACTCCTTGTGTACGGGGCCGGGTAATCGAATTCCTGTGGTCGTAGGGGGTACTTTAGAGCCGCATTCGTCGCGTCCGTCGGAAGGAGCGGGTATATCCAAAGGATTAGTTCGAGTGCCTTCCTTCAAAAATTTACATTGAGGTGCCCAACGTTGGTGATCAGTTGCGGGGTCATCCCCTTCCATCCATTGCATTATTTCGACCTTACAGAAAGCACATCGAACCTCATCCCCTCGGCCAAGATAATAAAACCCATTTTTTGCGAGCAACTCAGGCGATAGAAAAGATACAGGCCATTTTTCAAATGTTTTGAGACGTTCCTCTTCGCGGCGCATATCAACTGTTTCTGGTAAATAGCCAAATGTGTCGCGATTGTCAGTTTTATCGGAGGAGGCGGAGGACGAGCTCGGCGATACTGAGTTTTCACAACCCGGAGTCCAGAGGTCACGGAGCGAAGGCCCAGTTTTAAAAAACTGGACTATCCTCTCAGCATCCATCGCCGGTGTAGCATTTGAAGGAGCTGTAAAGAAGAAAAATATACAATATAATAATATTGTTTAACAATTAAAAAAAAAACTTTTTTATATATGGCAGGCAAGGATGGACGACATTCAAAGTCTGCGCCAAACGTAAACGTTTATTTGCGGAGTTTTATTATTTTACTATTATTTAGCAATATTAAATACTTTCCACAACACAAATTTAAAATCATTCGGCGAAGGAGCCTATATTAGTTTAATTCCGATTTTCAATACTATCCCAGAGAATTGAATTCAACCTTTGGAAAAAAACATTGGAAATCAAACTTGTATCTTACGCAAAATTCTAAAACTATGAATCTCATTGTATCATAAGGACCAAGAAAATATCGAAGAAGTATCTACTTTTTAGAGTTCCGTAACCAAAAACGAAATCCTATTAGAGATAGGGCCCCGTTTTTAGCCTTTGGCCGACTACGATTTCACAGATGATGATTTGCGTTATCGCTATAACATCAAATACAAAAAAGAATAAATTAATTCAACCATACTAAATAAGTCAATCTTCCATAAAACAAACGTATTTTTGCCGGATTATTTTAAATAATGAAACACTTGGGGCGCGAATCCGACTCGCACTTGGCCGGATTTTTAGTCTGTTCATTTATTATTTCCATATATTAACGTCCACGTGATTCCGTAACGAGTAGTATTTCAAATGCAAAATATACATTTTAAATATTACAATGCTTAATGGCCTTTTAATGCCTATTGATTATATTTATCCTACGCAAGGAAAATGTGTTTGCGCAATTTCCAACCAGAAGGGCGTGTATCAGATAACTCGGCACGAGAAGCTTGATGCGTGCCCCTACGAACTAAAAGCTACTGCGGGGGCCTTCAGCCGATGTGGTGGAGTGCGCTGGATCTATCAGCGACAGGGTAACCAGGCCGGCTGGCACCCCGTGTTGGACTAGACAGGTGTTAAAGCGACTCCCGTTTCCTTTACTTCCGGGAAGCAGATTCTCACCCTAGACAACTGATAAAAATTTGCTAAAGCTGTTTGTAGCTCCGTCCGCATTATGCACAAACTCCTACCGATTGCCTACGGAGTAGATCATCGCCCACCGCTCTGGTCCGACACATTCAGCTGTGTATTTGCCTTTTTTGGGGACATCATGTCCTCGCCATTTCAATGCCTACTCTAATTATGACAGATTTTGTTCCACATTCCACATTCATTATGCAGAAAAAAATGGGCTCAAGACTATTATTTTGTACATACAGGATCTGTATTAAGTGACATAAATATTTTACATTAATAAAAACATGGCGGCAAGTGTTCAAGAACGGTTTCACATAACAACAAGTTCGCGGCCGCAATGGCCGGCTCGGCTGCGTCATCGACATTCCATTCCCGTACCTCCGCCTCCTCGCTTGGAGCACTCAGTGCGCATGCACCAACGGGCCGCAATCAATTTTTATCTCCAAACATTAGGCCTAAAATATACAGCCTTAGCAATAATTTAATCTCTACAAGAAACAAGAATTTAGATTCGTACTAAGTGTTTATTTGACTGATTTTTTTTTATCGCGCACTGTCGCTATGAAATACATTATAATAGCTTAAAAATAATTGTTACTAGAATAAAGCTAATGTAGGAATAGAAAACATTTATGTTATTTACATTAAAAATAGAGTAAGCGTTATGGCCGCAAGATACACAGATCGATATTTACCATTTCTGTGCTTGGTGTCGACTAATAACGGCATTTTGGGAAAGACTACACTCACTTATCTCACGTAGCACAGGAAAAGCACATTTCAGGCAAATTTGACACGGAATAAACCAATATTACTTCGAAAATCGTTTTACGGTACACGGGCATCGTAGTCGACTCGGTTATTGTGCCGTAGCTTTGACTTTGGGCACTGAATTGACGTCCTCATTTGCGCATGCGTGTGTAGTATTAGGGGAGCGTAATTCGCTTGGTGGGGTGCTTGGGACAGCTGTGGCGTTGTAGGGACAAACATCATTGGGTTTTCGTATAGTGGGCTACAATACAATTTTTACAATTTTCGATAAAGACCTTCGTAGGTTATGGTATTACTAGAAAAACGTAAGACATCCTGTAACCAAATATTGCAAAACTTAGATTGTAGCATAACAGGGTATTACTTCTGAACTATACAGATTTCTAGCAGAAATTACAATACTAAAAGGAATCAATATAATTAGTTAGCAATTATAATAAGCGATCTAACAGGTTTTCTTGGGGCCGAGCAATTTTTTTGTGCGACCCTACCTACTTGACCAAGTCAAACGGGTAAAGGTAATAATAATGGCATATATAATTTTACAGCTGCGATTAGGTATGCTGTATACATATGGGCATAAAACAAACAGAGAAGGGCGAAGGGAAGCGGGAGATGTAGTTCTCAATCAGACTAGCGTCTGGCGCGACGTTGCCACACCGTGCCACGCCGACCGGATTTCATTCATATTTGAGACGCGACGTTGCCGTCTTCAGCGGAAACCACGACCACACAGCGTAAAAAGGGGCCTCTGGAATGCGACGGTACTGTTGGGCGGCTCTAAACTCTAAGCACAAATAAAAAAGTGACAGCTTGGAATGCGGACAGTACTTAATGACTAGTGTGCATTTGAATTTATTACACAAAAAAATGTATTTATAAAAAATAAATGCAATTTTATGAAAAATTTAATTTCATTCTAGTGAGTCGATTATTTATATGTGTTGGCATAGTTTCTTAGCTGTCCGTCAGTTAATTAATGTTCATTTAAAATACATATACTGATTCCAGAATATACCTACTTTATCTATAATACATTATATATTGATATTTATAGATAGCTACCTAACAGGCATACGGTGTAGATAAATATTTAGAGGCTCTTAAAGATGTAAAACAAAATAGTAAGTACAGGGAAAATAAAACAAAAGAGTAGCATCCAAGGTCTATACCTCGCCGCAAAGAGCAAATGAAATTCAGCATTGTGCCTAAGAGAGCGGCGAGAGGCGGCGCCGGAGAACACCGCGGCCCGCGTGGGGAAGGGGACAGGGCCGTGTTCTCATGCCTTTGGGTGGTCGGCGCTCGGCTTTCGAATTCCAATGCCTCGCCTGTAGCGCCTACGCAGCACTATCTAGACACAGCATTATACTTACTATTTCGGTAACCTCATATTACACGCCTACTATGTTTAGAAAGCGACAAAACATTTGCTGCTTTCTACCATCACTTACAATTGCATAGAGGTAAACAAAATAATTTATATAACATATCGATGCAGTAGTTGTTTTTTAGATCTGCGGGTACATGATAAAAATGTACCTCCCGAAGTTACGTACGTAGTAACCGACATTACTAAATGCTTTCTAAATTGAAATTGTTTTTAGAAAAAGTCTATGGTTAGATCGTAAAGCTGTGCAAACCGATGCTGCTAGGTAAGTCATTTTTGAGGGTACTTCTCATTAACAGCGGGCTGTTTGAATAACACTGCTGTCATCAAAGATTTAAAAAAAAATAAACAAAAGGATGAAAGCCCGGAAACGTTATCTGAGGATATGAACATCCGCCAGATGTGGAGCAAATACAAAAACGGACTGATGAATGAAAACAGCCATCGTTTATTCTTAACCATGAATGGGTTTTATAATTAATTCCATCCAAGTTACGTTATTAGAACACATGTATGTGTATCATAAATGAGAGTCATAGACAAAGTACAAACGCGTAATCGGCATAAATACGATTGTGTGACGTTCATCCATCCATGTTGAAACAAATATTTGCAAAAACGAAACATTATAATGGACGTAACAATAAAGAAGTAACAGTCGTAATATCATCAAAATTACATCGTTGCCGCTAGTTCAAAAATGCAATTGACTGTAATGACAAGACGGTGCACATAATAGGTGTACTCCCACGAATATCGTGGCGGTCTGGCTGCATTCCGACGTCTTAGGTATCCTAGACACGGTACCGCACCGCTGTTGGAAATTTTATTGCAAACCGTCTTTATACAACCGTCATATGTAAGCTTTATTTTATTTTTCGTAACTGTTAATGACTAAAGATGTTTTATTGCTTGCGCGCTCAATCCCGATGTATCATCTGGCAAGACGGGGAAGAATAATATTGTAGGTCTAGTCAGTCATATTTTTGTTGAAGTCGTTCTTTAAATAAAAATACATAAACATAGCTGAAATTTGAAAAGCGCGCCAAACTCATCATCGTCATTTCTTGTGCCATTAATCATAGCAGGAGCGCTATTGCGCCAGCACGACCGGAGTGGTACTCTCGTTCACATGATACCGCCGAAAAGTGACATCTTCAGTGTTGTGTTTCGTGTTGTTTGCGAGTAGCCGGTGGCCCAGTGAAGGGGAGGAAGAAAGGCAGGCAACGCTTCGGCATAGTAATTATGCGATGTTCATGGGCGTCGGTAGTTGTAAAAACGCTCCATTTCTCGCTTGGGCCACCTCCCCCCTACCACACTAAAAAAAAAATTGTGGTTTGTAGCAGATGCTTTTAAGGACAACTTATAATGCTTAACTTTTCCCGAAGTGATCTTCAATTGTCGCAATTAATCATTATGTACACATTTACTAGCGAATTTTTATAGATTGTATAGTAAATTATGTACAGCGCCATCTAGTGGCCTGAAATATTTATCATGACGACAAAGTCAAGCTTGAAAATCCTTTGTTTCAGCAAATTTATTTAGCCCCTATATTGTACCTATAAGAACCAGAGATGGCATGTGTGTAATCTTGTACAAAGACAAGTTCGAAAGTACCCAAGTCACTACTTATAGTGACATGTTAAAGTTCTCAGGTCTACTCCAATAGATGGAGCTTCACCAAGTACATAGATAGTTATTCAATGACTCGCAATTTTCATGTCATTTATGTGTTCTTTAGCTTGCAAGTCATTGTGATGTGGTTAAATAGGCCAAGCTCAATAATTGCATTATTATTTATTTAGCTTATTCACTTACAGTCTAGAAGTATTTAAAATGAATGAAATAATCAAATTTCCCTTTCAGCCATTTACAGGATCCTTATACCTGGTGAAATGTATGTTGTTAAAGTTTAATAAAATTTATGTAAATTAAATTTTATACAACAATTACCAATCATTAAAGTACAAAGTTATTTCTCCATTTCTGCACCAATTTTATTTGTATACAAATTTGATGTTCAAACTAGTTAGATGGCGCTATGTATTTGTCTACTGCATCAACTTCTTCTATAAAATTATAAATATATAGGTGCAATACACTAATTTGCATGCATAGAGTAAGGACATAATCATTAAATAATTATTAATACTGAATAATTTACGAAATATAAAATATGAAGCAGCATTATTTTAGGACATAGGGTCATTGAAAGTACAAGTCTTTAGAGCCATTCATTAATCTATCAATTTTAATCCAGAAACTAAAATAAGAAAATACTTGTTTTGTACCCAATATCACACTGCTGTGATTGTAAAGTCATACTATGTAATATTGGGGCTCATTTGTGTACACAAAAGCAAAGTGAGACTAAAGGCCTTGAATTTGTTAGCATATGTTGATCATATGTTTATACTACATATAGTTATTGTAGAGATGATAATATTCAGTACCATCTGGGATTCTAATAACACATAGACAAATGGTTTCAATACTTATGATAGCATTATCACTAGCACTTAGATATCAATGGTTCATAGAAAAGTTAATTACTAGTATTTTCCTTTGATAAACATTAATTGTTTGTATTCTTTGTTAGTTTCTTTAGTAATTGGAGATAATTACTATAAGAAGGAACTATCAGCATGATTAATTCTTTAAGTCAAATTTCTACATATTAAAGAATAAAACAAAAACAATTTTTGAATTTTTTTTAAAACATTCCATCTGTCATTAATAGATGGCGCTAGAAGTAATGTAAGTATGTAAGTCATTATTTAATTTATTTGTTACAAGGGCATGGAAAATAGTGTTTTATAAATTAATGGTACTAAGTAAAAATATAGTTACGTTTGGTACCAAGACTAACAAAGAATAACTATCTATAAATGTACAATTAATAAAACAAAGATCCTTCGAAACAGCTGCTTTTGGATCCTGTCATTCATTTAACCTGGAGATTGTTCATGCGTTATCGATTAAAAAATTATGTCTATAAATTTTTATTAGTTTTGGTTATAATCTTAGAATATGAATATAATGTTGTATCTATTGTTTATAATTACAAAACATTGAAATTATAAACAATTAATTAACAATTCCTTGAAAAAAAAACCAGATCTTAAAATTTACACTAAACATCATTAACACCAGTAGGTGTGTAATGTTAGATAACGCAACATGAAAAGTATTTTTATCGACGTAGCCGTTTCACCGAAACAAACGTTCTCAATAATAGATTATATGAGGAAAAGAATTACCTATTACTGTTTCCATTTTGAATAATTTGAAAGAAATTAGTTCTTTGAAATAACAAATCACTTCAATTCCAATCTTGATTATTGTTTTTGCACTCACAAAATAAACAAAACAGTAAACACATTATTTTCTGCCATCAGCGGATTAAAACTTGCAACTGTCGGCGTCGACTAACGAAATGGGTGGCGCTTGAAACAGTCAGACAACCGAGCGCGGAGCGTAGCGCCTACGTCACTGTTAGTGAGGTTCTGTTCGAACAATCCAAATACCAACTCGGTTGAGTCGGTTCGAGAATCGAGCCCGCGGCGCGCATGGCGTCGCAACTACGAATCAGTGACAAATGAACTGATAATTGGAATTAGAGTATGGTATATGCTATATTTTGTTGGAACAGACGAAATTATATTTTCTTAGATTTTTACTGCTTTGATTGCATTGTCTACTTTTTAGTGAACAGTAATTTGTTTTAACCGTTACCTCTATATTTGTTATACTATTTTTGTTTTATTATATTATAATTTTACGGATGCGGGTACCCGGTAGCTTCTACACATTGGCCCTCTTCGCGTCCTTTGAAAGAGGCAAGATGTATCCAGCAGTAAATAGTTTATGGCTAATAGGTTTCGAAGTTTGTAGTATGTTTTATATAATCAATATTCTACAAAAGACATATTTTTTATTGTATTTAGGTCCCTACTGTTCTGTTTATTTATACATTTTACATGTTTACAAAAGTCTCAAATACTGACTGAATTACATATTAAACAATCGTATAGCTTGACGAAAATCATTTTAGATTTACCAGGAAACGCGAATATTATAGTCGAGTTAATCGCGGCAAAGACAAAAGACTAAGTAGGTAATACAGACAACTACAACATTACCTATAGCATATAGGTTTTTTTTATTAAAGATTACAATAACTATGTTGAATAAGAATGTTGATACCGTTGATGTTATTAATTGATCGACCCTGAAGGTTTTCGTCTATGAAAAGTTGATCTTAGCTTTAATCAAGTTGGCACCTCAGGGGTTTGCCGACCACAGTTTGAAGAACCCTACTACACGTATATGGTTGCACGATGATAGGCTCCTTCCACACTAACATATGTAATAGTACTCACTAATAGTTAAATTGACTACATATCTATTAAGAATATATATTTCTTAGTTGAGGACGAACTAAACTCAAAAATGTAAAAGTCATACCGTTGTGTTGTGTGGATGGTCCAGCAGCATTCTCTTCTTCACTAGGTGGTGAATTTTCATCCATTCCTGATAAAAAGAATCATTAATTATAACTGCACATATAAATATTCGTCTCGGCTTGTAAGTAACCAATTATTAAGTTTCAAAGCAATATATTTGGCTAAGGACACAGCACATAAATGGTAACATGTTCGGTACCTTCTATTCTATATCACACAATATTGTAAAGAAAACAAGGACCAAGATAGTGATTTACACAGAACAAGTAGATTAGATATCGCTCAAGTTTCCATTGTATCGCGATTAATGCTCTGGGGTAGGCATATCACGATTGTGATAAGTTGGAAACATTCGAATTACAAAATCCATTACAAATTATTAATCAATATTAATGGTGCAAAATTTTAAAATTAGATTATAAAGTACTAAAACATTTTCAATTATCAAAAGACAAAAATATTTTGTTTTCAATTCAGTGCAGGTTTTTTCTCGTTGGAATTTCTACTTTCTGTGGTATAAAAATTCACACAGCAGGTACAGTAACTTCTTCGTGAGTTGGAAACAAACGAAAGTAATTTGAATTTTTATACCATCTGATGGTAGATATTGCAATGAAAAAAAATCAGCAGCGTTTAAAAAAAAAACCGTGTCATTTTTCGATTCATTATTAATATATACCTAGATGTTGGATAATAAATGAAAATTAGTAGAAAAATTGGATAAAAGCGAGTCTGACTAAACAAGTGTAAAAACTAAAAAAATAAAGAGTAGTATAGGAACTACCAGATCGATTATGTTGCGCAAATTTTCGTTTGTAGTTTTTATTGAATTTATAATCGCATTTTTATCATTTTGTAGCAGTTCATAAATCCAAATTTCTTTCAAATTACAACGCCCATAATCTCTAAGTAAAATGTCTGTTATACACGGACGCACAGACGGACAAGACGAAAATTTTAGTGTTCCGCTTTTTGCCATTTGGCTAGTGAACCCTATAATGCATATCGCAAAAAATTATAATTGTGGGAGATAAAAACAAAAAAGTAGGTTTTTAGACTTTTGCACATTTTTTGCTGTTGTGTAAGAAATTAAGAAATTGCAAATGTAAAAATAGTAAGTACTTAGATCCTTTTTCCATCTACAACATTGCCAATCAAATTTGTTGTTAGTTTTGCCTGAAATCGTGATGTTTCCATCACTTAAATTCAATTCCTCCAAGCTGAAATCAACCTTAAATTATTTTCCTTATTAATTTGTCCAATAATCTTACTTTTCTAATGGGTTTCTTTATGTTCTATTATTTTTACTTTTTACTATTTTCAAGGGAAGAACGATATCGGTATTTTAAAAAATCTGTTCAGTATAATCATTTTCATATCGTCTATATCCAAAAAATTGCATGGACACGCAGGTCATCGAAAATAATTACTAATAAAAGAGAGAGGCGAGAAAATAATTTGAAAAAGTCACATCTAAACCAGCACTTTCAACTGGAAGAAGTAAACGAATAAACAAAACGAATTTGTTTACTTCTCTAAAATTTTTGTGTCGAGGATGTTGATTAAGGCTGAATAAAATACAATACACCTCTGACAAATCTTGCATAAGATTAAAAAAAACAAAAATGAATTTCTAACGTATTCTCATTTTAAATGTAATCAAAGTAAATTAATTAAGGGGACAAGCGAGCGAGCTGTTGAACGAATATGATAACATAAACATCCCCATAAAATTAAGCCAATGTCATTTCCACCTCTAATGGGCCACCGGGCTACTCCCAAACCACACGAAACGCGACAGCAAAGTTGTCACTTTGTGTCGGAATATTGTGAGGTACCTCCAATGGCCAATTCCACTGCCATACAGCGGGACACTACCTCTTACAAGATACATATTTGATATGTAACACTAAACGAATGCCGTACCTGAGATTTGCTTTATGTATCATATTGTGTACATTGAGACGGTTTGGCCGAAAAACATAATTGACAGCAGATGCCATTTGCCGTCTGGCGCGCGGATGAACTTATAAAAAATTAAGGTAAAGCAAAGGCAGGTGTGGCAACAGCTTGCCCGGCGCGGGCGTAGCGCATCTGTCCCACCACGTGCTTAGCAGCTGTCACTCTCATCCCTTAAACCTTGATATCAAACAACAATCATATCAAACACCCACCATTTGCTAAGTCCATTGTGTAAAACGAAATGACTGAAATTTCATAGACAGAGCAATCCTGGATACGATTTAGGCGCTACTGACGAATTAAATGTACCAAAATTAGGCAAATCCAATTTAAATCAATATAACATAGCCAGAGTCCTGGTAGGTTTTCTCTTGTCCCTGATCTATCGTAGATTGAAACGTGGGCTATTTAACTCGTGAAGGTTATTCAAATCTGGCCAATAGTTCTTGATGTGTACCCCTACTGACACTTCAGTATATAACGATAGTAGTGATGTGAAACTGTGCAAGGTGTATAGCACAGGTCTACCTACTTTTAGAAATACATGACCTACAATTGCCGTTATCGTAGTTAAGAATAAACACTTGCTCACCTCACACCACACAAAATTTCCATACAAATATCATACGTTTAACATACAAAATTGTCACTCGAGTTTACACTTAATTACAAATGTGTATTTTTTTCTTTGCACTTTTCAAAAATCTAAATTTTTCTCTTAACACGATTCATTTGACACTTCTTTTGTAATAAGGATTTATTTGTATGTGAATTAAAAAAGTTACCGAGTAAATTAAATTGTTTTTTTTTTAAATACAACCTGGCGTGTATTCTATGCAGCAAATAGTCTCAACTGCCTATGATCACATCGCGTAGGATGCACGTAGGAAAATCGATGTAGCATATTTTCCTGCGTAGTATGGTGCAATCTACGTGCATTGAGAAAAATCTACGACACTTACATAATGTGAATATTAAACGTTGCATGAGCTAATACAAACCTATGACTAAATCTTGGCCAAGTAACATTTAGGTATTAAGGTAGTCATGTAGATACACGAAACTTTAAATAAATAATGTGTAGACATTAGGTAATCATTTTTAGACACTAACCTAAAGCCTACTCATTTTTGCTTGCTTTTCGCAACTTGCCATTCTTATATAAAAAAATAATATTCATGTCAAGGCCCATTTTTGTTAGTATACATAAGAACCCTTAAATAATATAATGTTAGTAGATATACATGAAATTAAAACAATATATCCTGTAACACGAGTCCATACGATACTTACCACAGGACTAAGCTAACTTGGTGTAATAAATCCACAGATATTACTATTATATGTTAAATTAATTCTTTTATAAGATGGCCAGTGTTGGTGCAACAATGTCAGCAGCCAACATCTTTAAAATACTGTTGTGGCACGAACGATAATTAATGTTTCATAGACCTTGGTCAGCATACAATACATACATGTAATATTGGCTTAAAATACATCACAACTTACCTAATTTATGGTACAATTTAAATGGAGCTGATGCGGATGCTGCAGATCCGTCCGGCTAATGGCAGGATGGCCGGCACTATCAACCTCGCTCATAATCTGATAGTGACAGTGTTAGTCATCCTATTGTAATCAATAATTATTGTGCACATGCGACAAATGCCTAATGCGCTTGTCATGAATAAAAAGATTTTTTATGTCACTCCATCAAACTCACTCGTTTCAAATTGTGAATATATAATTCAATGGTCACGGAAATAGAAGGAGGTATATATAAATCTTTAGTATTGTAATATTTACAACTACCTTACGTGTGTGATAAATGAGAGCGCACCTTCTTCTAGTTACATTATTTATTATGAAATATTGCATTGAGGAAAACGCAGCGGCTCCGTCTAAAATAAGAAATATCGATTGATCTTTAGACACTAGGTTCGAGTTATGTGGTAATTATCCCTTTTTTGCGTTTACTGGAAAACCTGTAGTCGGCTACGAGTGTGAATAATTCTTCGAAACTCCCAACATTTTTTGATATTTCATGTTCAAAGGCAAATACAGTTTTTTGTTACTTGAAATATAAAGTTTATTGAATTTTAAGAAGTGATTGACGAAATGAATTTTTCTGAAATACTTTTATACGACGTACTAAAAGCCTTTGCCACAAAAAATAGTTAAGATTAGATTAGTTCTGTCATGAGATTTTAAAATGATGTTGATGAGATGTGTATGTGATATTAAAATAGAAATACTTTAACGGATTTTATCGCCTTTTTTTGTAAACTTCCAAATCGGCCTTGTTCAATCATTAGATAAACCCCAATAAAATAATTTAAATTAGTTTTATGAATAACATTCGTGACATCAAAACGAGGTGATATGTGAAATTATTTGTTACACTCATGCCACCTTTGAATATAACGCCGTCTCCCGGTGAGATTTAAGCCTGCGATCTTTCGTGTGATCAGCTGAATGATTTTGATTACACACAGCAGTGGACAACTAATAGAATAGTTCACCGACCTCAAAAAGCAACAGGTTTAATGTGAAAAAACATTTACCATGTGATTATTTGGGGTTTACCTATTCTAATTGACCTAAATTGTTGACGCACGGACACCCACGCGCTATTAACACTAACCACGACAAATGTGTTCGTTCTAGTTGTTCAGTACATTCAGCCCGGTCCTACTTAATCGATTAAAAATTGGCCAAACGCGAGTTGACTTCGCGCGCGAAGGAAATCGAAATTTATAAAAGAAAACAGAAACAGATCGCGTCCGTTGTTTGATATATATTTTATACTGTTTTAGTATTTATTGTTACAAATACATCATCTGTAAAATTTCAACTGTCTAGCTACCCCGGTTCATGCAATACAGCCTGGAGACAGACATACTGGATGTCACTTTTGGATGGTCTTAGTAATAGGGTCCCTATTTATCCGTTTGGTATCCCTTTGATATCCAGTAAGAGGTAGTGCCATGTTGCATTGCAGCTGAATTGGGCCGGCACGACCGGGGATCCACATGATACCGGGGTAAAGTGACATCTTCGGTGTCGTGTTTGGTCAGATTATCATGTGAGCGAGAGGTTCCTTGACAAAGTAGATAATGTTCGTTCTATAGGGAAGCGAGAACAAAGACCATACGAATCAGCCCTGACCGATCTCGGATGATTTTAAGTACTCACTTAATTACTGTGCGTATTCACTCGGATATGCACAGCAATTAAGCGTTGCGTATGGACTTTTAGGCCAAGGTAAGATAAGGTGGCTGCTACACGGAGACGAGGCTGCCAACGCGGCCTCCCCCCACCGACGACGACTGGGGATACGAAGGAGGCGCTATGCCGGGATGTGAACTTCATAAAGACACGGCGTCGTGGGGACTGTCATAGCGTAGCCGGACAGTCTCCGAGGAGAAGTCTGGCCTTTTCGCCGAGGCCAGCCTGTCGCTGGAGGGGTCCTGTTGCCTGCAGATCCGGGATGCCGATTAGAGGAGGGTCCACTAATAGCGGCTGAAGGCTTAGGGGTTTAGTTGGCTGCTACATGGTCTATTTTGAATTGTTGCAAGAATGTTATTATTATTGAAGCACAGAAGATATTCTTCTTGTTCTTATATGTAAAACGAAGACCCCAAAAGTCTGTGTGTATTTGATCGATTTTTTCCAAACATACTAAACGGATTTTAATGCAGATTTCACGTATGGATAGATTCTCGAGAAAGATTTTAAAGTATAATTAGGCCCCTCATATCCACGGGCGAAACCTGGCGGATCGCTATAAGATTATAAATTATAATCGTTATGCAGTCACTGAAGTGTCCATCCAGGTAGGTATGACACTCCACCGGATAATCCACTCTCGCATCTTCACGTGCAGGATTACAGTCCTATGTCTTAAGCTGTGACGAACAGTCTTAACGGAAACACGACCCTTAACATCCTATCTATATCCCTTTATTATATCTGTATTATATACAGACGACGGGATACTTGTGTCCCTTTAATTCGGGCCAGGGACCATTGTCCCTTAAATTCGGTAACGTGTATTTTGTAAGGTATTCCATTTCAGGATTATTAACGTTTTAAATGAGTACTGATAGAAAAATAATGTGGCGACGAAATCTACTTCTGTTGTATAGTTATAATTTCCCATATCACTCCCCTTGTTGTAGAATTATAATGTCCACTTTAGCTTTCAAAGTATGCCTAATAAAATTAACCTGTATGATGGGTATTTTCAGATTCTGCGGGGAAGTACATTTGCGCTCAGCGACCGGTCCTGGGTGTGAATCGATGGATGAATAGACTCACGGCTAAACCGAATACCCGCTAAAATGTCGCGAATACTATCAGCCGCCTACACTTATTTGCCCCGAGTCTGTCAGCAATAGGACACCTTTGTGGCTACCTACATTATTGGTGTTATATTATTATATCTAATTACAAGATTTTTTTATACTTGCAGGTTGTAAATCGTTTTTACATTATTTCAACCAGTGGATAATGCACTCACAGACTAGTTTCCAGGATCCCAGTAAAGAGTGCATTATTGGACTGATTGAAGTAATGCGACATCTCGTGATTTTGATACTTTCAAGTTAAACACAAACTTTGCATAATGTCTACCAGTGCATTGACAGAAGGGCGACGATGTCGGACTGGTCTGAAAAAAATAAAGGCGTCGTCTCTGAGACAATTTTAAGAGTAAGTCTTTGAGCGCAATCAAAGCGGTCCAATAGCAGCTCGCGGCGTGGTATGCGGCCTTCTTTTCCCAGAAACCGCGTCTGGACGGGTGGGATTCAGTTAAACTGTATTGCCAAGTTACAAAATCTTGCCTTTCCAAATTTGAAAACATACGATATTTTAAAACGAGAACATGCTTTTGCCACCACTTTGTGCATGAGAATGACTTCAGGATGTTATGAGTGAGGTTGACGTCTTTATGATTGATATAAATGGTCATAACATATTAGTAGCGTTGACTGATAATCTTATTTTTTTAATATACCAAGTTTAAATTATAGTTACTTTTCATAATTACTTTACACTTATTAAAAAAAAAGAAAAGACAATTATCGACAGCGATTCTTTATGGTTTAGTCACTAATTTTCCCCTCGAAAATTTGAATATTATAACATCATTTTCAACAATTGTACCAGGTTCGCAGGATTTCTATTTTATAACGTTTTGTAGGAACATTTTCGGTAGTATTCTTCTTGTATATCTTTATTTAAAGATTAAGTCTTTCAGTAAGCCTTACTATAACAAAAAAACAGTTTTTAGAATCGATTCTAAACTTGGATGCATATTTGTTTATATTTAAATTCGTAAGTTATTTTGTTAGGTACATAAGGCTGCCTGAAGGTCTTCTGCACAGTGAAATTTATACTTTGGTCATAAAAGACGCGGTGCCAATGCGTCACTCATATGAAATTTTCCCCTATGGTTAATTTTGTTTGGTGATATTTGGGTGCACATATATGTAAAAATACTTCAGGAAACGCGACGGCATAGCGATCTCTTCGCTTTGGCTTATTGTAATATGCATTGAATATGGTCATAAGCTACCTCAGTCATGCCTTTCCGATTCGGCTACAACGTAGGCTTTTACAGAATATCGGACAAAATTAGATCTTTATGATTTTTACAAAAAGAAATGGAAAGTTACTTTAATATCCATCATATCACATATATAAATCAATAGTGCTAGCTGCACGTAAGATTATGATGTCGTAGTAATGTACCGAATGGGCGGAGCCTGCGAGCGAGAGAGCATTACGAGTGCCTCTTTCACTCCATCGGGCGATGTGTCAAATCAGTTACAGAACTGCTATCACAACATATCGTCCGTAAGCTGACTTACAGACGCAGTAAAAGTTACAGTGTTAAAGTAATTACTTAGTACAATATAATATAAATATATATAACTAATATTATTTAAAAAATGCTAGCGTCACATAAAGTTTTGAAATATCATTATCACACATTAATTGCATCGTTCGTGACGAAAGTGGCGTGGAAATTAGTTTTACGTTATGCATTGATAAAATTGTAAAAAGAAATCGCTGTTTCGAATACGAGTTTACGTCTATAGGGCCCTTACAATAAAACTCAACACAATACACCACTTTTTTAATACAAATCCGTTACATTCCATTCCCTGATGCTGCGAGGTACACTACGCTGCTATCTCGGTAAGATTTCGAAATTCCGAGAAAGGTAGAGCCTTATAAATTATCTCAAAAGCGCCGACGCGGCCGTACGGCCAGAATACTTTTTTTACTGCACAGGTAGGCGGTAGGCTGGCGCTAAGGCGATGGAGTTGTAGTCAAACTCGGTAATCTTGAGTCGTGACACGACTAATATTTCGGTTTATGTTTATGTCAAAGTACGTTAGATGAAATTTTTGGATAATATTCCTTAAACGCGGTGAATTTTTATGAATTCTCCACAAGGATCTATTCGTCGTGAATATTTCGTATTGTGTGCATAGTTTACAAATTAAATATTTTTGAAATTGCATTAGTAACGGTCTTTGTTAATTATTTTGATATTTTTTAATTATTAACATATTTATAGGTTAACCAGCGATTCACCCCTGCTTCGTCTGTGAATAAATTATACACAAAAAACTTTCTAACTGAACCGCATTAAAGTCCATTCAGTAGGTTTTGAGAAAGTCGATCACATGCAGACACCTTTGAATACTTTGTACTAATACTAATCACATAGATAGATATTCCATTGACTAGAAAATATTTTATCAAATCCATTAAATACATCCGAGATTTGCCTATAATTAAAGCAAACAAAACCTTTTAGATATAGAGTATTCATATGGTACATTACGAGCCATATGGAAAGTAGGTAATTATATGACATTACAATAAAACTACTTTTACCGATTTTATCACGGTTTATTTAATTGTTTAGCTTGCCCGACGTTTCAGATGTCCTGATGTCACAAATTGTTAAAAGTACCCGAATAAATATAATTATTTAGTTGTTTCGATTAATGCATACAGTATTTATTAATCTTGCTGTCTTTATGTGTTATGTTTAGTTTTGATTGGATTATGTTTATCACTGGGTCCAAAGTGTGCCTGGACTTTAGAAATCTAGTCCCTTCGTGTACAAAATCACCGAAACTGTATGGGTTGCCGAAAATACACAAGACTGGTGCTTCACTGCGTCCAATTGTGAGCCAAATTTATTCACTAACCTATAAATTAGCTCAATGTTTGGCGAAAGTCTTATTACCACTTCGTGGACTCACTACAACATTTACAAGGCATTCATACCACTTTGATACAACTACTACATATCTATGACAATGAAAGGAACACCGATTCCTTCCAAGAATGATCCGTGAGCCTATCGAAAATAAAAAAAACATCCAAATTTTAATAGATAAGATGGCTGCTGGGTTCTCCCCTCTTTTTGGGACCCAGTGATAAACATGATCAAATCAAAAAGCAAACATAACACCGCAAGACAGGAAGATATAACAAGTACTGTTTGCGTTAATCGGAATATCTAAATAATTATAATTCTTCGGGAACTGTTAATAATTTGTGACACCAGAACACCTGTCATCTCAGTCCGCCCGTAACCATGGTTGCTGTAAGGCTTCTGAAACATCGGGCTGGTTAAGTAATTAAATTAACCGCTATAAAATCCGTAAAAGTAGTTTCGTTGTAAGTTCGTCGTTTTATTTATTTATAATTACGTCGAGTAAAATTCGCGTAAAATTAAGACATGAGTTATATAACATACTTTAAAAATCAATTATTCCAAATACCCAATGATATCTAAAAAAATTTTTTTTTTTAAATCTAGCTTTATTTTTACATGAATCTTTCTTATTTCTGAAAAGCGTGAAAATGCCAAATATATTTTTCTAAACAAATAAAACAAAATGTTGCGACGAAGTTTAAACAAAATACGAGATCGAATAGGTCATTTTTTTTCAATGTTTAAAATACTTTTGTTTTTTGTTTATCTAGTTTACACCAAATTTGCTACTCTATACATTATATTTAGTACTTAACCCACTGATATTGATGTGATAATCCTATATTACTTGTTAGACTAACTGCTCTAAATGTTAGAATCCTATATTATTTGTTAGACTTACTGCTCTAAATTATAGAATCCTATATTATTTGTTAGGCTAACTGCTCTAAATGATAGAATCCTATATTTTTTGTTAGACTAACTGCCCTAAATGATAGAATCCTATATTATTTGTTAGACTAATTGCTCTAAATGATAGAAGCCTATATTATTTGTTAGACTAACTGCTCTAAATGATAGAAGCCTATTAATTTTAGATGCAAACATATGACGACAAGTGTTTCACCCGCAGCGGCGATACTTCTGTAATATGAAAGTATCAAAAAGTTTTGATGATTCAACAACGCGAACTGTAAAAAGTGCGAGTTGCGCCCGCGTGCATCTCGATTCTTGGAAAATAGGGCTCTTGAAACCAACGCATTCCAGGGCGCAGCCCTGAAGGTCGCTTCTCTAATAATAGCGTCTGGTATGCGGGTCTATGACAGCTATGGCGCCCTATTTGTTCACCAAACACTGCCTCCACTCATTGTACTCATAATAAATTTTGAATACCCATTCAACTTAACTTTCACGCATTCCGTTTTTTTTACAACCAAGCAATTCGTCAATTCTATTCTTAAACAGAGCTTTTTTTTGGTGTTAGAAGAAACTCTATGTACTTTATGAATATTTGTTTTTTTTAAGCCAATGACATTTGACTATAAAATTCAATGTATAACAGATTGAAGTTGCTGCGTGGAATATCAGAGCCAAAGAGAGGTAGATAGGTACAAGAGTGACGGTGGTCTCCAGTATGTATCAGCACTTATTCTTGAAATGTGTTTTTATGCTTAAGTGAAATTGTGTTTTTTAGTTTTTTATAGCATATGGGACAAACGAGCAATCGGAGTCTTGTGATCACTGCCGACGCCCGTGGACATTCGCATGATTGTTACTCAGATCGTTGCTCTCCTATCATCCCCGCCCATTATAGGCCACCGGGAACTCACAAGTAGCACGAAATGCGACGGCGACGCTGCCTCTTTACTCCGGTCTCAAGTGAGCAATTCCGTTGTATAGGACGGTGTAGTGTCATGCGCCATGCATGGCACTACTTTCTCCTATGCAGCATGGCACTACCTCTTCCTAACAATAAAAAACTTTTCAACGAAGAATTGTAGGCAATAACTCAATGAGCTCAATGTATCAAGTAGTCTTCCGTTTGTAACCCCAACCTTTATTAAGAGACTATGCCGCAGAATTGGGCAATCTGACCAGGGGAGGCACTTCATAACACCCTTAATGCCGTTTAGTGGGGCTATGAGTTTCCGATCACCCGATCGGAAACTCATAACCATAACTCAGTGGTTACTGAAGAGGGAAGAGTGAAGACGGGCAGCAGGTGTCTGTTGGCGTCGGTAGTTAAACTAGTTAGTTAAAAATTAAAAAAAGCTTTTCCTCTTATACTATATAAAAATATGGTCCAGACCTGAAAAAACGGACGAAAGAAACTCAACGGCGCGTCTTAAGAGCGTCGATACAAACTTCATTTGCCTTAATTGTATATTGATTTAACGTGTATATGCTTTATTATTTATAAACATATTAACAGACTATAGATTAAAGATTAGATATGTGTATTCATACAGAGTAAACTATCTAACATAGTTCCACGGTCCAAATAGCTAAAATATTGACACTTTACACTGCAGTTCGGTAGGTGCATAGCAAACATTAATTATTAGCACAATCTTGGACCACGGTCTGAACTTAGTTCAACCGCGTAACGTCCATAAAGCATTCGCTAGACACTAAATGCCACATAGCCAGCCAAACCATGGAACAACGGCTCTTTACAACCGATACACAGACGAAAGTGTTTCTTATCCGCCAGACACTCCGGTCCATATTCCATCGAGAACGCTAACGGATGGTGTTCTCAGGAATTTGGGGCACGCCGCTGACTCAACCGATCTAATCCCTTCCCTCGCTTAAGCGATCACGATGGCGGCGGATGTGAATGGTTAAACTAGGTTTTAGCCAGTCTGCCAGTCTAGCACGCTTTGGAATAATCACATGATCACTATCAGTCACTGTTCACGTCACCGCTTTAATATCTCCGATGGGTTGCTTTTAACGAGAAAAGGGCTTCTATTTTACTTACCAGGGCATATTTCACGAAAGGGACTTTTGCGAAGAAATTTGAACAAGGATAATATAGTTTTTTTTCTTCTTTTCACGGGGACATGAATTTACACACGGCCATCGGTCGTAGGTGGAATCCGATGGGTTGTGTGGGACTTGCGAGTGGAAGGAATACCCACTAAAACCCCGCGGGTGCCATCGGCCGCCAAAACTGAGGTGCCCAAGATTTGTCAGCACAGGCCACAAGATAACTTGGATAGAGAAGGGACGCTAGAGGCAGTTACTTGTCGGCGACTAACTCGTGGAATAGGGAAGGAAGATGAGAACGCCTTCATAATGAAACGGTAGTTATCAAAAAGCTAACCAAATGCTCGTTTGTCCCATAGTATAAGTACAAAAAAATCGATGCGCTAATTGGTATGATTGGTATATCAGGACAGGCCGCACATGTTTCACTTCAGAATTGTATTGTTCTTAAGGAGAAAACTCCAGTCACGTGACCCTCAGACACACTTTTTACTTTACATCAACTTTCTTTCTGTTAAAATGGTTTTTATGTAATGGTACTCTGGCATAATGTGGTACACTTGTTGTACCGCAGCCCGCATTGCAGTCTCCTACTTTTTGTATCGTGGTTTAACCTTTTTTTGAAGACAAAACGTTCAACGTACGAATAAAAAAGTCGTGCGAGCATTTTATTTTTAGTCCTTTTTAATGCCACGATGCAGCGGCCATGTGAATTTACATTACACACTGGCATCCACCCTGGCTTCGCTCGTGAATGACCGGGGTTGGATTGCTAGTTTTGTAAATAAAATTTAAGCCTATTTCCTGCCATATAAACTATCTCTTTCAACAAAAATACAGTCAAAATTTGTGATACATACATATATATGTAATGACTTTCAAAGCTCTTAGCATATTTTCGGTCGCCGATCATAATTAGGGTTGCGGTATCGCCGAACCAAATAGCCGGACTGACCATGACTGACATTTTGGTATTAATAATTAAATTATTACTTATGCAAAGTATTAATCAGATTAAAAATTTCTATTCAAAACCGGGTCTTTTGATTATTTTGAGGTGCATTCAATTTGGATGGACACGCATTTGTGGAGCCCCATTTATGTCCTACTCTATCCGAACTCCTGGCAACGCGAATTAATTAATCATAAAGATTGGAATGATGTCAATATAACCAAAATCGCCGCCCTAAAAACTTGATCTCCACCTTTGATTCTACAGCTTTTCTTTGGGAAATTCTTATGTCCTTACTTTATCAAAGCTTCTTCCCGATTTCAAAATTAAATATCAGATGTATCGTTTCCATTTTCCTCTCGAGTAGACTCAAACATGCATCCAACACGTTTCTGAACCGATGTGATAGTTGTATAACTTTCTCTTGGAAGATACTTTTGAATCAGAATAAAGTTGATGTAAAGGATTTTTCTTTACTTGAAGACACATAATAACTTTAGGATCAGAATAGCATTTCATGTTAGCCGTTAGGTTATTCGAGAGATTATGCGTAGTAAAAATTAATTCTTTGAATGTATTGATGACATAACCTAGATGACTAAATACATAAGTATTTACGGCATACGAGAGCAGACCTGGTGCTCATTCAGTGGTTGTTTGTATAAGATTGACTGTGCCACTGTGTGTGTGTGTGGTTTTCGCGGGTACATTTCGGACCTTCTCGGTATTCCTCGGTATAATTCGGGCGGCTGGCACACCCTTCGGACACTACCTACAACGGTGTAGCATGCAGTAGGAGGGACCTATATTATTCACACGCGCTATTATTTCCTTTTTTCGGCGTCGTCTTTCTTTTTTGTGTCTATGTGTGTTTTTGGCGGGTATATTTCGGACCTTCTCGGTATTCCTCGGTATAATTCGGGCAGCCGCCACACCCTTCAGACACTACCTACAACGGTGTAGCATGCAGTAGGAACCTATGTTACTCACACGCGCTTCTACATCCTTCTTTTTTTTCTTTTTGTGTGTGTATGTGTGTTGTTCGCGGGTATATTTCGGACCTTCTCGGTATTCCTCGGTATAATTCGGGCAGCCGCCACACCTTTCAGACACTACCTACAACGGTGTAGCATGCAGTAGGAACCTACGTTGTTGACACGCGCTTTTACATCCTTCTTTTCTTTCTTTTTGTGTATGTGTGTTGTTCGCGGGTATATTTCGGACCTTCTCGGTATTCCTCGGTATAATTCGGGCAGCCGCCACACCCTTCAGACACAACCTACAATGGTGTGGCATGCAGTAGGAACCTATATTACATACACGCGCTATTACATCCTTCTTTTCGGCGTTGTCTTTCCTTTTGTGTGTATGTGTGTTTTTCGCGGGTATATTTCGGACCTTCTCGGTATTCCTCGGTATAGTTGGGGCAACCGCCACATCCTTCAGGCACTATACCTACAACGGTGTAACATGCAGTAGGAACCTATATTACTCACACGCGTTCCTTTCGGCGTTGTCTTTCTTTTTCCATTGATCTCAGCGAAATCTTCATTTAAATGGATTGTCAAAAGAAAAGGAATTTCTATTATCCGACATGTAGATAATAACAACACATTTTAGCGCCAGTTCCTTAACGGGGTTGGCTGAGAGAGACACAGAAAGAGGCAGATACGAAATAATATTCTGTTTTCTTTCTTCAGCTACGTAGTGGAACAAATTTTTGATTTTAATTAGGTTTGTCAGAGGATTAGGATTCATCTCTTAGAATTTTCGTATCGTGTCCGGAATCATGGCAAAAAAAGTTACTGGACGTCTAAAATATTGCCAAAGTGGGTACAATCCAAACCGAGTCTGATAAAGAACATAAAAACATACAAACAAGCTCTCACGAGTATAGACACAATTGGCTACGTTAGATCGAGCTGTTATTTAGATGGGGTTAGCTTAGCTTGGGTTAGTAACATTACAAACTAGTCAATTATACAATTTTACTGTAATCATTAGAGGTGGCCACTCAACGTTTGCCATACCAATTTATTGTTGCTAATTACAAACTAATCTTTGAGAAGGTTACCTACCATTGTGCTAAACGCAATACGTTCTTATTTAGTACCTAATTATCTGCCAGATTACTTAATCAATAGGTATTACAATAAAACTATTCTTACGGATTTTATCATGGTTTATACTAGTCCGTATACTAGTACTAGTGTATTTAAGTAGTCCAATGTTTCGGTGGACTCTGTCCACCCGTGACCATGGTTGCTGTAAAGCTTCTGAAACGTTAGGCTAGTGAAATAATTAAATAAACCGCGATAAAATCCGTAAAAGTAGTTCTATTGTAATGAGTAACATTCACGTAAACTTAACACATCAATAAACCAGTAAGTATCTTTTGTCTAATCATAACTACCATTGACCGCAATGAAACCACGGGGAGGCTGGCATTTTCTAACGCCTTGAGAGCCCACCTGAACTGTTCGTAGATAGGCATAAACAAAACGCTCCTCTACACATTATAAATAGCACGTTGAAGCAAAAAAAAGGGTGAATAATAGAATACAGGTGAATGCGACTGAACCCATTAAATGCTAAACGAATAGGTGGGCCGATAATAGAAGGAATGTACGTCGCGATGTTTGTACTCGTTAAACACGATGACATCCACGCGTGAACGTGTCTGTCGGTGTTGCTAGTTCTGATATAAAAATATGAAATGTTATTATTGATTCTAAGGGCCGAATTCACAATTTCCTAATTAATCGTTGGTTAACGGGGATCTCAGTTGGTAAGTTTAAGGGATTTAAGTAGGAAGAGGTAGTGCCATGCTGCATGAGAGGAGGTAGTGCCATGCATGGTACATGACACTACATCCTCCTATGCAACGTAATTGGGTCGGCAACTTCGGAAAAGTACCTCTCGCTCACTTGTTACTGGCGTAAAGTGACAGTGTCGCTGTTGAGTTTCGGGAGAGGTAGGATGACAGGAGGGCATCGCGTCTGCGTAACAATCATGCGAATGGTGGTTGGCTCGTTTGCCCCCTTATGCTATAAAAAAACTAGATTTATCGGTTTCGGTACGAAAGCATTAAAGCGATAGTATCGAATAGCTATTGGCAATTTTATAGTAACCTGTGAAACCGGCCATTAGTCAATATAATAAATTAGAACTTGTTTACTGAGGTGCTTTAAATTTTCTGGCCTATGTTACGTAATACACGACATCTATTACAGTTACACTAACGTAACATTGCCACGCTCGACTTAGCTGGCCTTATCGTCTGTATATCAAGGTAATAGAAGTAAAGTACGAAATGAGCAAATTAGGATTCTATTTCTGTTATGACACTTTAGTTTCCCTTTGCAAATAGGTACGTATTAAGATTTTGAAAAAGATGAAGTCTTTAAGTTTTATAGCATAAATGCTACTACTATCGATCAGAGCAATCGGAACCTTTTCAACAAACCAACACCCATGAACATCCGCATAATTACTATGCCGATGCCCTCCTTTCCTCCTCCCCTCTAATGGTTTACTGAAAATAATGTGCCAACGGAGAAAGAATTCTCGTAGCAGCTGTTCAATTTTACATTTTACGGATCATTTGTAACATAACCCATACACCTGACCTATGCTGTGTGAGGAAATATGAAACTTAACAACCGTTACTAAGCCTCAATGTCGCTTAGCAACCACTTCAAAAATGGGTTATAAAATGGGCATAATACATTATATTTTGCTAAAATATTTACCAGTTATGTAAGACATTCATGTAGCACTTAAACAAAAGTGCTTCTGCACATTTAAATAAAGACACAATGAGGCAGCCGTGCATGCAAAGTTAATCGTTGTAACTCGTGTGGTAGGTAGCGACCTTCTTGACCAACCACCATGACAATGGTTTCCCACGTTGAACACCCATCGATTGTCTTGCTTTTTTAACATAGGTGTCGCAATAAAGCGAGATAGATGACCACGTGACCTTCAACGATGAAATGTTATGAATAAACATTGATAAGTTAATACGTATACTTACAAGTATATGGATAATTTACACATTTGTGTGTGTGTACACACACATACACGCACATCTCCTTAATGGGGCAGGCAGAGAGAACGGACTGCCACACGTCAGGATCCTTACGTACCTGCCTTGCGTCCTCCACATTCATTAATCTCTCCATACAAACACGCTGGTTGCGAAGACTCTTGACATCACCTTCTGACAGTATCTGATCAAACTGATCATTGTATGTCAGTCTTGGTCTTCCTCGGTACATTCTTTTAATAATTTGCATTTGAATTCCAAAGTTAAATTAATATTTTGTCTAATTTTGATAAAACCCGGCCATATGCTAGTAGAACTCGCCGCCAAGGTTCCGGACCCAAGGGGAGTTACGAGAGTTGTATCTTGATAAAAGTCCGTCTTTCCGTCCGTATGTACATCTGTATATATTTTTACCGTGAACGCGTGAAAGGATCAAGCTGAAATTTACGTGTTTGACGTAACAAATAACTGTATTTGACGTAAATTTCAGCTTGATTCTTACGTCAACGTGCGTTTTGTTTTTTTTTTTTTTTGGAATGACATTTGATTTTGTTAGTGAATGGAGGTTATTTTCTTTTACAACATGTTACGTAAGTTATGGAGATTTTCTTTCTGATATCTGTGGCCAATTAGGAAGTTCGCTTGTGGAGTTAAGACGAAACAGCTTTTGTTATTTGTACGCTATTGCGCAGTTGTACCAAAGTCACGACGCAACATCAAGTTGGAGGTCGATCGCCCGGCATTGCCAAATTTGAAGGGATGACGTAATTCGGCTCAGTACCAAACGCATAGCAGAAAACACAAATGAAGCTATAGTCACTTTATAGCACGCATGTACATCGCTCGTTATGGGATGTTAACAAATTCTTATACCATACTGATTACGCGATGTACTTAATGTATACAAATTAGAGTCTTACATTGTTATATTTCATACTATTTACAATAGAATTAATGTATTTAGAGAGCAAGAACAAGAACACGCTTGATAAGACTTTAATTATATATTTTTTGTTCTTATGACTCGACTTATGAAAAAGCAGCTCTATTCGTTTCAAATTTCAAAAGAGGTTGGCCACACTGACCGATCCGATATCGGTATTGATGCCGAAATTTTCAAAAAAATATGAAATTTTTATCTCCGATAACCGATATCTGTGCGTTTAATATTAAAAACACGCTCACGTAATACCACCGCCAAATGATATCTATGCTTTCATGATTCGTACGCTTTGTGAGTTTCCGTTGGCTCGTTGAATCATATCAGGCAATACGTTTGCATAGGAGTAGATTAAAATCCAACAAAAAAATGATACTTCATACATTTTATTTGACACGATGTCGATATCGAAACCGATACCAATAACAGATTGGCCACAGTGAAGCCGCTCTTAAGGACCATTAGATAAGGCGCATTATCATGTGGAACAATGTTTGTATAGATCACGTTGTTCAATAAATAATTAGCATTGTCCCCCGGTTTCAACCGCACAAAATCTGAATCATTTATTCAGGATTACTAGTAGATTTTATGTAAATTCTAGATTTACTATTGGTATCCGTGCCGTTTATCCAAAACCGTTTAGTGTACTAAAAGAAAAAAAAATAATCGGACCATTTGACGACTACCAACGTCCATAGACATCCTCATGATTATTATGCAGCATTGCTCTCCTTTCCTTCTCCAATGGGCCATGACACATTAGGACTCCGTATTATTTATTAATGCTAGATGTTTATGTAATATGTTATCTCAAGTAAAATATCGGCTCCGTATACAGCCTGTTCGTATTACGACGCCAGCCTCAATTGCCCTGTTTAGACACCACTATAGTGTTTCTCTTATTCGTCATCACTGCTAACACACTTGCGCCCACTTCACACTTCAGTTAAAGTTTCACTTACTTAGGAGCAATGGCCTACTAATATTGCTAAAAGTCCAAAAGTGGTACTTTCATAGACTCTTTCTCAGCCTCTTTCATTCTCAGCCACTATGTCAATCATAGATTTCCATAGACATCAATATTGTCAAAAAAAACAGGCACATTTGTTTGATATCTCTTCCTGAAAAAACTTATAAAAACGGTCTTATGAAAATACGATGTGTTATACAACAGGAAATTCCCCGACACTGAATGAGTAAGCCAAAAAACCCTTCCTGTGGGTTTAAAATATACTTATCAATAAATAATTTCTTTTCCTCGTTGGTATATCAATGAGGAAAATGTAATAGTTACTACTAAAGAGGAAATACTCTTCGAAGAATCCGTCTAGAGAGTTATAATACAATTTTTATTTATTTGTTACTTTTTCATCTACACAGTTTCTTGTGGAATGAGAACGTTCTATTGAAATTATTGTCAAAAACTAAATTAAACATTCAATCTACTTTTTCTGAACTAAAAATATGCTTGAAGTCGGTGCCAACATATTCTGTAGAATGGATAATGGTGTGACAGGAGCAGACAAATCTGCATGTCTTTACAACGACTTCAAGGCGAATTTAAAAAAAATGATATTGTACTTTATCTCAATAAGGTTTAAAATTAATTTAAATTTTATTGCGATGTTATTTGTGTCGGTTAAGTCGGTTTGACATTTTGTTAAAGTCGAACTTATTTTTTTATTCTTAGCGTTGACTGGCGAAGCAGTGATAACAACTTTTTAAACCAAAAATGAATGACTCCCCCAAAAGTATCTTTACGCTGAAATAAAACGGGCGCGAAGTCATAGACACTGCCATAGGATGAATGTGATAAATTATATAACAAACTATCCTCATTGAACTATTAGAGTAGTAATACCTAGTGAGGTATATATAGTAATTGCAAGTCACTGAATCTACTAGCTTGTGCACGAGATTCTGTTTGTAGTCGACGCAGACGAAGTCGCGGGCAAGTAAAAAAATATTTACGACACGATGATAACAAAACGACCCAGATACAAAAAAAAAACTTCTATTTTAGCTAATTACTATAAGTAGCTTTAATTAAGACGAACACAATTCAGAGTAGCTATTTATTAATCACTACTGCTACTTTTACTTATTGTAAACAAATAGTTTATTTTTTTCTCGTACGAAGCATCTTTTATACTTGTCAATTATATTTTTGCTCATATTTTTCAACTTCATTATCGTCCACCATCGTCCAATTCCATCGGTCTCAATATCATACTAATATAATCCTGCGAAATGTTGTGAATATTAACAAAATTGCTGGCTGGCTTTTCAGAGCATTCACCTTCCATGTAAAACGTAACATATATCGCTGGTAGCATAGACACGATGGAAAACATCACTAACATTACAATTACTACAGTGGTGCCAGTACTAATATTCTTATTCTTATCAGCTATCATTTTTTCACTCCAGTAATGTTTTGGTAGTTTGAAATCTCATGTGGTCGTGGCCTTATAGATACCATGTTTATTATTGCCTATATTTTTTAAATCTTTACACAACCTTTTTTTGAATTGATATAATAGAACTGAATACCTGTAATCTTTTTTTTTTCACGAGGGGAATCGCATTTACGCGGCTTCAGCGGCTCTGATTGTCGTCAATGCTGCCTGCCGCCTTTGGTAAGCAAAAGCGCCGCATCCTTTGCTCTTTTGTCAGTCCTGCTCCTTAGACCCCTTTTCTTATTAGAGGGGTGCAAAGAGGAGCCCTCTCCTTGGTTCAATTGACGCCGCCCAAGGTGTCTCGATTCTACTGACCCCATGCTAATGACCCCCCACCGCCACGACAAGGCTTGAACCATGGTGGAGAAGGGACCGAAGCCGCCACAGTACAACCCCAACAACATAGGGACAGTGCAATGGGGCGAGGTTCCCTTACTCGCCCCTTGCCCCGTGCGTAAAAACACCTCAAGAGGGGTACAAGAAGCGCCTCTTCCTTTTGCTCTCTAGTCCCCGCTTCTTATAAGAGGGGTACAAACTGTACTGTGATGAGACATAGATAATAAATTTCGTGTGTAATGTTGGCGTAGTGTAGTTTACACAGACGTCTAGCTTTCCACTAACGAGTTGAAATACGAGAGCTTGTATCGGCTTTCGCGCGCCTGGCGCAATGTCGCGCGGAGTTAATGGCGGATAGAAAGCGCGCCGACCTCACTTTCACTCGCTAGTCAACGTTACAATGAACGTAACACATTCACAAACTACTTATATAATTAATATGTAGCTCTATGATATGTCATCATATCACCGCTGCAGGGCGTGGGTATACCAAGAAGCATTACAATTAGTACCTACCTAATTTATAATTTCTAAAGTGAATGACCTAGTTAACGAGAATATGATCCATTACAATAAAACTACTTAGGCTAGTTAAAGCCCTAAGTTTACTGTAATAAGTAACGTCATTACAATAACTCTCAGGCTTATTAAAAAAATAAATGAACCATAATAAAATCCGTAAAATTAGTTTTATTTTAATATTAAAGCTAAAATGTGCACTAAACCTAGCTATCCTAAGAATACCTTTGTATAAATAAATTACTTATTATTACGGATTTTTAAAGGTATCGAACGTGTGTGTATCTTATACTAGACCCAAAAAAGGTTTTATTTTATTAAACTAACCATGCGGCCTCTGTTATTTACGGGCGTAGCCGAGGCGAATCGTTAGTTCATCAATTTATGTCTATAAGATTTAAATGAAATATTGTAATCAAATTTATGTCTATAAGATTTAAATGAAATATTGTAATTAGAAGTCGTCGAAATAAAACTTAATAATGTCAGTGTCATGTATCTGCCGATCGCCGGTTCTATTCGCTTCTATGTGGTTGATGTGTATAACAATAATTAATCAAAGATGGTTGTTATGTGTTGTTATAAAACCAAATCGAATAGGTAATTTGAATATATTGTTCGTTCAGGAATGCCAGTTCACCAAATTGTTTGTGTACTTCGCACTAATAAATATCAATATGAAATTAGATGATGCGTAGAAGTACTGGCTACGCGGTTGAGGTACTAATTTGTTATTGGTAAATTAATGTTAGGTACATAATTATTTATAAGCAGAATAAAAATGAGCTCATCGAAGTGGCAATGACCTGGTCACACACTCAGAAGATCAGATGACAGATGGGCCACAAAAGTTCTGGAGTGGACGCCGTTTAGACTAATGGAACTGTAAGCAAGTTATAGCATAGTAAAACTTTTAAGCACTAGTTAATTATTGACATGCTAGTTGACACTTAGTACCCCGTGAAGCCGGCCCTACGTATTCTATTTTCCTACAATTTTAAACAGGCAATTTTAAGTAACATCATAACCTAGAATGGTTATGAATGGAATGATATTTGATCGTTCCACAGCATACTGACACGGGAAACTGGGCAAGACAGCATACAATTTAATGACAGATCTTCCACAAGTAATTGTAAGAGAGATTGTACGACTCTAGATGGAAGGTCTCAATGCTTTGGAGTAACAGTGCGAACTAACGACGAATAAGCCCAAGAACATAACACCCTTGAACCCTATTTCCTCGTATTTCAATGCCAGATTTGTTAAAGTAGACGCATAGAAAACGATGTGTTTTGTGCCGAGGGACGAGTCATTCATCGCGCTCGTTGGGTCAATTGGCGAGTGTCAATTGATTTCCAATAACAGTTCACAATGCAGACGGATGGTATGCGGGCCCCGCTCGTGTTTAATCAACAATCTACGGAGAGCATACGTCTTCATGACGCCACTGGAGTATTTGAAAACAAAACACCGTGATGTGTACACAGCGTTGTCTCCGCGGGCGGTCTTGATGCTCTATAATCGATTTTAAAATGATTAATTTTCGTCATTTTATCAAAGGGCTTTAATCGTTTCAAGTACGAGTTACTGTCGCATTGTTTTTCGTTTCTGGGTCTGGTGTTGATACTGAATGAGACAACATTGAATAATTAGCTCAAACGACATTAGATTACAGAACTTTTTGTAATTTTTTTCGGAATAAATTATTTATTTTCATTTCCATAATCGAATTGTTGTACTCAAATGATCTCATTACGGTTAAAAATCCGCATCGACTCGGGCTCAAAATGGAGAAATTCTAGGTCCAGCCTTTAAAAATATATTTTCAGCTCGTCGAGTACATAATGAGCGGGAAGTTACAGGGATGGGCCGCAGGACCGATCGATCTTATTCTTTTTCTCATGATATTACCTGATTGTGATAACCAAAATGCTTATGCTTATAAATCATTCTGCTTGTAGGAAATTATTATTATTATTTCTTGTTTTATATATACGTACTTACTTAGTATTGTAATTGTTAATGTATTAACTACGTCCTCGTATGCAACGAAATTGGGCCGGCACGACCGGTGAGACCTCTCGCTCGCACAAACAATACCGCCGTAAAGTGACATCCTACATACATGAAGGCAGCCAATGTCTATTCAGATATAAAGTGTGTTGTATAGTATCATGATGTTTTTGAACCGACACCCATATACATCCGCACCATTTTTATACAAGGTTGCTGCCCTCCTGGCTCCCGCCAATGGTTCACCGCCTATACACAAACCGCACGACATGCGACAGCGTACCTCATCATCACCACACGATCCTGGTCTTGGGAGAACCGATATTTCGTATTTCAACTCTGAGTTGTCCTCTCTAGAACTTGTGTTATTTCCTCTATACGTATTGTATATACACAAGTACACGTATATAGAGATAAACAAAATACTTGGAAAATTACACGTCGTGTTAACCCAGGATGCACGGTACACTGGAGCGAGACGGTTGCGCGTCGAAGCCCCAAATGTTCGCGAGGGCTCCACTTACTGTCTACACCTTAATCAAATTCATACTTATTCGTACATAACTTAAGATTCAAAATGAAATTGCGAAAACTTAACACATCTGTTCTTTTAGAAATGGTCAAAATAAGCAGTTTTATATAGACAAGAGCTAATAATCACAACACGTCGTGTTAGAATCTCAACCTAAGGCAAACGACTTAAGGTTTAGTTTCGAAAGCATTTCAGACGTCTTTATAACGTTCTAGACGTTTCGACTCGTGTGGACCGCTTCCGCCGATGCTCCTTCCGTCTCGTGTTGCGGCAGACATTCTTGAACCGGACACCAGACCCGGCTCAAGAATGCCGCCTCCCGGCTAGACGAGCGCGTATTATGATAGATCAATGCATCTTCACACTTCGCTTATTGTATGATATCCAAGCTCTAGGAGAAGTCCTGAGCGTATAAAACATGCATATGGTAAAATATTTAAATGGAGAAGGCACGTTATATTCCCAGGCCCCTATATGGGCTAGTGGGCGCGTGCAGTCATATTCCCTCTGGCCAATATAATTAAATTTGCTATTAAAACACTCCCATATCGGGATGCATCTCTCCCATCTGCGGGTGGGTACCCCTTCCGACCCGAACCTATTCTCTTTGTCCAACAAGCATCAACCTGATGATGCTGCATTGGGCTTCTCTTCGCTTGCATAGATTAAGTTCAGGTCCCAAAAAGAAGGAAAATCATCGTTATCGTGTATAATTTTTCATACATATGTATGATCAAAGATGTAAATGCAGAAGACACGATATATTCCTAGGACCCCTTTATGTGGTAGAAGTAATTCTCAGCGACATTCCAGAGCGATCGGCCTTGCGCACGTTTCACCTTACTCGACCTCTTTCTTACTCTTGGTGAAGATAGACTCTACGGATTTTTTTGTTACTATTTCATTAGCAGCCATTTTAATTTTGATTGCATCACCAAGAGACCATCGCCATCATGACGTTACCTAGACGGCTGTTGTAAGGAACTATCTCTCTCCATACCCTCCAAGCTCGACTTATTTATTAACTTCTGACTTAGTAAGCACTTCTTATAGTCCGATAAGTAATTACTAAATTTTCCAATTTAATTCTAATTAGAATAACCGCTAAAATGTCTAGTATATTTAGGGGCTACAGGAAGGATGCAGCTTTCGATTATGAGCCGAGTTTTACAGAGGCGAGGCAATATACTGGTTCTTAGCTTTTTAGACTAGCATTTGGGATATGAAAACCTATTCATAAAATTATCCGAACTCGTAGAGATGAGGCACCGGCTGCCATTTTCATTCATTGGTGGGCTTTCATTTCAATAGAAATTTATACGATTTGTAGCATAAAACTTTAGTTTCAAAGGTTTTTAATGTATCGTTGACTAGCAACGCTCCGTAGTACCGCAGCGTGGATCACCATGCTTATATCAATATAGCTTATAAATACATTGAGAAATGGACTATCTAACACAACAATAATTTTGAAAATCGGATCCAGATTAACGCGTTTAACCATACAAACTCTTCACAGTATTAGTATAGATAGTGCCTATAGACGGATACTCGATCGTGAGAATGTATACAGATGCACCTTGGCTCCAAAGTCCACGGCAAAGCGAGCTCATTCATGGAATACCGCTTCATTTTGATCCCACGCACACTTGCGACCCATGTGTTCTAACTCGTACAGGTTTTTTTGAATACTTTTTAGCTACCATAGATAATGTTATTATTCCCAGGATCCTTTACAAAAAATATTGACAATTTGTTAGTCGTGTAGATATATCATACACAATTCCAAGACGCTACTAGTAACATTTTAAAATGTTCAGTTAATACATTTTGTGGCTGTAAGGTGTGATGCCTAGGCTATTAGGTTGACATTAAAGTGTTGACATTTGTGTGGTTTGTTTGTTTGTTGTTGTTTGTTGTAAGATTCGTCCTTATGGACAGGCTAAGAACATACCACCTCGTCTCTAGTAATTTATTTTTCTTTAGTTGTTTTATAAAGTATACGTCTTTACTTCCGTTTTTTTCCGTTCACTTCGTGTTCGTTGGTTTCTTTATTTAAACTATTAACTTTTTTTATAGTATGTATAGTATAGACATTATTGACATGCAGATGCGTTGCCTTCCTTTCTTCTTCCCCGCCGGCGGCCCGTCTACTTAGAAACCGCACAGAATTCGACATATGGCTTTACGGCGGTGATGTGTGAGCGAGAAGTGGTCCTCGGTCGTACGGGCCCTATTCGGGCGCAATGCAGCATAGTAAAGTGTGTCGTGAAAACCATGACACCTGCCTATTTTATTTCATTCCGTGTTTAGACTCACGAAAATAAAAACACAAATTTCCGTAGAGACTAGAATGTAAATAACAACTGGAGCGGATGCAATCATTCCGTTATATTATTTATTGTTACTTCGATTTAGTTGGAATTTGCTTTAAAAAACTTCAGTACCTAATACTGTAATAATTAAATTTAAATGTAATAATGGGTACCAACTACAATGATTTACAAAAATAAAAAATAAATTAAAAAAAAAATACACAGTCATTCAGCGTCTCAAAACCTTTTCATTTTATAAAAACAACTTATTAACAATTATAAAAAATATAAGGTCGATTTTGCAAAATATATGTTTCAATTGCGCACTTCCTTAAAATAAAATCTGCTTTGAAAAAACGACTTGAAATCATGCGCTAAAAGTGACTTTGCAAAAAATATGTCTATGTAAAATAACTTGGACTCCCTACAACAATCCATACGATTGGCAGTGAAGAATTTCCCCACGGAGAGTGTGTCCTTCTATTAATAACTGGCCTCAGCGCTAAAAGGACGGATAAGTTTTTTATATTTTTAATCGTTTTATATATGTGTATTAAACTGACGCACAGTAAAAGTAATAAATATTATTTAAAAATAAAAAAAATGTTATCCTTGGCTACAATATTTATGGCAAGACTATATGTCTTCATTATATATCACGTTGTAATTTCTCCATGTCATGTCATTTGCACTAGGTAAAGCGAATCATTCATATGCGGTGGCCCATTGGGGGCCGAGGTGAAAAGTAGGGCAATGCATCGGCATAATTCTGCTGATGTCCATGGGCGTCGGTAGTCGTTGAAAGGCTCCAATTCTCGTTTGTCCCCCTACATTATATTAAGTGTGCAAAGTAAATAAGTGATTGAGACCCTTACCTGTAAGTTTTTTTATGTAAAAAAAGACACTTTATTATAGTATTAATAAAATATACGTACGTTTAATAAAGTTGTCTAATTCGTTTTATAAATGCTTTTTTAAATAATGTACTAATGAGCTTTTAAACCGTAATTTAATCTTACTACCGACTTACGAAACACGAAATCTCTGTGTAAACTTGTCAATGAGACATTCAAGAGTTATGGGAACGTTTCGGGAGCATAACGGTTTTTGTATTATTTTTTGTCGTCTTTGACCGTGTGAAGGAACCGTCAATGGATGCAGTATGTGTAAGAGCCTTCCAATATAAACAGACACTTCTTGTGACAGTCAAATGATCCTGCCAGACCCTACATAACGACGTGTTCGCGGGACGGGGCAGGTCTTCTTACAATGGGCATAAAGCCTGTCTTCAATGAACCTTTCTTTCGAAGAACATTGTTTGCTATTTTCACACGACGAAGTTCCTTAGAAAAATCGTGCGAGAATAAATATTCCCATGCAAAGAAATGTGATGTAACCTTATATCTAGAACGTAATGAAATGCTAAGTAATGTAATTACTAACTAGTGATGACATTGTATCAAACATAGTACCACTGACTATTTGATAAGTAATATGCCTAATATGACTATAGCCACAATTAGGGTCGCAACATAGGTAGTCCGATAATATCGATAACATGGAAGTCAAAACATCGATATTTAGGTATATCGATTTTTAATCTATAACATCTTGGTCCGTAAGTCATCTGTCACTTCATCATTATCAGCCCTGATCTGCTGGACGTAGGCCTCTTTCAGTGAACGCCAATACGTCTGATCTCCTGCACCGTACTGCAAACTTGCAGACCATTACTAAATTAAGAGGCCATCTTTTGGCCCCGAAGGTCATCACTTTTTTTTTTCAAGATTTTGTCTTCAAACTCTGCGGTATAGGCGATTTGAGAATGTGACGAAGCTTTCGGATCGCTGCCCAACTCAACAGAATTTTCTATCGGCTTCCATTTCGAAATTATATTTACCTAATTGCAATAGTTGCCCGAGGTGGACGTATTCGTCTACGACTTCGAAAATAGCACCATTGACGTTGAACGGCCAGGGAGAACGTGTTCGCTGAACATGACCTTTGTCTTGTCCAAAATCATCCTGAGGCCAATACGTCGGCAGGATTCATTTAGGCTGTGCTGCAAGCTCTCCAACGATTCGGCAAATAGAGCGATATCGTCGGCGACGCGAAGATGTGAGAGGTACACACCGTTAACATTTATGCCACTTTCTGCCCAGTTTAAAGTTCAAAGACGTCCTCCAAAGTATTAGTGAACATTTTCGGGGAAATAGCATCCCCCGTCGCACTCCTTGATGCAATTGGATTGGCCTTGTTTGACCTCCCAGAGCTAGAACGGCCATAAAAGCAGCGTCATATAATGCTCTCAGTACTTCGACGTTTCGACAATCAATCTGACTTCGCTGTAAAGCTTCCAGAACAGCCCAGGTTTCCACAGATTCAAAAGCTTTTTCATTGTCCAAAAAGATAAGGCACAGAAATGTGTACCGTGGTGCTAAATCCTCTGCGAAACCCAGCTTACTCCGGTGGCTGGAATTCGTCAAGCTTTGTCTTACTCTCAGAGTCTAGGCTGTTTACAACAACTTGTAAATATGGTCAAGAAGTGAAACTGGTCTCTAGTTTCAAAGAAGAAGTGTCTCCCTTTAAAAAAAAAATAAAACAACGTCACTTCCAAGCCATGCCTTGGGAGGTACGCCCACTGAAGGACAAAATAAATAATCTTTTTTAGCTCTCGTAACACAGGTTCGCCTCCTGCCTTCAGAAGCTCGACTATAATTCCGCCCTTCCCCGGAGCCTTTCCCCCTTTGAGCTTCGCAAGAACCAGAGTAATATCACTCAAGCTGACGTTAGGCAGATCGTCTGACAAATGTCGTGTCAGGCTTGCACGCGGATCTTTGTTAAGGACGTGCGACGTATACAACTTGTTATAGAAAGCTTCGATCTCAGATGAGGTCCCAGGCTTGGAAGAAACGGTAACTCCAGAATAAGTCCTTACCTTTGTCAGATGATTATTCCAAGCTTCTCCACAAAAACCTTCGATCCTCTATTCTGTACGATTGCTACGGTAACCCCTATGAAAGAAGCTTGACATAGGTAGACGTAACGTCTTCGTGTGCTCTGCGTTCCCTTATAAGTCCAAGCGTCTCATACGGGAGTATAGCTTTCCTGATCGTCCTGATCCTCCTACAAAATCCTTCACCCACGTCTCACACGCAACCCATCGCGCCACTAATGGCCTCGTCATTTGCCATTGTAGTTTCCGTCATATTTAGGGCATCGAACCGGTTTTTTGATTCCAGTTGGAATTTTTCGGAACCTACCGTGGTTCGACGGAAGGTAGGTCGGTGTGTGGACTGTACTAGTCGGACACGCTCGCGTCCATGGCCACTATATATGCTTTCTGTCCGTCTTAATAAACTCAATCTCGTTCCCTGTCGCAGTATCGGCCACTTCCTTTAGGCCTTCTTCTTAAAATGAGAGTTCATTATCAGCATTAGCTCACCGTGATTTCGACTTCCGACTCCATGTGGTACTCGATTCGACACCATTTCGTACTGCCACTTTTGCATTACAGTCCCCCATAAAAACATTAAAGTGGGCTTTACAGGTGTTATGTACGGCCTTTGAGACATCCTCATAAGTTGCCTCCACATCGTCATCGGAATGTGTTGAGGTTGGTGCGTACAATTGTATCACTTTGAGGCTTTACCTCTTAGTGAGTTTAATTATGAGATACACCAACCTACTACGTCTTGTAATGGTGTAGCAGTTCCACCTCCAGCTCAACCAAGCACCTATCGTGTCTGAGCGTTCGTCTGTTATAAGTAGCCAGGTCAAATCGGTGGTAGCGTCCCATAGCCCGGAGAGTCCTACTATCCCTTGTTTCACCGTTACCGGGCCGCTAACGTAGCCAAGACTAGTGGAACTACCGGGAACTAGGGGCCGAATTCTGTTGTTGTCGTCGTGGGTAAATGCTCGTAATTGCCACGCCGAGCAGGCGGATAGGCAATCGCGAATTAGGTTTGGCACCGTGTGTGGTACAGCCATCACTCGCGCGACCGCTCTCCGGTGTTCCCCTCTACTTTGCTGTCACTATGAAATAGACCGGACACGAAACAACCTGTTAGATGTTAAGGGAATCATCTTACGACTCTTTGAAGGGTTTTACGTCACCCTGGGCTTGGATTGAGGGTGAGGGAATTCTTAGGCCGTCCCCACACAACCACTTTTGCCATTTACCTTATAATTAATTTAATACTTAGGTACTTATATTTTGAATCTTAAATCACAATGTAATCTTGCTCCATGCTGGAGTGCAGCCGAATTGGAAGGTACTAACGGGGAGGTACCTCTCGCTCTCTTGACACCGTCGTAGAGTGACAGCAATGCTGTCGCGTTATTTGAGGCCCCACTGGTAATGACGAGGAACGACAAGTACCCTAATAATAATGGGGATGTGTATGGGTGTCGCAGTCCGTTATATTATATACTACTGGTATGAAAGGAATGTCCGACATTAACATATCCTGGCGACTCGGCAGCAGTAGCGGAGGGAACAAGCCCGTTAAGAAATCGATATTAAAAATACCTCGACATTAAATATTGATATTAGAACAACTTTAAAAAAGAATTAATCCAACGGCATCAGCTCAAAATAAATTGAAGTATGAAGTCGTTGCCAATATCGTGTGCCCGCGTCTGGCTGCTAGTTTAGCAAGCACTATGTTGCGGGTTGGTTAGTTATGGCAGTGAAAAACGTCAAACTGGTTACTGACTTCAAACACGTGTCAAAAATAAAAAATAACCTCCTTTTGAAGTCAAACCGCTTATGGCACAGTTTATGACATAATATTACGGATAATGGACTAGTTTTAGCTTTCACTTTTGAAGTGGAATCGTAATGTCCTTTGATTTCAAATAGCACCTAACCATATCTCTGTACCGTTTAATCAATTATTACTTTAAAAATTGTTCATCATTGGATGTTGGACGTCGACTCCCTTGGTGAATAGGGGGCACCACCCTGCCTCCCGACTGAAGAAGAAGAAGACGGGCCTTCTATCAGAAGGAATAGAATATCTGCAGTCAGTGCATTATCATCGTGATTATAACATCTGTCTACAATTATGCGAATATTTTATGTGTTCTTAATACCTATTAATATACCTATATTATATTTAATAAGAAGCCTTAACATTTTTATTTTATTTTGATTTATTTCTCGCACGGAGGTTAACGAAAACTTAAAACTTGAACATGATTCGTTTAGTCTGAATATTTTTTACGATTCGCATTGTGTTTCCAGATTTTCCACATTTTTCTGTTTCATACAATAAAAGGCCTACTTTTAGCAAAAATGAGCAGACTGTTCTCCTGATAGAAGGTGCGTCACCTTCATTTATGGTATGTTGGTCAAATCATAGAACAACTCAAGTCATCGCTCGCCGTCTATTAGCAACACAGCAAAAAAAATTTTGGTATGGCTATGACGTCATACCGTTTTTTTATGGTAGTTTAATGCTTGGTAATCTATTTTTTCCAATACTTTAACGATTAGAAACTCACAGAATCGTGAGTAAGGATCGGGCGCAAGTTCTTGGAATAGTTGCTTCTAATATCACAACACAGCGTGTGTCTCTGGCCCCTCGAAAGTCATGCTGCTCTTAAAACTCTAAAATATTTATCAAGATAAATATGTTACTCAGATGTAAGGGTATAATAGGTTCTTTGAAGACGCGGTATAGAAAATTTCACATTCTTTTTTCAAGTCATAATATCAAAATCGATATTCAAACAATTGGTGTTTAAACTTTTTAAATTATTAATCTCTACCAATTTTATGAAGAAGAATGGAAGAAGAAGAAAAGATGGAAGAAGAAAGAAGGGGCGTTGGTAGCCGTCAACAACGTAACAATGTATATAAAATTGTGTGTTCAGTGTGTTTCATCGGTTTTTTTTATAGTATAGGGGTCGGGTACTCGGAACCATTTGACAACTACCTACAACCATAGACATCCACATTATTGTTGTCATGCAGATGCGTTGCCTTCTTCTTCTCTTCCCCGCCAATGGTCCATGTATAGATGCATAAAACTATTATATATTTTGATTTTACGGCATTAAATAAGTTAAGATTTAATAATGCGTGCAATGAACCAGCGTAAAAAAAGGAACGGCCTTTGTAAATTGTATAAGAAGATTGAAGAATCTTACTAAAGAGATACGATGCAAAAAAAACGGAGGTCTGGCGCGCTTTGGAATGCAGGTACGTCCGTCCTTCAGACCATTAAGGGACAACGACTGGTACTAAATTAACATAATGGTTAGGTCGTTTAAACTATATTAGTTAATTGGAACCCGGTTGACTGTATCTAATGGTATTTAGGCGACACTTCAGAGAGTTAAAAAGTCATTAAAATAACCGATACTTTGTTTGTTAATTACATAACACGTATTTCGAATATTATTATAGATATTCACATTAATATAATGTTGCATAGACTCCTTTTTGTAGAAATAGTGGCCCAATGGCAGTAGTATTTACTGCCATTGGGCCACTATTAGTCAGTATTAAAAGCAGCTAAACATTTTGAGATTTTCAAAATATATGTAATATAAGACTAAGTATAGTCTGGCCAAAATTCTGTTACTATTAAAAATAAAAAAAAAATATTACATTTGAATTTGGAATCTGTCATTCCTTTACGATTGTTCAATGTATTCTTTTATTTTCGCGCCAATTCATCGAACAACATTTTGAGATATTAAAATGGAGTGGGGTGAATAAGAAAACAGAATCGCTGTGATTGCATTTCACAAAGTAGGTGTGGAACCAAATGCAATGTTTAAATCTTTCCATACATTTGATATTAGTCAAATGTTTATGTACCGGGCTAGTAATAGGTACAACGAGAATTCCTCTGTTCGTGACAGAAAGATTTGGCCGTCCAAGTAGTGTTCGTACGAAAACGTGGTCAAAGCAGTTAGGGAAAAATTCCAAGAAATCCTGTCCGAAAGCAAAAGATTTTATCTGTGGAAATGCCTAGAAGCATGTCACGTATCTTAAGTGATGACTTAGGACTTGCAGCCTATAAGAGCCGCACTGGTCGTTTGTTAACTGATAAATTAAAGATGAATAGGATTATCCGACTTCAGTGATGGTTTGTTGGGGTAGCCATGAAGTAGTAACTGAAACATATTTTTGTGAATAAGTTACCAAAACACCGGCACAAGTGTGTCGAGATACTATTCTTGACAAGGTAGTTTAAGCCCTTAATAACACCATGTTCAATAACCAAGTAGAGTACTTCCTGCAAGACTGTTTGATTCGACGATATAGATTTTGTCCAATAGGAAAGTCGGAATTTGTCCAATAAGAAAGACCAATAGGAAATTGCAAATCTGAAACTATCGATCGACTTTTAATGATGATGCAGACTGTACCTAATGACTTGTAAAAAGAATGCAAACAATAAAATAATATGTTGTAATAGAGGGATGATTCCTTTAGAAATTTGATAGCTCATCTCCTAAGATGTCCAAGTAGGTATGATCATTGATGAGCAATTGTGCAATATCAGCTCTGGTATTGCAATTCAAAACTATCGTATGAAATGAGGCCGTTTAATTTTTCAATAATCGATATCTTTACGTCGTATTAATTCGATAATCCGTTTTAGTGATTAACTTACTTCAATATCGGCAAATCCATCTCTGTCAATCTACATGTCGTCTTATGTAAATACATATATCTCAAAACAAGAAATCTCCTTACGTTTGTTTCTTTACTTGGTATTGGGTTTTTGAAGTTGTACTTCTTTTGGCTCTTTAGCGAGAAAAGATGAGGGTCAATTTTTACTATGCGCGAGAACACCGTCACGAAAATCGACATCCTGAAGTTAGCTATTGTCAACTTTTTAGTTTATTCTCTTGTTACGCCAAAGAATTATAACTTCTAAAGCGTGTACATAAGTGCACACACACTTTTTTTGAAATATTTTATATCCCCGACTTTTTAGTTAATTTATAGCAGCGATACCAGGAGCGATCAACAATTGCTATATTTCGATGATCATTTTTATTATCCTGGATTAATTGCCTTTTCTTTCTTCTTTCTTTATAGCTTACCCGTGACACGCCTGCGTAAACTTTATAGCTTACCCGAGACACGCCTGCGTAAACTTTATAGCTTACCCGTGACACGCCTGCGTAAACTTTATAGCTTACCCGTGACACGCCTGCGTAAACTTTATAGCTTACCCGTGACACGCCTGCGTAAACTTTACATAAAAGGAAGGTTATGTCCTTTTCAAGAGTAACTTCTTACAGGCAAAGGCGATATTAACGTAATGCCACGTTTTTTTCTGTCAGGACTAAGAACACACGAACCATCACTAGCAAGTTACTTCGCCTTGAATCTTATTTATAATATTGTTCATTTGTCCGTTGAACTTTTACTTCTATTATGTGCACAATATAACAACAACTATACCTTATCTTACTTACCTATGTATAAATAAGAGAATGTTAAATCTACTAATATTAATAGTTTTTGTATTTCAATTTAATGACTTTGGTGCCTACTCAATAGAAAAATAAAAACAAAAAATATTTTCTCTTTATAAGATTTGTACTGATCACCAATAGCCGCGGGTGAACAAAATATTTCACAATAAATCTGCTTGTCTATATTCCTTTTCAGCATGTTAATAAAGAAAAATATTTTTATTTGCGTAACAACATAATTAATTCTAAATATCGGAGTCTCCTTTTTTGCCTTTCTTCCAAGACAGTTTCGAAGACTGAGATTTTCCAGAACGACGATGATGTCTCAAAGAATTAGCACCTTAAACCGGTACCGTCAGCAAAACGGATGCCTCGTATGTCACACTGTTCCGGAGAATTTTTAAGAGAAGCTTGATACGTTAATCACACAAAATATTTTCTAATAAATAATTTTATAATCGTGGATTATATGTGTTTTATTAATGATTGTCTGAGATTTTTACGTTTGTTACACATTTTGTAGTTGTCAATGGGTATCTAAAAGTTTCGACCGGGTTACACCGGGTAAACGTCGAGCAAGGTATTTGCAAAAACTTAGCCAGTGCCTTATAATGAGTATTGTAAGTATCCCGTTAGATAACTACAAAATGTGTTTTATTAATCGTTCACTAAATTAACGGTCTTGCCACATTCTTCAATTAATTGACACTACATAAAAAAATCGAGTCTCCCCTAAGAATAAAGAGGATGAAATTATGTAACACAATAAATAGATGAGCTTGGCTAAGTGGCTAAGTGAAAACATCAGCAACGCTGCTCATCTATGCCATAGCAATTATCAATCGACTTGAAGTGTAGTGGAACAACAGTAGATATATAATGGAATTAATGTATATTTCGCAATAGTATCTCGGTGTTTGACCTTTTTCACATGGCATGTGGCGCGGGAGGGCCGCGGAGGAGGGAAGGTGAGGGGGAGGGGGCTGCGGGCGCGGGCCGTTCGCGTTCTCACGGGAACGCGCGGTGATTGCACCGCATTACGCCCTGACAACAGGGCTGCCAGCCGTAAGCCTTGCCCAGATGTGGCCAAAACTTTTAGACCACGTCTTATCAACGGTTCATATTATCTACAAAGCCACGAATTGCTGCAAAGGCAGGAAGTACGACGCACACGTTGAGATATAAATTCGGAAATTTGATTATTATTCATTACAGCCCTAATGGATCAAACCGGTATTCTAGTTTGTAATTTGAATGTGTTTTTTTGTCTGTATTAAAGATTTATCTCATTTCGTTGCGTTAATCACAACCCTACAAAGCTATTTGCACTATATAAGCCAACCGGCATCAACCAATATGGACAAGCATAAGAGCTATGGCTGTTATTAGTTATAATTTCTGTTGATTTCTATTAAAAGTCTATCAAAAGAATCTTTATATCTTTTGGTATGTCCTTCTTAAAACATGTTCTATGAATGTGTGGTTAGTCACCAACTGTCAGCTATTTATATATCTTACTATTTTCACTAACTACATGTCTGAGTGACTAGTAGAAAAGGAAATTGATAATACCACTAGTTCGGTAGGAGACACTGATAAATTGCGATAGAATTGATGGAAGCAGCGCCTCCTACTTTTATTGCTCAGGATAATGATGTATCTTTCGATAGGGTTTTGGTAAAGTGAGAAAGAAATGATAGAAGCAGGACGTCCGACCTTTAAAGATCAGAGTAACATTGTTTTTAAATTTCTCTTTTTAAATTAAATACATGTATGTAGGTATGCACGCATAACTATTCTCTTCAAGTAATTCTACACCTTATTCTTTTTATAATTCCCCCTCGTCTGTAGGTTTTCCATATTTCCACTTGAGAGACGTAGCGTGACCGGTAAATGTATCTCCCAGGGCTTTATCGATATGGTCATGCACATGACATCAACACTAGCGATCGGTGACCATTGGTCCAACCAACCGAGCTAAAAGAAAAAGCGCCATCTAGTACTACGTGAGTAAACCTTGGAACCTCTAACCTACACCAATATTTTGTATTTCGCCATAAGGTCATAGAGTAATACCTAATATTACGATTGTATAGGGATAATTCAAAGAAGAAACGTATTAAGTTTCGAATAACAACTCTGTTGACGTCGCAATAAAGTGCAATTCATTTTGGATAGCGATTGTACAGGAAAATGGGCACTAAAATTAAAAGACAATCGCCCGGTTCGTGCCAGCTAGTTAGAACTGTGTCTACAACTAGGAGTCAAAGATTTTTGTTTGTTTTAGGAAGCTAAGCCACTTCACGCGGAATCCAGCATTCCCGCGTAATACCGGGCCAATGCGGGATTACGCATCTGCATGGTGCAGATCCTTGGGTCCTGCAACTTTGACATATGGGGCTAAATCTTTTGCACGAGGAGATGTCAGAAAAAGGTATTGACGTCTTTTGATGTACAGAGTACACGCTTATCTAAATATGAATGCCTGATGGTCCAATTTGCTAGACTATTCCGAGACAAAACTTATGTGTTGGAGAGGAATCTTTCCATACATGGCAGTCCCATGACTGAAGTGACATGGTAATACGGCAAAAGGAGGGTAGGTTGGTTTTAATTAGTGTGTATTAAAATCATGAGTCAAAACGGCTAAATGATGAACTCATTATATATAAGCACATTTGAGCTATGGTTATCTAAGTATGTTGTCCATATTCTGTTGTAATTAGCCTGTCCTTTTTTTAAAGAAAAATTTTTATAGACACTAAATAGAATTGAAGAATTCTTTCAGAAGCTCTTAAGTACATGTAGATTATTTCATATTTCATTCAAATTATAACAAATTGTATTTGAGCATGATGCACGTGCAAGCCTGTCGCATGCATCGCAATATCCATATTCATTAATGATACATGATCGTCTACGTGATTTGATTTATATTTCAATTACTTTCTCTACTTGCTGGATAGATTATATTTTTGTAACTATTAGGTCATGAATATGGAATGTATTTAATGTATAACGACGAATGTGAAGCGTTGGAAAGAAATTTTTTATCGGTAGTCGGCAAATCAAATACCCGTTATACTACTTAAAAAATATAGTGTCTCTAATTCGGAACACGAGAAAATGCATTTTAATACAATGTCTTAGATTTTGATGTCTTACTTTTACGCGAATGTTACTCATTATAATAAAACTATTTTTACGGATTTTATTGCGGTTTATTTAATTATTTAACTAGCCCGACGTTTCAGAAGCTTTACAGTAACCATGGTCAAACCATGGTGAAAAAAAGTAGTTTTATGTCAATGTCTTAGACTTGAGATTATTCGTCCACATCGGGCAGGTTGGATATTAGGTGATATCTCTTTCCCTATAGAAGATTACTTTCGCAATAACATATAATTTTACATTCCATACAATTTGTAGGTATTTATATATATTTAAGTTAATTAGTAGATACAATAATAATATTAAAACTGTCAGCTTTTACTTAATACATACGAATTTCCAATAAAATATTTCTTCATCTTGTAAAACGGTATCAAATAATTAATTTATAAATACCATCATACCCAGCAATGCATGCAGTAGCCGCTTAAAATTAACAAAAACATTTTACTTATTTTTGTTTAAAATTATTTAAATTATGTTAATAAATTTGATACAACGGTACAAAATAATTATGTAACTTTCACAGGAGCAAACAGTAGCGGAAATAATTTTACAATTTTATTTCGAGGTATCCACTAATGTAGGTACGTTTGTGAACATCTTTAACAAAAATTTGTAATAATTTAAAAATTATACTAATGTACACGAATTTCGGACGAAGATCAAACCGAGTGCCGAGTTTTGAGTTCCGGGCCTTTGAGTGTTAAATTTTAAATAACTTAATTTATTTTTACTAACACCAAGCAATTCAGACGGTAAAGTTTGTCACTTAATACAGTAGATAGTCAACATGTCCAGTTGTTTAACTCTAGTCCTCGCTTCACGAGTCTTGTTGGGCAAATGTAGGTGTGTATACTAAGTATTAAATCTATAGTGTGCTTAGTCTTAGCTCTCACTTCACGCAACATAGTCTCAGCCAAGGCTGAGCTCAGCAAAATCTATCGCTAAGTTTTTACTAAGTCCCGTCACAGACAATATTTTGAAGTGTGACTTAAAATCATTTTGTAGTGTGACTTAAAATCATTTTGACGTGTGACTTAAGATGCTCATCCCTAGTAAGTAACGCCGTATTATATACTTGAATGCCATCTGTCCTTATTCATAACGTTACGTTTCGGGAAGATAGGACTCCTGTCTATAAGTACACATCATCATCATTATCATTGTCAGCCCTTATCGGTCCACTGCTGGACTCTCTCAATGAACGCCGAGACGACCGATCTCCTGCTATAGCAGCAGGTCGAATAATATAATTAATTACACACACTTGTAAACAATTTCTTTTAATATTAAAAAGGAATAATTTAATTAGCATATAGTTACATATGTTATTTTAGTTTATGTTGATATAAATTTTATAAGCATCTAAAATAATTAAATGATTCCGCATAAACTGAAATTGACAAAAAATGTCATACGCCGGATACGCGTTCTCTCTATGCAACCGATTACAGGCATTAGGTTGACCCACTATATTGGTGAACTTACTGTACACCAGGGCCTCAGCTTGATCTCAGGCAAGTTTCGAGATAATTAATGACTATAAATATGAAATTTGTCTTAGCTCGAAGGTTAAGTCTTAGCACGCCTTATAGATTTTAGTCTGATGGCATGAGCACGGCGTATTTTAAGAACTACGCAATTAAAAGGATACGCGTTTGAAAGACGCGTGTTTTCGACGCCATGGATGGCGATTGTTGCGTGAGTCTACGAGTCATGCGCGTTTAAAATATGCCGAGTGTTCTTGAACAAGAAATATGTCCGTACAACAAGGAACTACATGAATAGATTAATTGTTCATGCATTATTCAATACGACTCAGCTGCCCCTTGACATGATCGCAAAAAGAAATATACTCATTGATCTACAAAAGTACAAGATATAGGATTTCATACTGAATGGGCATTCTAATGCATCCGTGATTATACATAAACATATTTCTTTGCAATATCAACCTAACATTTATGATTTTAAGTAGTTGGTACACTACAGATTCTATTTAAAAGATCTGCACAATTTAATAATAATAAATAAAAAAAAAGAGAAATATGATACTTCGTTGAAAAGTTAACCTTACGGGCGTGTGGTAAAGTTTTCTTTACAAAGTGCATAATTTGACAGTTACAAATATTATATATGGACGGCTTTGTGACGCTCACCGAATATCTTGGTGCGTTTTTAAATCATTATAACAGACCTTTTAAAATTTGATTCGTGTATTTTGTAATCGATTTTTCTTCTTAAATTCATATTATTCTCGTTGTAGATTTACGCAGTTATGGACTTGGGTTACTTTGCCCTTGTCAGTGGAGATAGCCCACTGACAAATGTGGACGCACCTAGTAAACCTGTTATTCGATAGTCAATTCCCTAGTTCGCAATACGCCAGTAGGCCATTCAAATGTTGATACACCTAGTAAACCGGTTATTCGATAGTCTATTCCCTAGCTCACAATACGCCAGTAGGCCATTCAAATGTTGACACCCCTAGTAAACCTGTTATTCGATAGTCAATTCCCTAGTTCACAATATGCCAGTAGGCCATTCAAATTTTGACACCCCTAGTAAACCTGTTATACTATAGTCAATTCCCTAGTTGACAATGTGCTAGCAGACTATCCAAAAGTTGCCGCCCTCAGTAACCTTGTTATTCGATAATCGATTTCCTAGTTCAGAATGTGCCAGTAGGCTATTCGAATGTTGATGTCCGAGGCCCATAGTAACCCTAGTATTCGGCAGTCGAATTCTTAGTTCACAATGTTCCAGTAAGCCTACTGAACTTTGAATAAGCCTATTAAAATGTTGAAGTCCCATGCCCCTAGTGGTGCTGCTTTTCGATGTGATGATGATGATGATTTCCCTAGTACACAATGTGAGCTATACAAATGTCAAATGTCAAATGTTATGAGTACGACAACTTCTTCATTAATTCATATTATATATAACCATGTCCCGGATAGTAATTTTCTTTATATACCACTTTAGTATTATCTGATTGTAAATTTCACGACTTTAGATCACCTACAAGAAAATGGCGCTTAACAGGCTGTTGGGCAAAACGAAAAGACGTCTAAAAAAGACGCAACATCCCATACGATGAACAATAACAGTATCAATAACTCTTAGCAAAGCTGGCTACATCACCACTAAGACCGTGCCGAAATTCGTTTTAAAATGCTTACCAAAGTCAATAAGGAAAACTCCTCAAGTCACTGACTTACTGCACCTATATAAAGAATACACAACATAAATCCGTCCCTACTCCGTAACCATCATAATTATGGCATATAAAATACAGAGATTATTCAATAATGTAAAGCATGTAGTACTTACAAAAACAAATGACGTACATCATTACGCCAGTTGCACCTATCATTGATTTACAAAAATACCAAGAAACACAGTCAGCGTCTAAAATCCGTTCGTGTAAAATATGTCCACAATGTAATATTATGCACTGTAAAAACAACCTAAAATAATGTGCGTAAGGTTAAATATTCAAAAGAATGTGTCTAAGTTATGAACTTCTTTTATATAGAATCTGCTTTTTTGAAAACGACTTAAAATCATGCACGACCATTAACTTTGCAAGAAGAATTTGTTCATGTACAATCATAGACTCATTAGATTGACAGTTCAGTATGAAATCGTGTATCTTGTATTGTTATAAATCAATGGTACCTATTCAAATATAGTTATGATGCTGTACTCGTATATAACTGATTTGTCACATTTTGCATTAACTTACAAAATACAAATATACAATTTATGAATGCAAGCAGGGACACCCACTAACTGGTGCATTGAAATACCATCGTAATCCAACCAGGATATCGACGGAGCTATGCATTAGAATAATACCGCCCGTTCAACATTGTGTCATCAGATCCACCCACAAACTGACCTTTGATACAAATTTACCTTAATTATCTACTCATGATCATACAGCAGACTACGGTCTACGCACTATTTTGTAGACTGCAATTCTTAAATTTTGAACTACATTTAAAATTTTACGGAATTTATGAATAGGCAATTTTAAGAGCGAGCTTGTTACGCTGTGTCTCTTTCACACAAAATATTATATCTATGGACGAAAATGTTCGGATATTTTCTTTTATATTAAAAATTAATAGTTATACCTGCAGAATGTACTGCAGGTTTGCAGACGCCAGTAGTCACCACACTATCTTAGTCTACATGGATTCTACAAACTATTTTACACAACAACGACAATCGACATTACGTAGAGGAGGTGGAATCATATATGCTATCATGAGGAACTTCACCTTATACATTCTAGTAATATTCGAAAAAAGCCGTCATAGTTGTCGCTATCAAAGCATCCGGCCATCATCTGAAACTATCGCTATCCGAAACGATGTCTCACAATCAGCAGAAAACGCGACAGGGTTGTCATCAATAAGTGCCAGTATTATTTGAGCAAGTCTGTAGTCTCCGGTCGAGTGAGTCCGGCCCATTTCAAGTGACTATTTCTACAGAGGCACTGCTAAGTATGTGATGATTTAATCCTACTTACAGTGTGGGCGTCAATGTCGGCTAGATGTTTATGTCTCGAAATACGAGGAAATCATGTACTTGGTACGACTTGTTTAATAACAATCATTAAAATTGCACATGTTAAAATCGCGTTATAATTGGCACTTACATCATATTTCTGGAAAACAAAACGAAGCATGACAAGACTTATTCGTTAGTCTATCTTGGATGTGTATAGCAAAAAAATTCGATGGTCGAATGTTTAGCGTTTCAGAATTCCAAATTTGAATCTCGCCATTTGAGCATATTGTCTACATGCACTTACGGTAAAGGAAAATATCGCAAAGAGAACCGAAGAGAGAGAGGTTTGGTTTCCATTTTAGGTTGCAGCGGTCATGTACGTGATGGCACTTGATTTGTGTAAAAACGGGCGACCTCGTCAAGTCCCCCTAGATTAGATAGGACATCGATGTTATCTGATATAGAAACCGGATGAGGCTAGGTCAAAAAGCGTATAGCAGAAAATCTGCAATCTTTGCGTCTTTTCAGGTAGGTGTTAAATCGTCCCATTTTGTATTGCAGCCGAATTGGGCCACCAATACCCGTGAGCGCCGCAAATTAACAAATGTTGCAGTTGTCAATTTGCGAAAAAAAGCTTGGTGTGGTTTGTATCCGGGGGCCCATTGGACGTAGCCATGACACCTGCATAAAAATATGCGCATGCCCTTATATTAATATGAAGTCGTCGCAACGGGCGTGTTTAAATGAGTTATGTGTGGAAGATGCATACAAATATGTGGTTCTATTTGCCAACATTGGGGAACTGGCGTGAAGATGAGTTGTTGTTGACGAGACGGAATGCCCCTATGCCACGTGAAGAACAATTTAACAGGATAATTGCTAAAGGTTTCACGGGACATGTGTGAGTAAAGACAAAAATCACGTTTGTGCACCACGCGAATGATAGAGAAGTGATGCCATAGGCAGTTTTATGATGGCGAGTGGCCATCTTGTTTAACAGAGAAGGACGATGAGAAAGAGTTATGAGATCTTTAACTGTCTAATGTCGCTTGCGCCTTGCGTAGATAGAAATGGATGAACAAAGAAAGACATATAGTGAACCACAATTGTTGTCTCATTCGACATAGGCGGCTGTGTTTTAGGCTGGATTCTCATCCTCTATTTATAGTGAACATTCAAACGCTGCCTACGAATTATCGCGAACACATTTCCGTTGAATCTAAAATCCAAATATTATAGTCTCTGTTTAACGTCTACGGTATTTATGTCTCCGGACTGTCTCTGTTGCGTTTGTAAAGTAATAAGCGACGACGTGTGCAACACGATATAACATTTACGACGGGAATCTTATCTTAAGTAATCATTAATCTGAAGTTACAAGAAGCGAATTATTAGTGGAGAAGAGATAGGTAAGTTTATTATATGGGGAAACAGACTTGCATTCTGATAACTACCGACGCCCATAAACATCTGCATAATGATAAGATGCGTTTACCTCCTTGTCTCCTCCCCTCCAACCGGCTACTCATGTATGTATTTGGTACATGTGTATAGTAGCGAGATGTTCCTCCCCGGTCGTGCCGGCCCAATGTAGCTGCAGTGCATGGCACTACTCCTCATGTGAGTGTCGTATATCTTCCAGAATAGGTTTAAAGGAACCTAACATTATAGTAATAATAATAAGTAAATGTTTCTTTATTGCACATCAAAAAAAGAAAAAAATGCTTACAAGATGATTAAAGGTATTAAGAAAGCACGCACGCACGCACACACGCACGCACACACGCACACACACACGCACACACACACACGCACACACACACGCACACACGCACACACACGCGCACACACGCACGCACGCACGCACGCACGCACGCACGCACGCACACACACACATACACACACACAGGTTTTCGCTTCCTTTTACGGAAACTGTTACTAGATGGGACAAATGTCCTTGAATATCTCTTAACGCAACGTGTATAATGTGTGTATGCGTGTTGCGCCAACGGCTGTGGGATCGAAGTCCTGCCCAGGTCCTGCCAATGACAGTTTTATGATGGCGAGTGGCCATCTTGTTTAATAGAGAAGGAAGATGAGAATGAGTTATGAGATCTTTAACTGCCTAACATCGTTTGAGCATTGCGTAGATAGAAATGAATGAACAAAAAGAGACATATAGTGAACCACAATGCTTGTCTCTCAAAACATCAATTGTATATGTATAAGTGTATAAGTAATTGTTTATATGTATAATGTATATTTATAAGTGTATAAGTAAATCTTTAACATTTCTTTTATTTATCAGAAACATATAAATATACATCTTATAAAACAAAGTCCCCAAAAGCTGTCTGTCTGTATGTGACTCTCACATTGGAATATTGTGACTGAAGTAACACGTACATCGGAACAATTGACTGACGTAACTCGTACATCGGAATAATGATACTGAAGTAACTCGCACATCGGAATAATTGACTGAGGTAACCCGCACATCGAAATATACATACATACAAACATAGTTTCGCTTTTGAAGCTGGTTCTTGATACCGATGATGACCATTTGAGAAATCTCAGCTCACAATGTGCTCGGTAAATAATAATTATTGTAATGAATTTAATAAATATAATCTGATATAGGACAAATACAATACAAGTCCTTTGAATGTCATTCTCATAGCCTTCAGCAAACAAAGAATTCGAATAAAATAAATAATATTATTAATATATTTTTTTTCGTTTTATTTAAATTTAAATAATTAATAAAGTAAACGTCGTTAATTTTCAGCGTTTGAAGTGCCACTTTAGCGAATCATTTAAGGAAATTCTGCGTTTTAAATAGTGATGCAAACTTGCCACTAAAAAGCTGATAGCGTGAATTGACGCTATGAAAGCAATCAAATACCACTTTACTTAAGAGATCTCGTTTAAAATTTTTATATATTTCTGTTTTTTATCTAAAGGTTGCCATGTTGGGTTCTTTAATATTACCTCTACGAAGGGACGCGATGAGTGGTGGTTACTAGTTTCACGTTAAAAGCCTTTTTGCATTTACATTTTACACGTGCAGTCTGTGGATGGTCTTTTCCTGTCAGAAGGTGAAGGGGGGACAGGGGACACCCCCTGGTCATGATCCTCTACATGAGCCAAACGTTCACACCGAGGCCACAATAGCGGCAGCGTGCAGCGTCTATGACGAGTAGGCCACTAGGTAGCTCCAGCGTCCTAGTCTGCACTTGGGTTCAGAAGTTCCCTATTCATCTCTGGGCGAAGTGGATATTATACACACCAGCACCAAAGTTACGTACGGATAATTAACATAACGATTTTATTAACATAGGATAAGTAACAATAGATGCTAACAGAAATAAGTAGTAGACTTTGTGTATTCTTTTATGCTATGTTATTGTATTTAATCTATAGTGATAATATAAAACTGAAGATTTTGTTTGTTTATTTGTTTGAACATGCTGATCTTAGGAACTACTAGTCAGAATTGAAAAATTGTCACATTACTTATAGGCCATATACCATGTCGCTACAATTAATAGGGTCGGAGTTACACGAGAGAAACAGTGCGGTAATACTAGTCTGAGATAAAAGTTATTATTTTTATAAATGTAACCTCACCTTGTTTTTAAAACTGACCTGTTGTTTGTACTTTTGCTATTTGATTTCACTACTTCGTGAAACCGTTACATTTACTGTACCTTCGTAACAGTAGACAAATAAGATGTGAATCATTTGTAAAGTTCATAAATAGATTCTGGTTAGATAGCCCAAATTACAATGGTTTTTTTTTCAAATGAGCTCACTACTCATTCCCACCGCTACTGCTGTATCAGGATCTAAAGCGGCAACTACGATGGTCCTTTGATTTGATATCAGGGAGTCCGAGGGAAAAGCTAAAACTTGTCTTGTGACCCGCAAGGAATTTTATCTTATTGTAGGAGGAGAACGAAGTGATTGTATTCCAAAGCGATTGAGGTCTACCGATGCACGCAGGCATGCGCATAATTGTTATGCAGGTGTGGTGCACTCCTGCCCACCTCGCATTTAATGGGCCACCAGAACCACACAAACGCACGAAAAGGAGCACCTGTCGAATTCGACTACATTGCAGCTGTATGCAAGGCACTAATAATACGGTTAATGGTGCACTAATATTATATATTTTGTGTGACATATTTTTATTCATATCGCGTTTTATTCGGGAACCACTTTTATCACTATGGCAACAAAGATAAAATACCCACATCCCATATACGTTGTATCGCGGTTTTCATTTGATTTTTTTTTAATACAGGTCATTCAGCGTGTCATAATTTATTAAAACTTTAATTTTAGCTTTAAGTGGGCTGGCTACTTTTCGCAGCATCTTGTTACAAAGTAAAATGCTTGGGCATAGACAATGGTGTAACGACACCGTACGCGGCCCGTGGCAAGTTCCATCTGATGAATTTCCTGCCTTCCATAAATAAGTCCAAATAATGACATGGTAATTGAATTTATAAAAAAACATTCTGGGAATAAATGTTATGTTGAGCACCGTTAAGCTGATGTGCCCGGAATGGTCGGGGCCCACTTTAGGCCAGCGTCCCCTTTAGGTTTGGGGCCTTTTCCTTCGGCGAGCCTGTGACATTTTTTTCTGAGTCTGGCCAAAGTGTTTCTTTCACACCGTGCGAATGAAATTATCCGATTGATGCCCTATTCAATGGTATCATAAGAGAGATCCCGTTATCAGGCTTGGTGATGACAGGGACACCTCCCCAAGTCCACTATTCTAATAAAGAAATAATTTGTTTACAATCATCGAATATGGGTAAAGTGGGGGACCAGAGCTAAATGAGTCTCCCCTCCCTCATCGTTTGCTGTTTCTGTTTCAAATGAGAAGTGATGAACAAAAGGGGACCATGGTACCAATAATTATAAAAACATCGCAAACAAACCAGACGAGACGCGTCGGGGGGCCATGTGCAGATAAATAATGTCGCCACACTCCGTCAGCAACACGTGCCGAACTTTTATATCTCTGATTCTCTTTTTCTTTTTTTGTGATTCGTTACAAAAAATATATCTCACCAATGCGAAACTGTGTGTGTCCTCCTTCACGTTACTGAAGTTTACTCCACAAGCACTGATGCAAAAGGTGGCGGAGACATATTCGATGTTGGTTTTACGGTCTACCGCTGCCTCATGATATTTCTTAAGTTATCGTTTCTCATGTAGTAAACTCCAATTAATAATAAATCTGGTTCACAAAGTTGCCACCAGAGTCACGTTAAGACTATTGAAATACTCCCAATTATTAAATCTCCTACTGGTTTCATTCCAGTTAGTCTCGTCCTTAGAAGAGACGGGCTGTGAGGCAGTTTCCTCGTAGCTAGGATGCTGAAAATGGTCCAAGATGCTGCTAGCCTCGGCTCGAACGGTTTCCCAGCAGTTGCAGCTCTCAGACATAAAAGTAACATCCTCAGTGGCACGTTTCGTGCGGTGTATTGCAGTAGTAGAGAGAACTCACCTGTCTGGTAATTATGAGGATGTTCATGGGCGTCGGTAGGCGTAAGGAGACTCCGATTACTGGTTTACATGTACTAAACTGCACTATACTAAACTGCACTATACTAAACTGCACTATACTAAACTGTACTCACTATACTAAACTGCATTATACCAAATTGTATGAAGAAAAATGTTGGTGTCAAATCGTGTGAACAGTGCGACAATTTAATTAAGGAGTAGGGCGTCAAATATTTACAATTAAGAAGAAACTTAAAACAGCCCACGGGTGCCAATTTGTTACAGTATAATTCTGTAAAGGGAGTCAAGAATGGGGATAAAGGGACTATACAGACTATTAGATACATTTATCTAATTATGGTCTTTCCATATTTACAACAATAAACAAACTTAAAATAGTACAAGAAACAAACAATGTAATCAATAAGTTAGGAAACGAAGTTTTATCTGGGCAGTTGTCCGTGACTCCCTGCTGCAACGTGGATGTTCCCTTCTTTATCTTATTATAAATGCAACCACTAGCCGGATTGTTCTTCAATCCTCAAATCCAATAGAGGAAGATTATGGTGACATCATAACTTCATATTATATCCAGCTCAAAAAGAAAAAAAAAAGAAAATGAAGTAGAGCTCTGAAAAGAAACACACAACAAATAAGATCCCGTCCCATTCTCTTGCCTGCCTCAGCCAACTGAAATCAGGCAATATACAAACTTGATTACAATTAAATAGAAGTTAACACCCAATTTTCACACGTGGCATATAGTATTCAAACTAACACACACAACAGCCATACAGAACATGTAAATACTGCTATCAAGATGCACGTACAAGGGAATTAAGACATTTTAACATTAATAAAGATTTGACGAAACATGGCGTCGGCAAGAAATCATGGACTCCCTTTTATGTAACAAATAATTCGTGCCTCGTGAGTCTCCTGGGCGAAAAAAATAAAAACTATTTAATTATCATTTGGTGATGGCAGATAGCGTTCGCCATCATTCCATCCACCACGACGAGAAAAGGAAAAGAGTGTCATTTCTTCGATACCGAGCACACTCTAACAGTCAAGGATTACAGATATACTTTTTATAAAATGTTTAAGTAGCAAAATATAATTGCTACAACAGTAAAGTCGTATGTTGGAACTGACACACACAATATTTATAATAGGTTAATTAATATGTTTAACAAATCAAATGAATTAACCAGCTGCCTTCAAAATAACATTAAACCATTTTTTCTTTATTATATAAACAAGCGTAAAAAAGCACTTATGAAGTACTTTTAGTACCAATGTGGTAATCAAATCGAACGTTGAACGTATTTGAAAATGTTTCAAATTTGGAACATGGAATGAAGTAACGGAATTAGAAACTAACGCTACTAAAAGTTAACACTCACAAAGGAGTTTGTTAACCTATAGTTTCTAGTATATATCACGTGCGTGTCTAATTGTAAAAGCAAACTTCTGTAAGTAAAAGTATGTTTTTATGCTGGTTGACACACTAAAATAGGTTTGAGATTGCGTGAACTAAAACAAGTTTCTACGATGTGCGAATTTTTTTTTTTGATTATGCTATTACATATAAATAAGATCATAGCATATTTGCCGTTAGACAGCATTCATTTGCCAGTGGGGGCGGTGTCATCTGCTGTTTATGAAAATGAAGCAACAAGTTACATAACAGCTACTTTTATAATATATATCTATTAGGTAACAAACGAGCAGGCGAAGCTGTTTGATGACAACTGACGCCGTTTCCTCCTTCCCCCCAATGGGCTACCGGCTACTTACAGACCACACAAAATACGATGGCATACCTCACTTTAAGGCGTTATCGTATGAGTAAGAGGTTACTCGCCGTTCGTGCCGACCTAATTTGAATGCAATGCACTATCTCTTAAAAAAACCATCTCTGACTAGCCGTCGAGGTGCCCTGAAGATTTGTTGTTCCGGGGCACCTCACCAAGAGCGGCATTGATGGCACTCGTGGTGGTTTTTGTGGGTATTCGTCACTATCATGTGCCGCGAGTCCCACACACCACTGGACCCCACCCAGGGCCAGTGAAGGCGCGTAAATTCGTTTCCCCTCGTCAACAACCAAAAAAAAAAAAGGAACTACTGGCCAATTCACAAATTTCTGTGGTAAATATTCCATTTACCGAGGAAGGTTACTCCATTTGAGCTACGTGGTGACGAGAAATGGGAATTAGGCGGCCACCGGCGGCCATAGACATCCGTTAAACTGTCATATAGATGAAAACATACTTTTACACCTGCCCCTCAAATGGACCACCAGACTCCAATTTATACAGACGGTCATAAATTGTTTCAATGGAGTTCTATTTTCTTTACAAATTTGTCAGGAACAGTATAATGCATTCTGACCGGGTCTGTACCGAGGGGACCTGCACTCATATTGTAGTCACCTTAAGTAATCGCTATTCCGGTTGGCTTATTGGAAGAATCGTGTAAGCGCGCATCCTCTTTTGTGTGCACGGACAACGGTAGACAAGGCTCCGACGTCTCATTTGCCCCACTACAAAAAATATGAAATGAATGGTACATATTTAACAGATAGTCATTCTGGCCATAAATATTATAATTAAAAATAAAATAAAAAATTTGAATTTGGAATCTGTCATTTTTATACGATTGTTTATTGTGTTTTCTCATATTGGTGCTAGTACATTGTACAATATTTTGCGATATTAAAATGGGCCACCTCATTTGTGATGAAGAGAACAGAACCGCAGAGATTGCATTACATAAAGCGGGTATGGAGCAGGATGCGATTTTTAAAACTTTCCATCACTTGGTATTAGTCAAATGTTTGTGTACCTGGCTATTAGTAGATACAATGAGACTTCCTCTGCTTGTGGCACAGAAATATTTTTTTTTGTATGTACAATATTTATGTATAGACTAGGTAGATAATATATATTTTCATTAACGAAAATAAAGATTTTGTAATCCATAATACTATGAACGATAATACGTATTACCGTTAGACAAAATAAAAATAATTTCCAGAATCCCGGTCATCGATTGAATTTAAAACTTAAGTATAAAATGATTAAAATCTACTCACGAGTAGTGGATGTACTAGCACACCTCTGCCTACCTCTTCGGGGATAACAGGCGTGAAGGTACTTTTAAAAAAAATTAAAATCCATGTAGGAACTTATATTTTTCTAATACCACAAAGCTTTGGCTTATTTGCTTTGCAAGTGTGTGGAAGGTGGTTTTTTGCTTAGGTATGAGTCATAGCTGTATGGAAGATGTGTGCGGATTTATCCTTGAAAGGTCAGAAAGCTCACTCCCCTCGAAGGTCAACGTTACTACCACTACGATAGTAGTACAAGCCTGCTTGCTCTCGTTTATTTTATGTAGAATCAGGGCGTCCACATATAACCTATAGCCTTATCCGATCAATCTCGATAAATGTCACGTAGCGTAAGTAATAGGGGTAATGCTATGCAGCATTGGGTCGGCAACCATTTACGAGACACCGCTGTAAACAGGTATTCTGTCGCGTTTCGTGTAGTTTGATTGTAGCCATTCGAAACTTTTCAATACCACAAAGTATCAATACTTTTTTCGGGGTTTAAAATGATACTGAAGTTAATGTTTTTTTTTAATTGCGCACACGTGAAATTTATTGGCCATGTAGTTCCAAATTTAAATGTATTTATCATGCCTTTTTAATTCGTTAGTGTTATTTTAGGTGCCATTTTAAATTTGTTGTCCCGTCCCCGATTTGACTTTTATCCGCCTACGCCAGCTACAGAAGATGCATCAGGGTCGGCCGGCAAAGTTTATTTTGGTCGCATGACTACGTATGGAAATGACGAGGCGCCATGAGATCACCAATTCTCATGATTGGCTCATGCATATGTTTGTTTTTGACAAAAGAAAACAGAAATTCCATATGCGACCACTGCTCACCCATTGACATAGAATCCGTAAATATATTTTACAATGCTTGAAGTGATAAAAAATAGGGGTACCTAATGAGACATCGAGGCCAGTCGGATAGAAAGAGATCGCTTCTAGGCCATTGTATCTAATAAAAAGTGATGGCCTAGATATTCCGCGTGGGGATTATAATACAAACATTGGACATTGTATATCTAATGACATTACAACATTGGACATTGGACATTGTATATCTAATGACATTGACAGATTAGACATACAAAAACAATCAAATATATCCAGAGCTTCCGACACAATTTTTTTTTGTCTCTACAAATACAGCTGGCACTCTGAAGTTAGCGGCACTTCCATGTTCATCATAATCGATATGTCCAGTCACCCACGAGAATGCGAGGTCAGCTTTAGCTACCACGCATGAGCTGCCCCCTCCTTTAGAGAGAGAGGGTAGGAGGCGAGGGGATCCGGTCCCCTCGGCCAAGATAATAATAGTTACTAGGTAATCTTAAATAACTAACGGGATGCAACCTTTCCATCTGCGGGAAAGGAGGGTGATCTGTCCCCCTACCGAACACAAACTCACCTAGACAGACCGTCGCCCAACGTGTCTTATAGTAAAAAGTGTATTTGTTTAGCTGCCTAAACAAATATTTTTTAGATATTTGGCTTAACAGTTTTAAAATACAAACATTGCTGGTATTTTAAGTAATGACACATATACACGTAATTGAATTAAGCATAATACTAAAGATTAGGTTTTTAAACTCCGCGGTCGCTCGTTCATTTATATTAAAATTTAAAAAATATCTGGTTAGGACTTATACATAGAATTAAGCATGACGAAATGACTATAAATAAAGTCATTTTAATTTTTTCAATCTATAGAATCTATACCTATAGAATCACAGATCCATCATAAGTAATTTTGTTCCTTACATTTTAGTAAACAATAAACCATATCTTCATAGATTCTATTTTACTTTTGACAAAAATGTAACAAAGATCTCTTTAACACATGGTATTCTAGTACTGATGTACACGTCTAATATCTGAGGTATAAAGAGAAAGATGTTTGTACCAATTGTTACTGTTGTGTTATTGAGCGATAAAAGTGTAAACATTATTCAACGTTATCATATAAATGGGTGCCATTACAAGTGATAGTCATACTTTGTTTATTTAACTTATTGATTCACAAGTTTCAAAGTGCGTACAAAAGCAGGGTTAAAGTTAACATACGCAAATTATTGTGTCATTCCTATGAAAATATGATATGTATAGGAAAATTTTGCTTTCTGTTGCGGTAATAACAACTCAACAGTAGGTACATGTTGCATTTACGGCCGAAATGGGCCGGCACTACCTCTCTCACACGATACCTCCCCGAGGAGACAGCCACGCTGTTGTGTTTAATGTGATGTGTGATTTTCCGGTGGCCCATTGGCGGGGATGTTTATGGGCGGCGATCAGATTGCTCGTGCGTCAGATTATTATATTAGAAGAATACATATGAATACATACCTGATCATTACACTTTGTCTGACACTGACCACGCGGCCGAGTGAATTCTGGGTAGAAGCCGGTTTGATGCCAGCAGAAGAGGGTCAGCTTTTTGACAGTACTGAACAGATTCACTGGCGATAATGATGACAGCAAAAAAATAAGAGGGAAATATAGTTGCCTGTTTATGTCTTTATAATTACAACATAATTTATAGTGTCATGTACCTTGAGACAAAGAGGACTCAATCTTAGAACTGGTCCTGTAATCAGGGTTCCATCGACTGGTTGGATTAATAGTAACGATACATACAAAACGACGCTCCGGTCGCACAGGTCTCTGGACAAGTTTACATCATTTTACCATTTAATAGGGGGCCAATGTAGCTAGGGTTGCCAGGCAATAAAAGCGAAAATCCGGAAAAAAGATTACCTTGAGATTTGTAGTAGTTTCATGAATTTTCTCTTAAACGTACCTACGTAGAAATTCAAATTTATTGTTACGGACTAAGTAGTCAAACAAGTTTATGTTAGAATGTTGAGGTAAAATATTTTAATTGTGCAATTATGTATTACGAAACTGGGGAATTGTTTTCGTTTGTCGTGTTTTGTTCCGAGATTCTTATACTGTATCTGATTGATAATCCAAAAAATCCTGGAATCGCGGGACAAATGTCATAAGTATAACATGGCAACCCTATGCGCAGTATTATTCCAAGATTTCGCTACCTTTCATCCTCCCCTCTAATTCAGGGCCGTACCGAATTGTATATTAATAAATTCAATCCAGTTTCTATTATAATACGCGATTCAATGTTTTTTTTAAAGGAACACTCTTTTAAAATGGGTCGCAGATGTGCTCTGGATTGAGAAATTAGAATATTCAACGTATTCGTGTGAACCCTGAATGAATAACAATTGTACTGTGACTAATGTGAATAAATAATACGAAACTTACTTACCATATTCCATAATAAATCATTCCGTAGCATTATAATAATTTTACCAAATTCTTTTGATCGAATACAACTAGGCGTTTGAGAGACGTTTGAAGGTTACGACTGAAGTATCGAAGAGTGTATTGCCACTACAATGATATGCTGGTACGCACGATTAGAGAGGCCATGATAATAATAATTAAATTAGCTATTATAAACACGCTCATATCGGGACGCGTCTCTCCCATCTGCGGGAGAGACAAATCAAGTCAAATCCAGTCTCGTCGCCAGTCGAGCACGCATAGCAATCCCATGAAGCTGTATTGGTCTTCTCTTCGCTTCCACAGCATAAGTTCAGGCGCGAAAGAAAAACGATGAGATTTTGTATCGATAATTGCACATCTTCGTAATTTTTATTGCCAAAATCTAAATGTTGTTTTAGGCATTCAATTCTTCTACACTCATGTTTGCTTCCTACTAGCGATACCGATAAAATCATGTAAATTATGTTGAATTAGGGATGTCATGCTCTAAATAGCCCATCAAACATAATTACTAAAATATTATTTCTTTATTTTTTTAGAGTGGGCAAAGAGATATCAGATTATCTGATATCCATTAGCAACGACTACTAACGTCTGTATACTAGCAGTCCGTCCCGGCTTCGCAACAAGTACTCTACTTCACGAAATACGGTAAAGATCCATCGATTTACAAAAGTATAAAGATTATGAATTTTAAGTTCGACCTCCTAATAACTTATTATAATGACAATCAAGGAAAACGTCGTCGAAAAGGATTCACTGTGATATATTTTTCACCTTTTGGTTACCTTATCGAAGTAATGATGATGAAATAATAATGATAAAAACATCTTAGAAAATATTCTAAAGAATATTTCCTGCCATCTTCACAGAAATGTGCGCAGGACATATAGTGTACAAGTGTGTGGGTAAGCATCGAAAATGTTTTCCCTACATCTGACTCAAGAAGAAGGGCCAAATGGAAAACTCCACCGACAAGAGCACGGCTCTTAAATTTTGATGATGATGATGACAAATATTTTGTCCATACACTGGTCACGTGGAACCATCACGATCAGCGTGAATTAATAGTTGAAGTAATCAGTCGCCGCAAGAATGCGCGTGCGCACGACATACCTTTGTCACCAGTGGCTATTGTTTCAAGTTTCGTGACGAAGCGTTTTATAAAATGTTAATTAGTGTCCATAAATCATTAAAAAGGGTACAATTATAGGAAACCAGCGATTCACCAGGTTTCGCCCGGGAATAACACTTGCCGGATTGTTACCCTAACAAATTATACACGAAAACCTTCCACGGGACTCGCTTTGTCCATGGGAGACAATCGCATGAAAATCTGTTCGGTAGATATTGAGAAAATCATACAGACAAAAAGCTTATAGGGACTTACTTTTATAATAGTATTACTTATTAAAACAATCGTACCTAGAATTTAACTAGATTGTTTCCTGTGTATTTATTTCAAACACAAATTCAAATGTTAAAATTTTGCACTTTCTCTTCATTTACATCATTGACAATTTAGCATTACCTACCTGTCGTAGCGTATCGGAAAACCTCAAGAAACTCCAATCTGCACATACTTTGAATTTCAGTGACAAAAGACTGAGGCCCCTCACATACAGTACAATTGATCTCTCCGATCAAACAACTTCTTATCTATCCATCGCTCGTCAAAATTGTAACTTACGAATACATCGTATGTAGAATTGTCAATTTATGTCCGTATCCTTAGACTTTACTTTTTGATTGACATGGTTGACGATATTCACATAGACCAGGTACAGATTTATCGTATCGATCAGACTGATCGCAAAGGTCATACGCTCCGTGTATGGGATCCCTTATAATTTTAACCATTTTCTTTTGTATCATCCGATATAAAATAAAAAAATAATTAGTACATATGAGAACGAGTGTAAACCTAGTTCCCTGCTGAACCAATAAGTGTTATTGATGGAACGTTCTCAAGTGTCCGCCCCGCACCGGAAAATGCAGTGTTGAACAGCCTCCCACCCGGTGGAATGAACCTGTTGAGTGTCACGGGAAGACACTGTATACAAGCAGCTAGAGACCGTACTTTGTGTCGCTCTGTGGAGCAGGCCTTTGTCCCGCAGTGGACGTCTCTTGGCTGCTGCTGCTGCTGCTGCTGTTGATGATGATGATGATTATAATTATCTACATCATATTTTGCATTCCCAAGTACAATAGCAGTTATTCGAATATACACCACAAGTACTCCTGGCTAAACTAGATATAGTACAAGACGATACTTACTTATTTAAGCGGGTGCGGAATTCCCAAAAAGGGGCCTTGACCTCCATCAATGAGAGTCTCCTATTAGATGATAATGATACTTAATAGTTGACAGCTGATGACTATATTATCTGTACACTTTGGTCTGTCTTAGCCGAAGTGAGGTGCCAACATGTCACAAGTGTCCCAAATCATGGTTCCAATAAGTATGATACCTATTGGAAACATGATTTACTAGGCGTGCCTAACAATCAGGTGTTAGGTATCGTCTCGTTCCTTTAATATTTTAAGTATGCATTACAATTTAAGTACATATCGTAACCTGTTACGATATGTACTTAAATTGTAATTGTAGTGCTTCTCCTGAGAAGCTGGCGCATCAGGCTTGAGTCACCATCATCCACAGAAGCAGTTGAGGCCGCTGGTTTAACAATGGTAAAAAATAAAGTTGAAAGAACTTGTTGCCACTGCGGATCGGTCATTTACCGTGATATGTCTTTATAGTGTCATACCTGCATGATGACTACATCACAAAGGCCATTGACATTTTGGAACTCGTATGTGTTTCTTTTGTCATAATATATTTCTCTGGCAAGCGATTAGAATTGGTTCTATTAGCCAGAGTAGATTTGGCCTTTGGCTATAATAAATATAGGCCTTTGGCTATAAGGCCAAATTTGTTTAGGATTACGTAGCCAAATGGCAGGTTCTATTTTTCACCACAGGAGGGTCTCCGACGACTTTTAATTATATTCTTGCCGTAGGATAGGTAATTATTACATTTCGCGCGTAGGTTCTATGTAATATCCATGTCGTCATATATTTAACGAACCGGTAAATGGATTTTAGGATTGAGATTTTGTTGCATAGGTCTTACAAGTGTCCTTCACATAGGTGACTTAAAAAATCAAATATATGATATCCAAACGAAGCCGTTTCATACAGAAAAACGAAACTCGCTCAACTATGTAATAAGGGACATTATTGAATAAGTAATTTATTTTAAAATCATTTTGTGTCTTGATTTTAGTTTTCCTGAATGTTAATCATATTACATCCTTCTTCTTTTATTCTTTATCTTCTAATCTTTATCACCCCATAGCTTTCTTGAATTCCTAAATAGATTCCTTCAGGAGATAGCAAATTGCATACGGCCGTATACCATTTTATGTGAACACGGTAATATCTAGTATCAGTCAGATAAAAGATTTGATAAAATTCCCTGATTCTGGCGAACGAAGGTTTCTGCTTTACAAGTGATATTAATATTATTGAACTCTATAAAATATGTCAAAGGCTTATACCATTAAAGCATTGTACAGTCATCGTTCTATTGAGGACGAAAATCATAGAATTTGGCTTGAGTCGGTGAACCTATAGAGCGTATGGTCGCATTCCGGCGCATAACGGTACCCAGCGCGGTGCGCGAATATACAGCTACAAATCACATCCCATTGACAAACCGCCATATTCGATACGAAAACCGGTCAGCATTCCTCGGAGTTTGACGATACTTACCTTCGGATTAGGTAGTTACATCCTTTGATTAGAGTGAAAAAGCTGATGTGGCCGTAATTGGTGTGTGTGAAACACTCGAGCGCAATATTCCCAGTGCACGAGTGATGCCACTTGTGGCAACTGGCGACGTCCAGCCGTTTATGGCGAGGACGATCGCAGAGGAATGTGGGCGCGTCGACACCGCGGTCAATGCGATAAGCTGCGAGAGTTTACACTTAGAGTATTGGCTCCGTAACCAAGCGTTTCATTGTACACCGCCGTAGAACGCTCAAATGATATTATATGTATTTCACGATGAAGTTTCCATTATAGTAAATGAATCTAGTTATGAGAAACGAATAACACACAAAAGGAAGCCTGCTTTTGATCCTGTATTAGGAGATTGTATTTTTCATTCGTTAAAATACTTTACATAAGTATACAGAGCGTTTTGTAAGACACTACAAAATCAGAGAATGTACTCGATTTCGAGTACGTTTACAAAATAGGTACCGAAAATTCGACCTAGTTGTTTTTGAAATGTTGATAATATGGTCGCCGGCCGCTATCCGCTCGTCCAACAGACGTGCTCGGGGTCTTTTACCTTGAATTTTCTAAAAATAATGACATTGAGTATAAAATAAAATATGAATACAAATTATACGAAGATGCAACAGAGTGACACGACCCATGGCAAAACTCGTATACATAGTGACTTACTACTAAAATTCATTATGTCATAAAGAATTTAAAAAAAAAGAATATGTAAATTATAATAAATTCTGTAGCGGGAAAAACATGACTGGACTTTATCTGAACTATGCAGAAGACATGACGAGGGCGAAGGGATGCGAGCAAACAGCTACTCATTCGAAAACAAGCAAAATCTAGACGTATAGTCTATAAGCATAAGAGGGCAAACGAGAATTCGGCGCCTTTTGATGACTACCAACGCTCATATAGTCCATATAATCAATATGCAATTGTTTTGCTCTCCTTTCCTCATCTCATCCAATGAGGAGAATGTGTCCCACCAAGTCATACTGTCCAATTTAGATGCGATGCAGCATAACACTGAGGTAGAGCCTAAGTCCTAAAGTGTCTCGTATTAATTACCCACTTATAACTTGCGCCAAGATTAAAAATGAATAAACTCATCATTGCCAACTGCCTACATAAATGACAGTCATACCTATTCGCTTTCAGATATACGCATTTTGGAACTTAATGCAGATATAAGCCAAATAGGCATAAAAACAAAACACTTAACGTGTTAAGTGTTTAAGCCCTTTTATCTATCGGACCTGATCTTAGCTGTGGAAGGAAAGAGAACACCCCCCCCCCCGCGCCACCCTCCATGGTTCCAGCCTTGTCGTGCCGGTGGGGCACAGTAGCCTGGGGTCACACCCCAGGGTACCCCTAGGTACAACCCAGGCGAAGCCAATTGAATAGAGGGGGATCTGTGCACCCTTATTATAAGCAGAGGGGGCTTAAAGATCAGGAGGCGGAATCTCTCGGTACTCTTATAAGAATAGGGGACCTAAGAGCAACAGGAGGAGGCGCTTATGGGCACGGGGCAAGGGGCGAGGATGGGAACGCCACCCCATTGCACTGTCCCAAAGTGTGTGGGGTTGTCCTGTAGTGCGGGGCAACCCCTCCTGTGGAGGTGGAGTTGGTCCCTTAGAGGGCTGACTAGCAGTCGAGATGCCCCTATGATTTGTTGTTCCGGGGCACCTCACCAGGGGCGGCATTTACATATGCCGCGAGACCCACACACCACTGGACCTCACCCAGGGCCGGTGAAGACGCGTAAATACGTTTCAACTTAGTCAACAAAAAATAATAGGGAAGAGAAGCCCAATACAGCTTCATCGGATTGGTACGAGTGCTCGTCGGGCGACGACACCAGGTTTGGAGGCGAAAGGTGGGCCGATTTTCTTGATCCCGGGAGAGATGCAAGATATAAGAGTATTTGTAATAGCTAATTTAATTATTATTATTAAACTAACTAGAGGGACTGAGGGGTCGCTCTTTCCCTGATTCTGGTGTCGTGGAAGGTGCCCCCCCCCACCGGTCAAATAGGAACGGAGTTAAGTGGATAAAACCACAGAGCGTTTCTAGTCTATACTAATATTACGAAACTGAACAGTTTGTTTGTTTGATTAAACGCGGACTATGAAATCACTGAACCATTTTAAAAGTTCTTCATTTTTCATCATTTCGAATCATGGTCACCCACCATGATTCGAACCTTTTAGTGGCAGTGGGGCTTAGTAGGTTGTGGTGAACCCTGACACATTGGGCGAAGTATCTCATATAAGAAGAGGGCACAAAAACGCATGAGGAGGAGGCTCTTCCACACTGAGGGCAAGGGGTGAGGCTGGAAACCTCAACCCAATGCATGATACCAAAGTTGGTGTGGATGTCCTCTGGTGCTTAGTACTCGTTCTGTGTAGGAGGGATTGCCTTAGGGGACAGACTAACTGTCAAGGTGCTCTGATAAATTGTAGTTCCGGGGTGCCTCACCAAAGGCAGCCACGCGGAGGTTTTTGTGGGCGTTCGGCACTATAATGTGCCGCGAGTCCCACACACCCCACCCAGGGCCGATGGTGGCGCTTGAATGCGTTTCCCCGCGGCAAAACACAGAAAAAGGTACAAACCCATAGGATTATAATTTATAGACTATCACGCCGCCATCAACATGAGCGCTGTAACGCGGGTGAAACCGCGAGACGTTACTAGCAATTTATGAAATGAACTTTGATATGTGCAGTTCAATGATATTTTCATTTCATTGATCACAGATAGACGAACTGGGCCAACGACACTTGCACCTTGACATTATTGGTAGTAACAGATAACAACCTATTGATGTCTCTATGCAGATGACAGTGTGTTAGCTATTGCGAATGCTATCCAAAGTATCTGGGGGCGATATGATTGCACTGAAAAGGATTATACTATAGATTATACAGACTTCACTGCTTCTTTTGAAGTCAGACGTAAACAAAATTAGTAATATTCAAATTCTTTTGCACACGGTTGTCGGTCATTGATTTACAAAAATAGAAGATATACCATTTCATACTGAACTGTCATTGTTAAATCTTCGTGATTGTATAAAAACAGATTTTATTGCAATGTCAACCTAATCTGTATGATTTTAAGGCGTTTTTATAATGCAGATTCTATTTAAAAATGTGCATAATTTAAACATATATCCTTGAAAAGTCAACCTTACGCGCAAGTGTTTAAATTTGTTTTACATAATGCATAATTTTATAGTTGTACATCTACATGGATGGTATTGCAGGCATCTAAGTTCAATAAGTTATATTAAAAATGTAAATACTTTTAAGTATAAAGTTACACCGGCTACTAACATACCGCACGAAATGCGACAGCATAGCTGTCACTTTACGGTGACGTGGTCGAGAAAGGGTACGAAGAAGAAAAGTATCCACTTCGAATAGTATGTACTCAATATATTTTAATATTTAGTTTGTATCGACCCTAAAGGTCAACATGCGACCCCGCTGAACAACGTCCTAGTTCGGCGTTCTTACATTTGCTCCCTTCGTTAGTACTTAATAGTACAAGTATTTCCAGACTGGACTATAGAGCAACTAGAAAACGATAGGTGTAGAAGTGACAAGAAAAATATGGAATGACTTTTATATTTGACTTAAATAAAAGTATTAAGTAAGCGCAGAAGATGTAGTCGGTAACAACTAAGTTTTACTACTACTTTAAAATATAGTCAATGCAGGACTGTGTAGGTAAACTACAAACTTAAAGCTGAAGAGAAGAGAAAAAAAAACACTTTGTGTTGAATAGTCCATTTATCTAAAAATAATATAGGCTACATGTGATGACGCTACAAATAACACCAGAGTTACGCGGGTACAACCACGAGGTGATACTAGTGAGTTATAAGACGCATACCTATTGCGTGGATATGTATTTTATAAGCTATTTATTACTTCCATCTGTCCCGCTGTCTGGTTGTGTGTAATTGAAGCGAAGAATGTGTTGCAAGCAGAATTTGACCTACTTTACACCGTCCGATTGAGCTGAAATGTCGTTCCTAATTAAGTTGAATGAGAACACATAATTATAGAACCATCGAATATACCTGACAGAGATTGAATATCCATCAGCACCTATATTATTTCCAGTCTCAAGATAAATATTGCATTGATGATTGACTATACAAATATCTACACATGAACCCTTACCGGGTGGGTGGTGGTGGAAACGATTGTCCTAGGTCACGATCCCCACACACTAGTCTCTCTACGTTCATGCAGCATCCGACAAAAATAATAGCTACACTAGACATTGTTTTTCTGGCATATCTATACATTCACAGCTCTATATCCAAGTTTCAAAATGTTATATTAGGTCTGCGTCGTCTGCGTGCTTCTCACGGGCGATCTCGTGTATAATCTGTTATCAATAGGTAGGAAGTCTGTCGGTGTTCCGAGCCATGTTTGGGTCAATGCACAAAGACACCGCCGCAAATCGCGACCATGTTAAGATGTGGCTCATAGACCGCGCTCTGTTAAATATTAAACCAGTGTAATGGAAAATCAGATTAGATGCATGAATCAAACATAAAATATCCCGTTTTAGTACAATGCTCTCGCACTTTGACTATGATAGTACCGTTATATGGAAGTTTAACCCGGAAATTTTGGTGTGGTTTAAAAATTGATATTTGAACTGGAACTGTTTAAAAAGTTCCTACTCCGGATCATCTAAGAGTTATTTTAATTGTGTTTTAAACTCAAGTTTGAGATAAGGACGAGATACTGGCAACATTTGTCATCAGGTGCCATTATTTCATCGCTGTGTCGTATCCTAATTTCGGAATACTAATTCATTGCGATGTAAGTTCTGTTAACGTTTTTTTTTCAACAATTACATAATACACACTTTAACACGTAGTGGCATTCTGCATTGCAGAGGAATTAGGTCGGCACGACCGGTGAGGTACATCAGGAAACATGATACCGACAGCTTGGCTGTCGCGTTTCGTACGGTTTGTAAGTAACCGGTGGCCCATTGGAGGGGAGGAGCAAAGGTCCTCCTTTTCGTATTTGCATAACTATTGCATGCATATAAAAAAAATACATTACAAACGACTGAATACTAATCAACTTAAGAAAAACGCATGAAATTGTAACGAAATCTAGAATTTTACTCGGATAATGCTTTCTGTGTATTTAAATTTTCATGAGGTGGAATGTGTCTAGTAGTGTTTTTGTTAGTGTGGAACTTCTGAGAAGTTGAGTGACGTTGAAAAGTTATTAATTCCACACAAGTAGGTCGCGGTACATCTCGTCCGTTCGTTCGTAGCCGATCAACTATTAGTACTGTATAAGCACTGGTGACGACGGTTACCCATTAAATTGAATCCACCCGTGACCATGGCTGCTGTATAGCTTCTGAAACGTCGTGCTACATAAATAATTTAATAAACCGCGATAAAATCCGTAAATGTAGTTTTATTGTAATAGAAATTTCAAGATACCAATGCTTACTTAGAAAAACACTATTTTTTTTCTTTTCGAGGGTTTCCACTTTTGTGTGGGAACGAAGGAGTCTTTAACTTCAGTTGACCCATTCTTTACCTGTTGAGTTTAGAATGTGGAAGCAATGGCGGGAGACCACTTAGAATGAATTCTGGGCTATTGCAAAAACAAGCGTGTTTCATACCCTATTTAAAACTGTTAAGACTTTTCTTTGAAGGTTGTATTTTTGCACTAACCAACTGGAATGTATTGGAATACATTCCATACACCAAATCGATATCAAAGAAAGAGTTTCATTTACTATTATGAGTGGGTATAAAAATAGATTTAAATTTTACGAGTACATAGGCTTGTATGTATGCCCATTTTAGTATCTGTTGTACTGTAGTGTAGTTTGAAGGTGTTTTTTTTTGTGAGTATACTTTCTAATTTATTTTATGATTTTGGAGTAATAACACCAGTGTGTGTGTATGCGTGCATGTGTGGTTCATTGGTAAAACACAGAAATAAGCTTTTATTAGTGCAGGTAGTGGCATGCTGCGTTGCGACTGAGTTGGGCCCTCGCGTTCACGTGACACCGCCGTAGCCACACGATAGCTATGAAAGACACGTTAAAGTTTATTGTGAATATTGTACAGCTCTAAAGTGAACCTCTGACAGTCGATGTATGCTCTTGTTCTTAGCAATTTGTTTCAGTATTGTTGAAGAATGATTCATATGTTTTCTCATAAGTCATGTTATTGTTTGTACATTCTAGTTAAACTGCAACGGTGTTAGATTTAGCAGTGCGTGCTGAAACGCGGTCAATTGATCTAGAACAGAATTAGTGGGAACACAAACCATTTCTAACTCCATAACAACTGTAGCTCCGGTTACACATTTAATAATATTGGCCAATGTGTACAGACTGAGTTTACAGCTCACTGACCATAGATATGAGGTCTTTTAAACAATTGGGGGCTTATTAGTGCACCGGCAGTGCCCCATGGTTTCACCTGTGTGAAATCTATCCAGGGTACCTTTTGTTTTTTACCGACATAAAAGTATTTTTATATCTTATTTTTCATAGAATAAAGGAAGGGTACAAAATATTATAAAACAATTTTTTTTATGAGAGGCGAGGGAGGTGTCTCTGCCGGGAGGGGAGGATAATCACAACTTCGGTGCCACGTTTCGTATGGTTTGTGCGTAGCCGGTAGTCCACTGGAGAGGGTGAGTAGCGCATCAGTGTTATAATTATGCGAATATTTATTGGCGTCGGTAGTCACCATAGGCCCGGAGCCCTGCTCGTTCGTCCCCTATATTAACCCATAACATATACACAATATGAGGTACAGGAGTGACAATGGGCCACCGGCTACTCACAAACCGCACGGAACGCGACAGCGTGACTATCACTTTTAAGGCGGTATAATATGAGTGAGTGAACCGACACTGTCTCCTTCATCGCTAGATGGGCCACCGGCTATTCACAAACCAGACGGATCGTAAAAGCATAACCAACACTTTAGAATGTGAGCGAACAGTCCTTCCGAACTCGGCTGTACTACCTCTTATCTACTTATTACAAGATGATTTTATCTGGTCAATTGGTTATTTCGTCTTTCCAAACCCTGTCTCTTCTCTAGAACCCACAGAACAGAGAAGACATAACCTCAATGGTCTGCTTCTTTACCTCTTGGTCATTTGCTTTGCTGTAAAGCTTCTGAAACGTCGGGCTAGTTAAATAAATAATCCGCGATAGAATCCGTAAAAGTAGTTTTATTGTAATGAGCAACACTCGCATAAACTTAAGACTCATTGGTCTACTTCTCATTTGTTGTACTGATGGATATTTTCCTCTTACTCATAGAACTTTGCGACTTGTTTTCTTACAATCTCAAGTGTTGAACTAGAACTCCTGCCACGTGAACAGCGCGATGGCAACAAATCGGCATACATTAGCCGAGAGAAATGCGTGCGTCCACCGACGTGCCCGCGCCGTTAGTGATCTACATTGTATTAATTATTACAGTAATATTACAGTAAATAAAGTTCACAATTTGCTGTCTCATCACAGGGCAGAAGTACATGAAAGTGTAACTTTTCATTAATTTCGCATTATCGTTAGAATATTATCGATTTAACATCTAGCGTCGATCCCAATTAAGCCACACAACCAGTAACTACGCTCGTACTCTTAAACATTACAACTGTATGAGGCGTGAGCGACCGGCTGCCTCTCACTACCACTACCATCGCCAAGTGAGAGCTATGCTGTAGTATCTCGTGCGGTTTGTGACTTTCCGGTGGCCCCTTGGCGGGACAGGCGGGAAAAAGGCCAACACATCTGTACAACAATTGTATGGCTTCAACCTGGTCAGAAAAGCCTATACTAGATCCTAGTTGCGTAACAGCAAGGTGGTGAGTCGGCAAAATCGGACCATGTGCCCTGGTTTGAGATGGTCCTAACCTAGGGGGCGCCGGCTGTACGGGATCCGGTCACAATTCAAACATAGACAACTATGAAAGTTATGAACTAATGAATAATTAAGCCTCTTTCCATCTTCCTGACGAAGTTCCTCTTCAACGAATCAAACAAACTTACCAAGAGCCTCCACCTTTACGATTCAATGCTTCAGTTTAAGTTTTATTTGCCCAGAAGTGACCGTCTGCCTAGACGAGACCTCCCAATGTACAGGTATGTGGCCCATGACGGGCCCTGAACGATATAGTTACGCCATTGTGTGAACCTGCCGTCGAATGACATATCTTGTTGATGACACATTTACGTGTCTAATTGTTATCTCATGCCTATCAGTAATTTAAGTTTCCTTGGATGGATTTAGGCCTTTACCAGTAACATTAAATGACGTACCTTTATCATCTACGTAGATTGAATGGCTATGCGCCATCCTACTATGAAAGAAACCTCGAGATATTGTATTCCGTTGACAACATATCGGATTTCAATGTCACGTCTGTAGTAGCCAAGAGGATAAATATTATTGATTCATGGGATTACCTTGGCGGTCGATAGGCGATAGCTTTACAATCTTATGATGACTTATTAGTTCTAAGCATTAGTACACCAATACGACAAATACAATGCAAGTTTTTCCTAAAGTACTGTACTTATTTAAGGTTTCAAATTAAAATATTTTTATATAGAACCTTTTTATTTATTTATACTTAAAACTAAATAATAAAGAATATAGAAATGAAGATTCAAGAAATAAGTAAAGCGGTAATGCACTGTTAAATGTATTCAATGTACAAAGTCTCAATGGAAACCTACTCGTCATAAGGAATTGTGGTGTCTCATGTCCGCCATAATATCTTTGCCTGTAACCGATCGCCCAGCATGCACTAGGCAGTCAGGCTTAACGCAGGAGTATTAATATTCTACGGAATGCTAATGGTTAGTTATAATGAATCTTGGCTACCTCGTTAGTCCAGTGGCAAGCATGATTAACCACAAATTCTGAGGACCCGGTTTCAACTCCCAGGTCGGATTTGAAATGTATATAGGCTTATTCTAGTAACAATGAAATTACAGGTTTTACTTAATTATATATTTCAAAATATTTGTTTCTACTCGGGTACATTTTCACATTGTAAATTAAATTACAGTTTAAGATAAGATTTTTCTTTTTTTTTTTCGGATAAGAAATTTTGGTTTGGAAGCGAAGAAATGTCTAATACAGCTTCATCGAATTGCTAGATATTTTTTTTTCTTCTTCTCAGTACATTCGCATGCGGTGCTTTCCTTAGACAATGGTTGCACATGGCTCAATTTACATAGCTAAGTAATAAGTATTTTTGAGTATCAGTGTAACATAAGTCTAAATAAATAAAAATTAAAAAAGAATTAAATAAAAATCTCAAGTCGGCTATACACCCCAGTGCTCAGGAGAGGTCTCCGTCGATCCTATGCTTGATTTCTCTTCGTATGTGTAGGACTAGGGGAATAAGCATATAAACGTCCTGTGTCACTGCACAAACGTGTATAAAATGTCCATGCAGTTGGCTAGGCTCTATAAAAATAAAAAAATTGCTGAACAAACGCTGAAGGCATGGAGGAAATTAAATTGTACCAGTCCTACTGTCAGCTAAGAACAAAACCATTGGGAACCTCCGGTTGAGCTGGACTCTGTGGTTCCTGGTGCCAATCTCGCAATTCGGGAATAATACGAGTACTTTCCCTACTTTCTCGATGATGTGATTGCACCACCTGAAAGGGAATGCCAAAAATATTGTGCTCTCCAAGTATTGTTATATGTACGTAAAATGTTAGTGAGTGTGGCGTGAGAAGGGCGTACTGAATCTGTTATTTCGCTGATGTCATCCGAACTGACATCACGAAACGACTGTTGCTAACCGTTCCCTGCTATAATACTTTTCACAGTCACTGATCTCAATACTACAAACTATATACGGATAGCTGATACATGTGAAAAAAATCAAACATGTATAACTATTACCTATAGACGAGACGTTAATGCCTCTGCAATTTTTTAATTTTATAGTATAATCGGAACATTTGATGACTACTGACAATACGCTCGAAACGCGACAGCATTGCTGTCACTTTATGACTGTGTATTCTCAGTGGGGGGTACCTCCGCGGACCTGGTGCTGCAATATCGCACGGCTTGTGCCAGAGGTTGTCCCTTCACTATAAATTACCGAAGGAACTAAATTGAACATGCACCAAGGTTTCAAGCATTGGCTTATTTCAAGACTACGAGTATGAACTGCCAGAATGTTAGTAGTCATGCGCAATTAGATTTATTTTAGTTCTAACATCAATTCTTGCATCAGTGGCGGTGTATAGGAGCAGCAGTTCATAAGTATTGAAGTCAATGTTCACAGTATATCAACATCTTACATGAGTTGTTTATGAAATGACAAACCGCCTTTATTATAAGGGCTGGTTCTCATCTCATGCTTTAGTCAACCCATAGACGTTACATTGTGCAGTATTACGATAGTTCTCATTACTGATCGTTTAGGGCTTCTATTGAAGGTTGTGCAATTCTTGAAGACAAGTTTGAGCGAGTTCACTTTTTATTGCACAACATTTTATTGTGCATTGGTACCGTGTGAGCGAGAAGAACCTCGCCATTTGTATCGGCTCGATTTTATTGCCATGCAGCTTTTTGTTTTTTTTTTTTTAGCCCGGATTAAAATTATTACTAGGTTTGTGAGAATAAAATATACTTAGTCTGGCCTTAAATATTAATTACAATATTACAATTTAAAATAAAAAAGTTACATTTGAAGTTGGAATCTATCACTTCTATACGATTTTTTATTGTGTCTTCTCATTTTGGCGCTAGTACATTTTACAATATTTTGGGATATTTAAATGGATTGGTATGATAAAGATCGCTGTGATTGCATTACACAAAGTATGTATGGAGCCAAATGCAAATTTTTAAAACTCTCCATACATTTGGTATTAGTCAAGTGTTTGTGTAACGGGCTACTGATAGCTACAATGTGACTTCCTCTGTTTGTGAGACAGAAAGATCGGGCCGTCCACGTAGTGTTCCAAAACAGTAAGGGAAAAAATTCTAAGAAATTCCGCCCGAAAGCAAAAGATTTTATCTCGGGAAATGAATGAATATATTTTTGTATCCAACATCCCAGATATAAAAAAAAACATATAAAAATCTATTATAATATAAAATATATATTTATAAGTGAATATATATTCTTATGAGAAATAAAGTTCTTTAAACTTATATAGCACCTAGAACCATGTCGCGTATTTTAAGAGATGACTTAGGACTCACAGCCTATGAGAGAAACGGTCATTGCTTAACAGATAAATTAAAAATGAATAGGGTGGTAAAATCGAAACACTACTGCAGCGGTACGTAAAATTTTGGCTACGGACGAGAAAATTTTCACAATTGAGCAGTGTTTTAACAAATCAAATGACTGAGCCATATTTTTTGTAAAAAAGATATCAAAACATCGGACAATTGTATAAAGATACTATTCTTGAGAAGGTAATTGAGCCCCTTAATAACACCATGTACAATAACCAAGTATGATCCTTCCAGCAAGACTAGAGACCAGATTATGAATCTCGATCCACCCAATCTGGGTTAAAATGAACGTTCCGGACCTGATCAGAGCTGAAGACTAACCTCCATCTAATCCCGACTTAAATCCGTTGGATTATGTCTTATGGTCAGTTTTAGAGTGTACAGCTTGCTCTAAAAGTCATGATAATTTGAAGTTCCCAAAACAATCTGTACGATTGGCAGTAAAAAAAATCCATCCATAGAATGAGTGAATGCTTTTATTGAGAACTGGCCTCAAAGTTTCAAGGACTGTATCGCAGCCAATGGAGACAACTTCGACTAGGCTTTTTATATGTCTAATTGTTTCACATTTGTGTATTAAACTAGCACATTGTAAAAGTGACAAATGTTATTTGCCATAAATTTTTTCTTTATTGTTACAATATTCATGGCAAGACTATATAGGTATATCTACTAGCTGACCCTAGCTTATGTGGACAACCCTTATCACTTGGGGTTTTCAAAGTAAATAGTAGCCGATTCTCAGACCTACTGAAAAATCATACATAGTTTGGTAGAAATTGGTAAAGCCGTTTCGGAGGAGTAAGGTAACTAACATTGTGAGGATTTTACCAAACCGCAGAGAATTTCAGGCTTCAACTTATTTCGAAAATTCATATTCCTTTATAATCTGAGGCACGATGTACATTTGTTCTTCTTATTTTTAAGTACATTGATAGGTTATAGTGTAATATCGAGATTTTCAAGAGGAATAAATGGACACTTACCCACCTCCACCCATGCTCCTACCTACCTCTCGGTATACGGAGCGAATCATGGGAGATGCACGGGGGTTTGCTCACCGGCTCTGTTCCCCAACGTGCAATTCTTGACTCACTACACATTATTTTAGTGCCCTCACCTCACGCTTTGTTATTTCACTCTCCCCTTTCTAGGGCCTCACACTACAAAGACAGAAGATGTCACCGGTCTCGTCGGTCCAGATTATCCCTCTTCGCGTGCCATGTATACGCAAATGTCTTCAATTGCCTAAAACTCTGCGCCCAATGTCGTCGTTGAACAAACAGGCAGTTGACAATGCGTTGTCCTCCCATAAAAGGGCCATCCAGCTATTCACAACTGACTCTAAATGGCATTCTTACTAAAGTATTTAGTTTTTCAGCATTTCCGAATATTTTGAATAATAACATAAACTATTAATATCCTTAACGCGAAAGTTTGTAAATATGGACGGATGTTTGTGATTCTTTCATATAAAGTACTGAAAGAAATTTGATGAAACCAGGCAATAGTGTAGCTTATGTACCATAACAACACATGTGCTATTGAATAATGAACTTTCCTCTTGGTTTTTTCTATAACTCCATGTGGATGAATTCGGGGAATATGTTGGTTAACAAAGCTTGATCTTATCTACTAAGAAACACTATAATTTTGTACAATATGATAAATTAAAACAACGTTACTTCCAAGCCATGCCTTGGGAGGTATTTCTTCCAAGCTTCTCCACAGAAACCTTTGAACCCCTATTCTGCTCAATCGGTTCGGTAACCCGTTGTGTATTTGAGATGGCGAAGGTCTGGACGTATTAGTTTGCGGATTGGCTTATAAAAAAGCTTGACATCGGCAGACGTAACGTCTTCGTGTGCTCTGCGTTCTCTCATAAGTCCAAGCGTCACATCTGAGAGTTAGCTTTCCTGCTCGTGTACTTACTCCTACATTACCTTCCACCCACGTCCCGTATGCAATCAGTCACGCCACTCATGGCCTCGTCAATTTCCATTGCAGCTTCCGACATGTCTATGTTGGGTGCTTCTCTCTGACAGAATTCCTAACGAAGTCACAAGACATAGAAATAAAATATCTGATATCACGCGATAAACAGGCTCGCTGAAGTGGCTATGGGCTGGTCACACACTCAGGAGAACAGATGGCAGATGGGATAGTACAGTTCTAGAGTGGAGGTCTTTTAACGAAGTGTTGGTCGACCGTTCACCAGGTGGGAAGAGGATCTCCGTACAGTAGCCGGTCCGGGGTGGATGCGAATAGCAGGAGATCGGTCGTCTTGGCGTTCATTCAGAGAGGTCCATTTCCAGCAGTGGACCGATAAGGGCTGATGATGATGATGGTAAATTAAAAAAAAACTTCCCAATATCAAGTTAAGGAAACAAGCGACTAAATGCCTACCGTCGTAGATGACAGCGATTTATGTGTTGTCAGCGACACATCCCGCGGTCCCTGACGGCTCTGATTTACCATCATACCGCGCGTGATACAAATTTCAATACTTTGTACCTTTCGACGGTACACAAAGATTGAAATATGAGTGGAATTTGTGATAGTTTGGAAATTTATCCCACTACGGCGCAGCAAATGGGTATTAATTGTTTAGACAATGCACCTATGTTCAATTGTATTGCAAAAAATATATCAACGCTTTTATCAAGTAAGTAGTAATCTTTTCCCATGTTTTCCGTGGCAGGGAAAATATTTCACTTACTTGTTTTCTTGACGTAGTTATTAGTTTTTTATTATTTTGGTCTCTTGAGTTTAAAAATATCACCTTCGTCTGTCCTTATTGACTTACTATTAGAAGTCTCTTTTAGAACCCCTCTTACTATTCGCGCTTATGCTGAACGGTCACGTCAAGGATACCTCCTTCGACCCACTCAGGCAGTCCACCAACACTTCGACCTGTCCAATACGGCGTCCACTCAGAAACTTATTTTTTATATTATAGGGGAACAAACGAACAGCCGAGAGCCCTTTGATAACTTATAGGCATTGACATAATAGTTATGCAAATGCCTTGTCACCCTTCGCTCCAATGGGCCACCAGCTTCAAACAAAACGCACGAAACACCACAGCGAAGGTATCGAATGAAGATACAAATAGAAATAACTATTTTACACTCCCTTGACGAATCTCGACATAATATACAAATAAGCAATGTTAACGTATTTTAAAACATCACAATTTTTCAACAAAATCAATTTGCAAAGAGACTTTTTTTAGATAGAACATTGAATTGACAGATAACATGAACTATAATTATCACATGCCCATGCGATAGAACGGGAGTAGACATAAATCAAGTGAATGTGTCATGTGTGTCCTGGGTGGTAGGTTGGTAGGTACATGCTTTCAAAATAGCAAAGACAATGGATTGATTCACATGACAACTGTTAAGTTTCAACACGTTCACAAGTCAACCATTTATGGACCAACCAACTGAACTGTTTAGTAGACAATATATTTTTTTATAGTTTTAGAGGGCGAACGAATAATCGAAGCTTTCTGACGATTACCGAGGCTCATTCGATATTCGCATTTATCGTGCAGATGTATTGCTCTCCATTCCTCGCTCCCTCTCATTAGGTTACCTATTGGCCACCGGCTACTCACAAACCGCATGAAACACAATAGCATAGCTGTTACGTCGCGGTGTCAAGTGAGCGCGAGGTATCTCCCAGGTCGGGAGGTACCCCAATTCGACTCCAGACTAGTATCTACCTACCCAGTAACAGCTAAACACACCGACACGCGGACGCTCCACTAGCGGCGACTACGGAACAGATAAGTAGGTGGCACTATATTTTTTACACTAAAACTTGTAGTTCCAAAAACTTAGAAATTTGAATTTGTTTTATTACCTCTTATGGCGTATTTTTGCAATAAATATCTAAAACGCATAAAAAAGATCAGAATGTGCACGTAGAAGTATAAAATTGAGCAGAATGAATGTATAATAATAGTCTTCAGTTTCCGTGGATTAATTTGTTAGAATGCAATTGGATTATCCGTATTGATGTATATCCGATAAGGTATATATGCTTTCCAAGAAACGATAAATACGAAAGTAGTTTCACAATGGAAATATTATCACATATCGTTAATGAAATTGTCAACAAGTACGTTGAACTGTGAGTGATGATAAGAGCGCCCTTATAACTGCGACCTACACAGTATATGTAAATAAAGTGTAAACATGAAATCCCACAAATGACAATATTAATTTCAGAAGAACTTCAATTTTGATAATTATTTCAACTTTTTATATGAATACTTTTTATATTTGCGTTCCTTGTGACCGAGCCAAGGCTATGAAGGAATACGTCTGTTCGTTCAAAAACTTATAAAATGGATTATCAGTTTGATTTTTACGGCGTAAGATGTTTGACATTTTTATTAAGTGTGCGCTGCCAAGCTCTGCGGTATAAGCGAAGTGAGATGTAACGAAGCTTCCGGAGTGCCGTCCAACCCAACTGAATCATTCTATCGGCTTCCTTCTCGAAGCTATGTCTACCTAATTGCAATTGTGGCCCGAGGTGGACGTAGTCGGCTACGTCTACGAGAATGGCACCAGCGACGTTGACCGGCCCAGGGAGAACGTGTTCGTTGTCTTGTCTAAATTCATCCTAAGGCCAACACGTCGGGAGGATTCATTTAGGCTGTGCAACATTTCCTGCAAACTCTCCAACGATTCGGCCAACACAACGATATCTTCAGCGAAACGAAGATGTGAGAGGTACTCGCCATTAGTATTTATGCCGCATTCCGTCCAGTTTCCAGTGTTATCCTCGACGAGACGTCCTCCAAAGCATTAGTGAATTTCGGAGAAATGACATCCCCCTGTCACACTCCTCGATGCAATTGGATGGACCTTGTTTGATCTCCCGGAATCAGAGCGGACATAAAAGCAACATCATATAATGCTTTTAGTACTTCGACGTATCGCCTATCGACCTGGCATCGCCTGGTATAGCCCAGGCCTATACTTGAAGATAAGACAAGATCCAGATATTGAAGACCAAAGTCTTCAACTAGTGCGTTATTCCTGTGATGACCTACGGGGCCGAAACAAGGCCTCGTAATTGAGAACTGGTACGCAAGTTAGCGGTAGCTCAGCGGGCTATCGAACGAACTATGTTGGGTGTTTCTTTGTCCGATAGAATTCGTAACAGAGACATAAGCCGAGAACTAAAGTTTCCGACTACACACACACTACCGCACTAGGAAACGCCTGCTGTCCCTCTCTTGCCGGAAGGTGAGGGAGAGATAGTGTCGTCCCGCTTGCGCCCCAGCCCTCTCGTCCTTGTTCGGAACGCGGTCCGGAATAATTGTTATTCCGTGCCGTGTTTAGAACTCGGACGAAGCCAAAGAGCTTTTTGTATACATATAGTCTGTATATAAGAGGAGACCTAGGCCCAACAGGTCCGAAGCCGCACCGCGCGACATACTGCCCGACCTTTTTGAAGAAAGGTCGGGGCAGTGAACAGCGAGTCCGACGGAGGACCTACCACCACCGTGAAGATGCCACCGAAGAAGGCTGAACGGGTGATCGTGAGGAGGCCCCTGT